>JARHVA010002229.1:1172500-1727500 GCA_037957365.1 Torreya grandis
ATCAGGGAGAAAAGAGGTATCATGTTACATTTAATTCTCATATCTATAATATATAAATTTTCACCTAGAAAGTGGTTTTATAAGTTTTGAGACTTATCAATTATAGTTTCAAAGATCTAGATCAATTATATCCCTTTTTTATATCCTTTTATGTTCTTCTTTGAAATGCACAACTATGCCTACCTTTTTTATGGCCAAGTGAATGCATCAAAGTAGGGGAAAATGTAGTATCCTAAAATGGTCTGATGGCCTTTATTTTATGGAAATTTCTGTCATTGTTGCACATTTATTTATGTATAACTAATTTTGTCCAATTTGACCAATATTGGTCCTACCATTGACTATTAAAACCCAACACCTCTTTTAGTTCGCTACAATAGTCCTCATCTCATATTTTATATCTCCTAATCCCACTATCTAAATTGAATTATATAGTTGTAACATTCATTTTCTTGTTTGCACTTTGGCCAATTGGACTCACTTCCCCTTTTCCTATTTTAATCTGTTGGAAGTCAACACACATACCAATATTATGAAATTTGAATTCAAAGACACCTAAAAATAGACACGTGTTGTAATTCATTTATACAACAAGTTGTCTCTTATTCTCTAGTTAGCATTCTATTGTAGAGCACTTTTGGTGCACATTCCAGAGTCATTTACTTTATATAACTTAGTGTTTTTGACCTATTTTTTTTGACATAGAGCCCTCATAAATCAACATAATCTCATTTAGCACAAACCCCAACACCACTTTTTCTTCCTTAACACTCCATGACATAAAATAAAAAAGACATTGTAGGTATATAAGGGTCATAACTTGAGATTTTATGAGAAGGACTCAAAGGATGAAACTAGGTAAACAAAACCTAGAAGCCAAATTTTAGTCTCAAGCATATTGTCTAGAGTGAATTATATGATATTATAATCATCTAAAATGGTATTTGAGTGCTAAGAGTGCCACTTGAGACTATTTATTCCTATCTTAGCCCTAAACCTATCTTATATCATATTATCAAACTTTTCTAGCATTTATGTGGGCCACAAATGTCCCTAGTCACCTTAAACACAGTCACAAACCCTCATTTCCTAATCTTGTCCCTTCATGCCCAATGTTCTACTAGCTAGACATTAGCACCACATTAAGGACACTAAAGCCACACGGTGCCAGTGTCCCCAAAATGGTGCCTATGTCCTTTACCTTATCTTTCCCTAATAAATATATTTTCAAAGGTAAAACCCTCCTAAGGTCAACTTAAATAGATTTTACTATCCACACAAGCAACATAACACTATATAAACACTACTCTCATACTCTTAAACCCTAAGTGGACATTATCACAAAGAAGTACACACAAGTACCACTTAACATTGAGGGAAAGCTCTTAATTCTTTAAATATTATATTGACTCGACCCATACATTCAATAATTTATCCCTAACACAGGTATTTAGATCTCAAGTGGCCTCCAAGGCATCCTGTCATGCATTCACACTCAAGAATTTGAGCATTCACTTACACTTGCACCAAATACTTAGGTTGGAAAACTACATCGGGATTGATCCCTCCTTGGAGTATTGGTGTGTAGGAAACATGCCCTCACAGGGGTGTGGATCACACATCTGGCACATTAGAACCACTAACCCTTTTTTCTCATGGTGTTTATTCAAAACCTTACAAGCATAAAAACCTAGGGTTTTTTGGAGGAAAATATAACTACAAGAAAAAGTGTTGATCGCACAAACCTAAAATTTGGACAAGAGATGGAATAGGAACTGATCTATAAAACCCATAAATAGTTTAGATAGAGGACATTAGTCTTAATATCAAGACACTAGAGCCACATGGTGCCTTTGTCTAAATGTGGTGCTACTGTCTAAGAGGGCTTATGATATAGGGATCCAATTGATGACACTCAAACCTACTTCCATATTAGTATCCAATACTCAAATCATCTGTGTCAGGGGTTTTCTAGATAAGTATTTATTTTAACATATTTATTACTATTTTTAGAAAGTCAAAACTAGTCAAATCTATAACAAATAAGTGGTTATTTTATGCATATTATTTACCCAACTTAGACTACTCAACCCTTTTATCAAACATAGGATTTACATGAGTAAAACCCTAAAAGGTTAAAACATTTGGTGAGTCCAACTTACTTCAGACATTGCACAAACCCTAACCCTAGATAAACCTAGGGTTTACATTTCTAGCACTCAAATTTTAGATCCATATACCTTCTTGTTTGTATTTCATATAATAATGATCATAATTATGCACTTTTTGTTACAAAGTTTAATACTTTCATTTGCATGTTTGTTTCCTTTGATTCGAAATGAACTCAAAAAAGACATAAACACATGTATAGAATATGCTTTCTATCAATTATAATATATGTCATATCTCATAGCATGTTATCTTACTCTTATGTGGAATTCCATTAATAATCAAACCCTTACACACATAGAGGATTTATCATATAAGCTAGAAACTATGTTTCATGTTTCAAGTTTCAATGTCATATCTTATGCATAGGGCATAATCTCCTTCTCCTCCTCATCTCCACAAGGGTAATAGCTACTTCCCCTCTAACTAGAGCCATGTTATCACTCCTTCATGAGATGAAGCAGCATATATCAATGTCATTAATCCCTGTACTTAGCCTATTTACACCTCTTCCCTAAAGGGTGTGTGCCTACATGTTCAATCAGAAGTAACTAGGGTTTGCACTTGTGAGACTCTTTGTGATCAAATTATCAATATGATCAAGATAATTATAGGATTACAAAATTAGAATCGACTATTACATGAAAATATTACAATATTAGAAAATCAATTTACAATACAAAGGCATCCATGGCACAATAGTGTAAATCATGTATATGCATCCTCAGCTAGTCAATTTGTGGCAAATAATGTTATATATCCAAATCATAAATCACAATAAAGTACATCTACAACTAGTGATTCAAAAAGCATTCAAAGATCAAATAAGATCTCAAGTGAGGTATGAACAGAAATGATTAAAGCTAAGTTGATCAACCTGCCCCCTCTACACCCAATAAGAAAATCCATATTTTATTATGCATATAATAAAATGCATGGACACCACACCAATTCATGTTTAGCATTGGAAAGGAAAATACAATGGATAATGGACACATAGTGAAACATCATCCACACAACATACAATGTCATGTATACAAATTAAAAAATGGTCTAATTTATAAATAATACAAAAATGGTTACCAAAACATAATTCAAATTAACAAAAGGTTCCAAAAGCACAATCAGAACAAGAAACAATACAACAAGCATGAGTCAAACAAGTAAAATATGTAAAGTTATCTCTCCAAAATGAGGCTCAACTTTCAAAATGGCATGGTTTTGGTCAAAAGTATCTACAACAGTTTGATTATCATGGTCAAGGTTTGGGAAAGTAGACCCAAGACATCACTTCTCCTATTCTAGTAGTTGATAACATTGGTCAACAGGGTTTGGGATTTATTAAACATTCTAAGGCACATCAGTCACAGTTATAGTTTATCAAGGCAAAACATCCAAATACACAAGAAATGTTACAAAAATATCAAAAACTTAAGTTTCAAATTAAAAATTATGCTAAGCCATCAAACATTCTCAAAAAAGGCTTTATAGCAAAAGAGCCTCCACAACACCATATGTCTAAAATAAGCACAGTTTCAAAGGACGAAATCACAATAAATATTTTGAATCATAATTAAAAAAGGTCAACTCCATAGTATGAGGCAATTCCCTCTAGCATTCTAGGTTATCATGATTCTGATGTTGAATAATATTATGATTTTGATGATGAACAATACTCAGATCCCTACTGGCAACAACATTCAACTACAACATAACATTCACACTACATGAGAGATTACCATTCCTATTTTTAACACAAGCCACTATGATAGCGATTCTCCCATGAGACTCATCAGTTAGTATGGTTTGTCCCTTATTGTACATACTTTCCCTCTCTCTTGCTCTTAGTACATAGTTCATTTTCATATTGCTTGTACACAACTTATTTCCAAAAAATACGAAAACAATATAAGATGTCGAAAACATCAAAACATTAAAATATTGATTAGAAAACATAAATGTATAGATTGTAGGCATTGTTATGTTTACATTTATTATATTTTCCAAACATTACATATGTTAGCTATCTTAGTATAGTTGGTTTTATCATAATACATGTGTCACTTGTTCTTGTTGAGTGCTTGCAAATTGCATACAGGACTTAGGTCCACTATATTGATCTAGACTTGTTATCATATACCCACTAGGGGCATATACACTAATTCATGGTTATTCATTTGACACATTTTCCCACTTGGGGCATCTTATACATGGTTTCTATTACTAGGTTCTATCCTTTCATTCTCTACATTCCAGTTTTAGCATTGATATATCTAGATATTGATCATTGTTATCCATACTCAAACTTTTTTTTTTACTATTACTACTTTAGACTCAACACATGTACATCCTAGCTCTTACATAGATTTGTATTCCATATTCATGTATGCTTTCATTTCTAGCTTTCATAGTTTAAACTTGATTGTATTTCTATACTTCTTTTATTCAAGGGAATTAGAATATGCCATTATTATTTGGCTCTACACCAATTCTATTCATAGTATGTAAGCCTTAGACATGTGCCCATGTCCCTTGTGTGTATTTTCCTAATTGTGTATGCAAACTTTTGAACATGTCATTCTATATGGCTCTAAGCCAACTTGTTTGTTGCCTACGTATGTGGATATTTGAACGTGTCCTTCTATGTCTTATTTTCTCAAATTTAGTGACATGTGCCCATGTCCCTTGTATTGTGGCCTCTTGGCCTATTTTGCATGCCTCATGTGTTTTGTACGTATGCATCATGGCCATGACACTTGTCTTTGATTGTTACACACCCCAATTTTTGATGCCATGAGAAACCTCATGCATCTACCCTTCCTACTTGGGTGTTGTGATGGACATCATGCCCCATCCCCCTAAGTAGCTACCCAGTTTTTACTTAGATTTATTATTATATATATATTGATTACATCTATCGCGACACCCTTGTGTAATGCTAGACATGACATACATCTTACATTACATACTTATGCTCAGATGTTCTTACATTCTAATGTTATATTTGCACATTCTATTGGATTATTATGCAGTTATTATATATGCTCTAGCTTACACACATTTTGTAGAGATTTTTATTTTGAGGACAATTCTTACACAAGTTTAACAACTACCCTCAAAAGAGGGAGTATTCACAGAGGTTTTTCACAGAGATCAAGCTCTTATATTGCACTCACAAAACATTTTTTAGAACACAGGCTCAGTTTTAGAAAATCAAACACCAGGTAAACGCAAAGAAAGATAGTGACTCAAAAAGTAGTGTAGTGACACAAAATTTAGACCAGATAGACATTAGTGCCCAAATAGAGACACTAATGCCACATGGAACTATTATTCAAGATGTGTGCTACTATAGAGTAGCCTTAGTTTAAGGATAACTTATAGTGGCCAGAATAGTACATCGAGCATAGTACAAGTTTGAACATATCCAATTATAGGTTTGATAGTTATACTTAGTTTTTGCTCATATTCATAGTATCTCAGGTCATATTTATATTAGTTTCTTAGATTGAAGGCATCATGCATGACATGATCATTCCCATATTCAGTTTAGATACACAAATATAGTTATGACAACTTAGTCCATAATCACTATACTCAAATACTAGATTGGTGGCATGTGTACGGCACATTGTTTTTCATATGCTTAGTTAAATATCAATTAATCAAATAGAATGGAAAATTCCATGTCATTCTCTATGTTGTATACACTTGATATCATATTCTAGGTTATCACCAATTTCATGCCTTCCTTACTCCATCTGCAGTGGTCGACATTCTTGAGTGGTCCAAAGCTACCTAATGTACCAGAGTGGTCATGGAGCCAACATACACAGTTAGATATACTCAATTAGACATTTATAGTACTTTACACAATTCAATTTTAGATGCATCTACTACACATGGGTGGGCAATAATGGAGTGACAGCCTACTTGAGTTTTTGAGCCACCCACATAGGGTTAGACACACTATCAATCCAATCAAAGTTATTCACAAGTCATGATCTACAAAGCAGTTGTGGGCAATGATTGAGTCAAAACTGTATTGAGTTCTTGAGCCACCCACACATGAGGATTGAGAAAACTATCAGCTCAGTCTAAGTTATTCATTGATTGATCACTATATTCATGCACACACATAGGTTGTTACAAAGTTTATGCATTGGTTCACATACCCAATGAGGTGTATTCATTTCTTTCCTCTTTCCTATCTCTTTACTCAATTTTACTTAGTTACTTCTTTACTCAACACAGTCTTTTGATTTTGACATATATTAAATAAGAACTGATTTATACATGTTTCATTTGTAGGTCATGCATTAGATCATGTTTCACATACGCAGATCTAGTTTCACATACTCAAATTCAAGCTTTATTTCTTAGGTAAGTCCAGATATGCTTCTTTTTCCTTTGTACTAGTCATTTCACAATGCTTGCATTTTTAACATAAAGTGGGGGCAAATGTAATCACCTAAAAGTGGTATTCGAGTGATAAGAGTGCCACTTAAGATTACATATTCCTAGCTTATCTCTAGAGCCTATTATCACACTTTTCTAGCCTTTGTGCGAGCCATAGGCTTCCCTAATCAGTTCAAATGCAATCACATATCCTCATTTCCCGATCCTGGCCCTTCATGCCCAGTGTTCTGCCAACTAGACATTAGTGCCACATTAAGGACACTAGAGCCACATAGTACTAGTGTCCCCAAAATGGCACCTATGTCCTTTACCCTATCTTTCCAAAATGAATATATTTTCAAAGGTAAAATGCTCCTAAGGTCAGCCTAAATATATTTTATTATCCACACAAGCAACATAACATTATATAAACACCACTCTCACACTCTAACACCCAAGGTGGACATTATCACAAAGAAGCACACAAAAGTACCACTTCATATTGAGGGAAAGCTCCTAATTATTTTAATATTATATTGACTCAACCTATACATTCAATAATCTATCCCTAACATAGGTATTCAGATCTCAAGTGGCCTCCAAGATATCCTCTCATGCATTCACACTAAGGCATTCTAACATTCACTTGCACTTGCACCAAACACTTAGGTGAGAGAACTACATCAAGTTTGATTCCTCATTAGAGTATTGGTGATGTATACGTCCAACCAAATTACCTGTTGTGCATGAAAAATATAAATAATATATACACACTTTTACCTCTACTTTGTATCCACCTATTTTGACTTTGCTTTGGTCTTGTTTGTTCTCAATCTTAGATTATAAATCAATTTGTGACCTATCTTATTTTCCTATTGAGATTCATCCATCTTTTTAGACATTCATCAATTAACATATGCTACTATTGTCAACCTATTCCTTCTATCCAAAGGTTATTTAGACCTTCCAACACCTCAGGTTATCATCTTGTTAAGGTTTCCCTTTACAATTTACAAAAGCAATCAAATCAACCTTGCACTATCTACCAATGTAAACTCAGTTTTTTATACCTAGAAAACATGTCTATTCTCCTTGTGACTTCAAGCAAATAAATAGGGTACTTCTAATAATTGGACTACGTCTACATATTCCTCTTATACATCTTGTAATTTTTTTAGTCTTGTTACTTGACTACGGTACCACATTTTCCACAAAACTTTGCTTTGATTATATGCATTCAATAGAGTATTACATACTTGTAAGGAGACTCAACAATGGTCTAGGTTTCCTTTGACTATTGGTTACCATTATATTTTTTACCATCCTTGACACTTTTCCAATGAACTCTTGCTCGACTGTGCATACTTACATAGCCTGTATACATTTGTATGGAGATAGAAAAATAGTTTTATGCTTCTGTGAAGGCTTATCTTGCATTAATTCCTTTTTCTCATGGTGTTCATTCAAATCCTTACAAATATAAAAACCTAGGTTTTTTTGGAGGAAAACATATCTACAAGAAAAAGTATTGATCTCATAGACCTAAAATTTGGATAAGATCTTGAACAGGACTAGACCTACAAAACCTAGAAATCATTCAGATAAAGGACATTAGCACCAATATCAAGACACTAGAGCCACATGGCACCTCTGTCCAAATGTGGTGCTACTATCTATGAAGGTTTTTGATACAAGATCTAGTTGACAACACTCAAACCTGCTTCTATCTCAGTTTCCAGCACTCAAATCATTTGTATCAATTTTTTATAGATAAGTCTTTATTTGCACATATTTATTACTATTTTTAGAAAGTCAAAGCTAGTCAAATTTGTAAAAAATCAATGGTTATTTTATGCATATTATTTCCCTGATTTAGACTACTCAACCCTTTAATCAAACATAGGGTTTATATAAGTAAAACCCTACAAGGTTAAAACATATACTCGTGGTAATTTTTTATTGCTGCCACTATTTTGGGTTGTGGTCATTAACTTAGACTGCACATTTCTAAGTTCATATATCTACTATAGATCATCTATAATGTTGTACACAAATTACTATTATTCTCTTTTTGTATTTAATTTATTATCTTTCATTTTTTAAATTATATATTATTGTTGTATTATACATATATTATAATGCTTGATTATATTATAGATTTGTTTATATAAATATAATAACAAATAACACATATTATTTTATAAATAAAACAATGCGTCTTTGAGCATCAAATTGTTCTTTTTAAAACAAATAAGTGAAGTTTCACTCCATTTTCACATACATAATTGAAGGTTAACATTTTTTTAGTCCATGCCGAGGTAGGGTACTATAAGAATTAGTTAAACAAATAAATTTTCTTCTATAGCCAATGAAAACCTTTCACAAGACATACTACTTTAACAATTCTAAAGTTTAACACTAAAAAATTAAAGAATATTCCTCTAGATGCTTTTATGGAATATTTCATTTATATTAGTCCAATAAATAAAAATTTATTTCAAAAATGATAAATATAACAACATTTATTTGCTCATTAAATTAACAATTAAGACTTTTAAGGACAAAAGTTGAGGTGTGAGTGATATGTTAGGTTTGGATAACTTAAAATATCGTTCAAACAAAATATATATCTTTTATTTGAATGACTATTCATCTTATAAATTTTGTGAGTTGTCAAATAGAGGAATTGTTTGAACACAATGATTACTTGATCCATGATTAAAATCAATATATTTACTTTATAAAGAATAAGAAAAACCAAGATCCCTTGGAGGGGAAAAAAACTACATGGTAACTTACTGAAAACACTCAATCAAGGCAACTTACCGAAAATAACTCAATCAAGCATTCAAGTAAGCAAAGCTTTCCTATTCTTTCCTATTTCAATAACAGTCATAGGGACAATCCATCTACATGTATGAAGTACTAAAGGAGCATCTCATGAGACATATTTTTCAAGTTACAAGATAGGTCACTTTATGTACTTGTTTATCACATAGTGCATCCTTATGCACACATAAGCCAACATGTAAGGGATAACTACATAAGTTTGAGGCCCTCTTTAGAGTGTTAGCCATGTAGGTAATACCCATTAATAAAGGGGTCCTTAGGGCAACTCAACACCATGATCCCACTAACCCATTTTTCCCATAACGACCCCAAGGGTGAAGAAGCTAGGGTTTGATCACCTGACAAGAATAATAACTTGCATACAAGATCTAAACACACCATAATATATGTGATAGAAAACCCAAAAAGTTCTAGGTGGTCATAGTCACTATTATATACTGAACACTTGTGTCAAACTCAAATAGTTGTGTCGATGCAACTATCTAGATATGACGCAAGCATCTGAGGCCACAAAGTGCAAGTTTCCATAATCTTAAGATTGATCCAAAATCAAGATCCAATATGTCAGGAATATAGAACAACAAACATGCTCTGATACCAATTGTTAGGACCGAGGAAGCACCATTGATTACCAAGCAACTAAACATGTGGAAATTAACCAGAATGCACAAGTAACTAGAATTTAGAAATAACACAGAATATGAGAGACAATACCCAATTGTATTAATACTCTTCCAAAAAAGAATTACAAATGAAGAGACGCCACACTCTTCCCACCTTACAAGCTTCCCACACCAAGTGTTCAGTAATTCACCTTCAAGAGCTCACTCTCTCAATTATGGTCCCAACACACAACTCAAACACAGAGTTGGTGTTCACCTCCAACCAGTCAATATCCACTACTGCTAGTACCACTAGTCAGTATCTCTACTGCCAGTACACAAGTGCTCCACGCACTACACAAGTGATCCACACACTCCAAGTACTCAACGTACTCCAAGTAGATCTCCCATGAACTTGCAACAACCTACAACTCAAATGATCTTACTTTGGAAGGAACTACCTTGCCTTCTTCTTTGCTTTCCAATCGAGTACACACCATACTCCAAGTAGATCCCACCTGATCTTGCTCCCTATTGTGTTGTTATCACCTTGATCCTGCTACCACCTGCAGATCAACCTGGTTCTGCACACCTGCAAACCTTAGACCTCGCACACACAAACACCTACAAATCAATGATCTTACTTACCATGTAGATCTCCAAATGTGGCCTTGCACACCTGTTGACCAAGATCCTACATACATGAAGAATCCTTCTGATTCTCCAAACCAGCACCCACACTTGGCACTGTGGCACTAGGAGGAACACACCATGCTCTCTTCACTCCGAAGGAGCTAATATTTGCTCTCTTACTCTCTAGCACACATTATAATACAGTCCATGAGTCTCTTAAATAGATCTCATGCAAACAATAATTAGACACCTAATTACAATAATTAGATCTGTAGCTCAAGACTAAAATTAGCCTTCTTCATGCAAACAACTGATTCGTTAACGAACTGTCCATGGAACTCACAATTCAGAATCGCACAGGCAACCGACATCAGTCCCTGTCTACCTAGGGGTGACTGACATCAGCCGATATCTAACCGTCGTCGGCAACTTCCTGTCTCCACCTGACCGATGTCAGTTGGCCTGACCGACGCCAGCGACTGTGACACTTAGCACCCTCCTCCAATGTCTACATCAGTGAAGCTTTTAGCTCCACAACCTAACAATCTCCCACTTGGAGATAAATAGCTACATTGTACCTATACCTGTACCCCATCTAATTTGTTTCTTTGCTTGTATCCCTCTTCAAGCTCAACCTCGAAGACCAACCACCACAAATCCTATGGTGCACCTCCTGTCATCCAAGTAACCTGCCACATCCGAACTTACAAACCCATGTAGTGAAGTCCTGACCCTGCATAGCATGTATACTTGCTACTGGTCCCTCTCAAATACCTGAGAACCCACTTCCCCAAAGTGGTTCCTAACTCTCTGACATCTCCCACTGTTGGGGAAAACTCAGGTCTATACCAGACCTCATGTGATTTTAGACACTAAACTGTCTAGCCCTTGATGTGCTCTAGTTCTACATCCTGCGTATTGAACCTCGCTAACACCTGATTCACATCAGCTCCCACTAGAGACAAAATCAACCTGTGATCTTCCATGTCTCTCATGCCAAAGAATTTCGCTGCTCCAAATTCCTCATGACATGCCACTGAACTAACCTTACCCTTAGCTCAGCAAAACCCTATATGTACGAACCTGCTAGCTAGCATACCATCCACATACAATAATAGGATAATGTTGCAATCATTATCTAACCTGGTAAGACAAACACAATGGTTACAATGACACTGACTAAAGCCCTGCTTTGTCATCCACCTGTCAAAACCTGTACCACTGTCTTGCAACTTCCTCAAGACCATATGCCCTGGCCTTCCGTCTCACGTGTCCATTCTCTCTATTCTTTAACTAAGGTATCCATTCATCTTTCAGTGCTTTCATATCGACTGGCAACCCTACCAAATCTCATGTTTGGTTCTGCATCTTATTCATCCCATGCTCCCACTGTTTCTTAGATCCTTCCTGCTCTGCAGTGAGTAACGAGAATAAAGAAGAGGAACAACGAATTTGAGGCTTACCCTTTCAGTCCTCCATATAGGCATTTGAGACTCCTTGACAGCTTGTTGTCTACCCAAAATCCATTACAGTGACCGACCTTGGTCACCACACAATTTGCATCTGACTGATGTCAGTTTCCATGCGACTGTCCTTTCTATCAATGCCAGTTTTTTGATCGACATTGATCTTACCTGGTCGTCGATGTCGATTCCCTGACCGATGCTGACAGCCACCTTGCCCAACACCACTGGCTCTTGTATGCACATGACTGACATCGGCACCTGTCTGTTCGACGCTGGTTCCCCTTAACCAATGCTGGTAACTATGTTTGCCTGTGAGTGATGAATTTTTACCCACAAGCTCTCTATGGATCAAAACCCTGTCCAAACTACCCTGCTCAGAGATGTCCAACCTTTTCCACTGATCTTTGTCCGTCGTCGCCTCCAAAAACACCAAGGCTTTCCAGTTCTTAAATATGTCAAACACATCTAACTTCCTCTTAGGAACATGCATCTCCTTCTTGCTCATGTGACCAAGCCTACAAAGCCACGTCTTCACAATAGAAGAAGAATTAGTAATATAAGTAGATAGATAAAGGATACCTACTTTGTTACCACCAGCTAATTCAAGTGCATCCACTGTGAGAGTTCTTGTGCATCTCTCATCACCCAACTTTCCTGAAGCAATTAGTCGCATCTTCAGAACTGGGACCTGCATGACATTCTTCAACACCCATGTGTTGGTCGTCTGTAATTTCAGCTTCACTTCCCCTTTGCCAATTCTTTGGCAAGGCACACCATCCCCTAAATAAATATTTCCAAAGTCTCCAAAGACCTTAACATGGAAAAATACTCTATTTCGAGCTGCATGGAAAGAGGCAATAGAATTTATAAGACAAGATTCTATTTTATCCAAGGAACATTCCAGAGCATCTTGTGCAACAACACCTATAACATCTGCTTCTTCAGTTCCTTCATGCTGATCTGCTACCAACCAACAATCTTTCTTTTCCTGCTCTTTCTTTCCATAACACTATAATTGACCATTCGTGCCTTTGAATTCCTCCATTCTTAGTGTACTTTCTTCTGCCATTGCTATACTCCCAATCAATCAAAAAACCCTAAGAGTGACCTGTAATCAAACACAAAACCTACTCCGTGCAACCTTAGCTCTGATACCAACTGTCAGTGGTATCAAGCTATGAACCAACACCTTGGCTTTGATACCAACTGTTAGTGGTATCAAGCTATGAACCAACACCTTGGCTCTAATACCAACTGTCAGGAATCTAGAACAACAAACATGCTCTGATACCAACTGTTAGGACCGAGGAAGCACCATTGATTACCAAGCAACTAAACATGCAGAAATTAACCAGAATGCACAAGTAACTAGAATTCAGAAATAACACAAAATATGAGAGACAATACCCAATTGTATTAATACTCTTCCAAAAAAGAATTAAAAATGAAGAGACGCCACACTCTTCCCACCTTACAGGCTTCCCACACCAAGTGTTCAGTAATTCACCTTCAAGAGCTCACTCTCTTAATTACAGTCCCAACACACAACTCAAACATAGAGTTGGTGTTCACCTCCAACCAGTCAGTATCCACTACTGCCAGTACCACTAGTCAGTATCTCTACTACCAGTACACAAGTGCTCCACACACTCCACAAATGCTCCACGCACTCCAAGTACTCAACGTACTCCAAGTAGATCTCCCATGAACTTGCAACAACATACAACTCAAATGATCTTACTTTGGAAAGAAGTACCTTGCCTTCCTCTTTGCTCTCCAATCGAGTACACACCGTACTCCAAGTAGATCCCACTTGATCTTGCTCCCTGTTGTGTTGCTGTCACCTTGATCCTACTGCCACCTGTAGATCAACCTGGTTCTGTACACCTACAAACCTTAGACCTCCCACACACAAACACCTGCAAATTAATGATCTTACTTACCATGTAGATCTCCAAATGTGGCCTTACACACCTACTGACCAAGTTCCTACATACATGAAGAATCCTTCTGATTCTCCAAACCAGCACCCACACTTGGCACTGTGGCACTAGGAGGAACACACCATGCTCTCTTCACTCTGAAGGAGCTAATATTTGCTCTCTTACTCTCTAGCACACATTACAATACAGCCCGTGAGTCTCTTAAATAGATCTCATGTAAATAATAATTAGACACCTAATTACAATAATTAGATTCACAGCTCAAGACTAAAATTAGCCTTCTTCATGCAAACAACTGGTTCGTTAATGAACTGTCCATGGAACTCGCAGTTCAGAATCGCACAGGTGATCGACGTCGATCCCTGTCTGCCTGGGGGTGATCGACGTCGATCGATATCTGACCGTCATCGACAACTTCTTGTCTCCACCTGACCGACATTGGCGACTATGACACTCAGCACCCTCTTCCAATGTCTGCATCAGTGAAGCTTTTAGCTCCACAACCTAACACAATCCACTTTCAACTTGTTTCAACCTAGATCTACATGTATATAGTAAACTAGATAAGTACTCATGTTTTTTTATTTATTACAATATCAATAAATGGTTGTACTTACTATTTTTAACATGTATCAACATCTAAATGCATAATATTGTTTATTAAAGTTTACAATTAATTGACCTACTATAGATCTATTTATAACCCTTGTGCTTATTTATTTCTATATTCTTAACCTTATACTATATTGAGCCATCTTAATTTAGGGTTAAATAATTACTTTTATTACATAACCAAATATGGGTGTCTACACTATATCTTGAATCCATATAAGGTAAAATATACTAATGTTGGAGCTCATGACACTACCTTGTAAAATATAACTTTTTTCTTGATAATTGAGTCTCACTATGATTCATGTGTTCAAATCATATCTTGAGAAGGGAAATTATATTATACATATACTTTTAGTGATCATTTTCATGCCTTAGTATATGTTACATTCACATTAATAATGGGATTGAAGGTCCAACACTAGGCAACCCCAGGGTTCTAACTTCAATTTTTAGATATTCAATGATCCAATATTTTAGATTCATTTAAATGTGAGGCCTCATCTATATAGTTGCAACCTCACCCCATATCATACCACTTTCAACATTATGATGGCCCATGGGGATTTTGTTGCATATCAAGGACAAAAGAGGTATCATGTTACATTTAATTTTCGTATCTATAATATATAAATTTTCACCTGGAAAGTGGTTTTGTAAGTTTTGAGACTTATCATTTATAGTTTCAAAGATATAGATCAATTATATCCCTTTTTGATACCCTTTTATGTTCTTCTTTGAAATGCACACATATGCCTGCATTTTTATGGCCAAGTGAACACCTCAAAGCAGGGTTAAATGTAGTATCCTAAAATGGTTTAATGGCCTTGATTTTATGGCAATTTATGTCATTATTGCACATTTATTTATGTATAACTAATTTAGTCCAAATTGACCAATATTGGTTATCTTGTTAACTATTGAAACCCAACACCCCTTTTAGTTCCCTACAATAGTCCTCATCCCATATTTTATAACTCCTAGTCACACTATCTAAATTGAATTGTATAGTTGTAACACACATTTTTTTGTCTGCACTTTGGCCAATTGGACTCACATCCCATTTTCTTATTTTAATATGTTAGAAGTCAACACATGTACCAATATTATAAAATTTCAATTAAAAGACACCTAAAAATAGATAGGTGTTGTAATTCATTTAGACAACAAGGCATCTCTTATTCTCTAGCTAGAATTCTATTGTAGAACACTTTTGGTGCACATTCCAAAGTTATTTCCTTTATACATTTTAGTATTTTTGACATCTTTTTTTCTCACATAGGGTCCTCATAAATCAACATAATCCCATTTAGCACAAACCCCAACACCACTTTTTCTTCCTCAACACTCCATGAAATTAAAAAAAAGACATTGCAGTTATACAAGGGTCACAACTTGAGATTTTAGGAGAAGGAAGCAAAGAAAAACCAATACATTTATTATCATAACTTTACTATAGATCATCTATAATGTTGTACACAAATTACTATTATTCTCTTTTTGTATTTAATTTATTATCATTTATTTTTTAATTATATATTATTTTTGTATTATACGTATATTATAATGCTTAGTTATATTATAGATTTATTTATTTAAATATACTAACAAACAATAAATATTATTTTATAAATAAAACAATACGTCTTTAAACATCAAATTGTTATTTTTAAAACAAATAAGTGAAGTTTCACTCCATTTTCACATACTTAATCAAAGGTAAGCATTTTTTAAGTCCCTACCAAAGTAGGGTACTGTAGGAATCAATTAAACAAATTAATTTTATGCTCTAGCCAATGAAAACCTTTGACAAGGCTACTACTTTAACAATTTTAAAGTTTAACACTAAAAAATTATAGAATATTCATTTGGATACTTCTGTAGAATATTCAATGTATATCAACATAATAATTAAACATTCATTTCAAAAATAATAAATATAACAACATTTATTTGCTCATTAAAGTAACAATTAAGATTTTCGAGAATAAAAGTCTAGGTGTGAGTGATATGTTAGGTTTGGATAACTTAAAATATCATTCAAACAAAATATATATATATATATATATATATATATATATATATATATATATATATATATATTATTTGAATGACTATTCATGTTATAAATTTTGTGAGTTGTCAAATAGAGGAATTGTTTGAACACAATGATTACTTGAGCCATAATTAAAATCAATACATTTACCTTGTAAAGCATAAGAAAAACCAAAATCCCCTGCAGGGAAAGAAAAAAAGAAAAAAACTACTCAAACACCTCGTTTGAATTTAATGCATGTTAACCAAAAACAACTTTAAAATATGAATGGCCAAGTGCATCCAGTAGATTACTCACTATCATTAACTATTCATTATCATTTCAATCAAATTACGTTGATCTTTAATTGATATAGGAATTGGGAAAAGACTTAAATAAGACATTTATCTCCCAAACTGAACAAGATGGATTTTATCTTTGTATTGGATCAATAGCTTCACCTCCAACTTACTGAGGGTCATGCATTGATGTTGGAAGTTAGATGACATGAAAATTTAGTGTTGGTGTATTACGACCCACAAGTAAAGAAACATGTTTTCTTGTTGGGTCATGTCCAAATTAAGCATCTACTTACTATTTTATGTGTATCATTTTATTGTTTTCACTGAACAATTTAAATTGATTGAACATGAAGATAATTAAGAGCTCTAGAGACCAAACCACTTATTTTTAATTACACACATTTTTTTGGGAGGCTATTATATTTAAAAAATTAAAATTATGAATAAATATTATAAACATTGGGTAATTTAATACAACCATTGCAGAACCACGAAAGGCACACAGGCTTGTTAAGTGCACACATGTAAAATGAAGCACCTATGTAAGTTTTTTTGTTGTCCTTGAAACAACTTGCATTAACAATAAATTTTATGCTAGCTTATGTGGTTCACTTATATAGTTTCAAGCAATTATGACAAAGACTAGTTATCACACATCATTTTTTTAATACAAGCCTCAACCGACACCCGTATTCAATGTTCAATAGTTATAAAATAATAATTTACTCTTTCCCATATCTTCGTCCCTTCTTCTCATTGTGATGATATTCAATACAAGATCAATAATCATAAGACACGTGTCCATATATGCTTGCATATCTCAAAACACTATAACTCTACCTAATTTATTACTAATTACAAGTTTTATATAATACACCAATAAGATCCTTATTTTGGAAGAACAAAATTATCAGTATATTCACATTAAATTTATTTACTAATACTTTTTAGTCCATGCCGAGACAAGGTACTATAGCTTCCACCCAAGGAAAAAAAATTATTGGCTCTAACCAATTAGAGGGCTTGAAACCACATATTATTTTACCAATTGTAAGTTTGAAATTTAAATATATTAAAATATTTTTTAAGATATTACTATGGAATATTTTATCTACTTGTTAAAGGTCGATTTTTAAAAAAAAATTAAATTCTTACATTTTCAAAATACTAATATTTTATTGTGATTGACACAATATTATTGTAATAATTCTTCTTCCTACCATGTGTGCCTTGCAACAATATTAGAGGAAGCATAGAGCTAACTTCATATAAATCAGTAGATGTCCTTTCAAATCGCATGTAAATCTTCATCACTACCATTGTGATAGGGCATAATTATAAAAATTATCACATAATTTTTTTTACACTATGAAATCATATGTGTAAACAACTATGTTTATAGTTTGTAGTTATGTTTACTTTGTGAAAGATGTGGTAAAATCTTGTTTGTTCATGTAATCATACATATTTATTAACGTTAAATATGTGAAATGTGAAAGCACAATAAATATATTTTACATTTCCATATTATTATGTGATCTTTAACTTCTCAAAAATAATAAACATTATAAAATTTATCCATAACTAATATAAAGTTATTATAAAATAATCATACGTGGAGGCTTATATATCCATCACCTAAATATTATCCAATACCTTTGAATGTAGATTTTCTACATTTCAATGATTATCACAATTACTTTTTACTATAGTTATTATTGTCATGATTAATCTAATATGTGTAAGTTCATCTACTTTATTTCAAATTAACATTGTCCTATTTTTTAAGTCTTAAAAAAATGCAAGTAACATTCAAATTTAATTTTTAAAAGTTGACAAAATACAAAAACTCCTATTTCAAATTCACATTACCCTATATTTTACCCTATTTTTTAAGTTTTAAATTAAATAGAAGTAACATTTAAATTTAGTTTTTTAAAGTTTGACAAAATAAAAAACTTATAAACATATTATTAGTCCCAAAAGGTAATTGAAGCCATCAATATTCGTTATCTTCCGATTATACTTTGTTATTTTCACCAATAAAAAATCATCTTGATTATGGATTGAAATATATTCAATTTTTCAATAATTAAAATGTGCATTTCTTAACAATAGTTCTGAAAAATACTATTTCCCTATGTTTTTATTGGATAAAAAAGCATTCATGTTATTAAAGGTTGACCTCTTGATGTCATGGACAATGTTCATCAGGGTGCAGGGCTCAAGAAATTTGACGAATTGAGTGTGAATGCCATTGTGCACACCAGCCAATTTATGAGCATTTAATAGCCTAATCAATGAACTTAAGATCACCAGACAACAGCCACTGAAAAAGGCCATAGCGTTTAGTTATTGGTCAAATTGCTTACCCTGTTTACTTCTTCTTGTGTTATTTGGAGGACTGTGTAGATAGGAAACTAAAGAAAGAAAGAAGCCATTGCAGGAGATTCAACAAACTTGTCAAAACTATACAGGCAGTAACAACATCCATTCCTGATGTTTTAATATCAGATACATAATTTGAGTTGCATTGACCTATTTTGCTCTTTCATGGGAATTTATAAATTTTCTATTCTATGTGAATATACCTCCAAGATGTAACATTTTTATTACATATTTACCATAATTAGAAGGTTTTCCTAAGCACCAGAATATGAAAAGTAAAACATGATGCGTATATTATTAAAAATATCTGAAGAAAGAACAATGTATTAAACGATCAAGCATGTAGTTTTTTGAGTATTCATCCATGCACCTATGATATCAGTTGAAGAGTAATCTCTAAGAATTATGTCCAAAGTAATGACCATCTAATAGTTAAGCTCTGTATAATCCTAGAATATTCATGAAGAGAGAAGAAGTAGATTAAACTGATTTACACAAATGACCAGAATAGGTCAACGAGACTCACAAATACAATCAACAATAATGGTAGGAAAAGGAGCCCTGGTGGATTTATCACATAAGAAAGCAGGCAAATACAGTTGCTAGAGAACATGTAAACCCTCTTTCCCAAGCTGAGATCATCGAGTGCCAGGATTTAGCTAGATCTAATGAGATATGCACTATTCAACCTTCTGTAGATTCACTTCAGACACTTTATCCTCACAACTCTTATCATTTGCACTCTTAAAAACATTCGCTCTTATCTATTCAACGGATGTATAGCAACAGTCTTATAGCAAATGAATCCAGTCATGCCCCGAGTGTCATTTTTACCAAAGTTCTCGAAAAATGTTCGGGCTTTGTAAAAGCTCCAAAACAACCTCTTTTTAAATATTTTATTATTCGCATTGAGAATGTTGTGTGAGGCCTTCCAAATGAACTAGCAGAATTAGAAAGACAGGACTGTGCAACTGGCCTTAGATGGGCTGATCCACCTAAGAAAAACATTTGCAGAAAGGAGTTTTTAGCTCTAAATATACTCAATGAAAATCTAGTTATGATGACCAGCACAGATACTAGGAATACAATGTTGGTCATTATAATAAAAAGATTACTTGGAAAAGATGGAGGATCATTTCTGAAATAGCAAAATTTGCTAGAAATTAAATAAAAATCCGATGGCATTGATTATAAAGGGGGTAAAAAAGTCATTATGGGTTCATCTTTAACAGTGATATGGAAGGAAAGTGGATTCTGAATAAATATTTTTTTCTAAAATCTATGGTTAACCAAAATTTAACAAAGGAGCACCGACCAGGCCAACTGTAGATACCAGACAAACCCTGACTTACCATTTAAGATAAACAGGGTGAAGAAATGGGGCAAAAACCACTAATCCTCATTAACACCAAAGGGAGAATTTATAATGAATCCATCCTTTGAGGCATCAAAGCACTCTTTGAGACGTAATGTAATGTGAAGGCTTATTGGTGGAGAAATCATCCCATCAAAGCCATAATAGGTCCCTTGAGAAATTGCAGAACTGTGTGATGACACATTCACCTTGTGCTGCAAGCAGCCTTTATGCGCTTCCTACAACACGAGCACCGCGACTTCTAGACATGATTGAACCACCACAAATCCCCAATACGTGCATCAAGCACACCTTCCATTCCGCAGCATTTTTCCACCAATGCCATCCTTGTAATGCTTTCATTTCACTTTATAGAAGACACCAACAAACAATACTAAGAGCCACGTGTTGCTGTGAAGACAGGTGGAAGCATGAGGGCATCGCATGGAAATAATGTAATTCATATATATATATATATATATAATTAGTACTATATTGTATATTATTTATTGCACGTAATATTTATTATAAATTATATACAATGTATGTATACTAAAATAATATTATTTTAGTATGTCATGACATACTATTATAATATTATTTTAGTATTTTACTATGACATAATATTATAATATTATTTTAGTATTTTACTATGACATAATATTATAATATTATGTCATAGTAAAATACTAAAATAATATTATAATATTATGTCATAGTAAAATACTAAAATAATATTATAATAGTATGTCATGACATACTAAAATAATATTATTTTAGTATTATAATATTATTTTAGTATACATACATTGTATATAATTTATAATAAATATTACGTGCAATAAATAATATACAATATAGTTTTAGTTATATATATATATATATATATATATATATTCACAACAAATTTAATTCTAACGAACATGTCTTATACTATAATGTATGTAGTGTTATAATATTATTTTAATATATATAAATTGTATATAATAAATAAGTAATTAATAAATTACTTATTTATTATATACAATTTATATATATTAAAATAATATTATAACACTACATACATTATAGTATAAGACATGTTCGTTAGAATTAAATTTGTTGTGAATATATATATATATATATATATATATATATATATTATATACAATTTATATATATTAAAATAATATTATAACACTACATACATTATAGTATAAGACATGTTCGTTAGAATTAAATTTGTTGTGAATATATATATATATATATATATATATATATATATATATATATATATATATATATTCACAACAAATTTAATTCTAACGAACATGTCTTATACTATAATGTATGTAGTGTTATAATATTATTTTAATATATATAAATTGTATATAATAAATAAGTAATTAATATAATTAATTACATATAATATTACTTATCTATTATATACAATTTATATTAAAATAATATTATAACACTACATACATTATAGTATAAGACATGTTCGTTAGAATTAAATTTGTTGTGAAGAACTAAAAAAAGTTCAAGTAAATAGAGTAGGAATTTTAGAAAAAAAACATAACACGTTGATTGACGTAATTGTTGCATAACACTTAACTTGGACCAATAACCGGAATGGCAGCTTAAGAATTATGGACAGGGAACAAGCCACCTCAAATAGCTTGATTTTGTCATTTTTTTGTTGACATTGTTGGTTGAATATTTTGTCTATCAGCGTACTGGTAAACAAAATAGGTCTGATCAGCCAAAGTAGGAAGATTAGTCGTCCAAATGTGCAAGTTTATCACATCAGAAGGACACTGCTCTCTCCTCTCATCAAGGGGAGGTTCCCTGTGGATATGTTATGTATATGTATAAACAAAAAATAATACTCAGGGATAGGACCAAACATCCATCTTTCTTTCTTCAGAGATGATGTATACAGAACAAAGGAAAAACTCAAGGGAATGACAGACAGCTCTCCTATTCTTTCAGAAAAACTATTCAGTCAGCCACAAGAATACTCCTGGAAATAAAAATAGAAAGTAACTAGGAGTATGGTAACCAACAAATCGAGACAGAGCACAAAGTCTCTACCTGAAATGCTTAAGAGTAATATACGAAGGGCAATGAAAGCTCAAAGTCTTTTCAAAGTCCTTTACACAACAATAAAAAGAAAACACACTGAAGGTAGCTATGGGGGCACAAAGTCTCTCCACAGATGATTCTTCAGGATACCTTCCTGACAAATTTTACTAATCATGCTTGTTAAATTAATGGAACAGAAAAGATATCACAGCACAAAGTCTGAAAAAGTCCCTTGCTTTCTTATTCCATTAACAGAATATGATTAACAGACTGAGCACAAAGTCTCAATGATGCCTCTCAATTTGGGTAGAGTTTCGTTCAGATTGTCAAAAAAGAGATCTCCTTTACAATGAAAGAAAGTCCCTTATATAGCCACTTCAAGAAGGACTCGGGAACAGTAATACATCATGATGTATTGGGAAATGTTAGGATATAGGCTAGAACTTTGGGACATTTTACCCATTTGATCTTCTCAATGTAGATAGACAAGCCACGCAATTGAAAGATTGCAACTTTCAATGTTTAACTGGCGATCTGATCTTGTCTTCATCGTTTCTCCTTCCCTGGTTAATTGAATCGGGCCATGAATTCATTCATTGTTTTGTCTTTCCTCGCTTTCAGCTGGTTTTGGTCTTGAATTCTAGGAATGCATTCGGGTATGTGAATTCAAAGGATCAATGGCTATTTCATTATCTTCAATTTGACGTTTGTGCGCCCGTCACTATGTTTCCAACGGCTAGTCGGTTGTGTTGAATTTGACGTCTTGAAGCACGTCACCCCTTGGTCCTCTTTTGGCTTTCGGCTTTTTGCTTGGCACTTTTCTAGATTGGACTTACTCTTTCGGGCCTTGAGAAATGATCCTTGTCGAGTCGGAATGATCCTTCAATTTGGCTGCCAAGAGTCCCCCGCAAAGGCACCTGCCCTTCGGGGTCCTTCGGCAACCCTTTGCCTTAGCAGTTCCCATGGACAAATCCCTGAGCTTTCTATTTGAGGCTTCCTTTAGGCAAATGTCCCCGCAGACATTTCCCCGGGGAAAATTCCCGCGGACAAGTCCCTGGGGAAAATTCCCGCAGACATTTGTCCCGCGGAAAATTCCCGCGGACAATTTGCTTGGGGAAAATTCTTGTGGACAAAAGTCCGCAGAAATTTGTTCCGCGAAGCCTTTATTTGGTCTTTAGATCTTTGCCTGCATTTGCTTAGAATTATTTCAGACTTTTTGTCCGAAGGAATTCCTTTGGACAAAAGTCCAGGGAAAATTCCTTAGCCAATTTTAAATGCCTTAAACATTTTGAAAGAATTACCTTTCGGGCTTGTTAGAAAACGACCCTTTCAAAGGGTGCTTTTATGGATTAAGTGTCCTCCACAAGGGCACTTGTCCTTTGAGAAGTCTCCTTTTGCATTGAACTGCCCCTTTGAACTTTGACGTTGAACCAAAAATGGTTCAAGCCGATGGTTCAATGAATGAAACAAGTCGATGAATTAAACATTGAACCAAACATTTGAACTTGCCTTTGAACCAACAATTGAACCATCTCGTTGAACCTGTTCGGTTGAACCAAGGCATTGAACCAAAATGGTTCAAGCCAATGAATCGAGTGAATGAAACAAGCGGATGAACCTGTTCATTGAACCAAGATGTTGAACCAGATTTTGGTTCAACGGGTCAAACAAAGCTTTGAAAAATGTCTTTGAACCTGTTGTTGAACCTGTAGATGTTGAACCAAAGGATGAACTGAAAGAATGAACCAACTGAATGAAATAAAGAATTGAACCAAAAGACATTGAGTGAAATAAAGCGTTGAACCGCTTGGTTGAACCGAGCCATTGAACTGTTCCTTTGGTTGAACCCGCCATTGAACCTTGAACCCGTTGAACCTTTGAACCCGTTGGTTCAATGGTTCAAGCCGATTTTTGCACTCAGATGCTTGTCGATGAAGATTTTCAACTGAAACAAAGCTCTGAACCAATCTCGGAGAATGACTAAGTGTTGAAAACTGATTCTTTTGACTGAAATCGCGTGCAGAAACCTTTGAACCTGCAAAGTCTGTAGATTTTCTAAGAAGCTTGGAAAATGAGGAATCTGAATGTCTAAGACAAATTTTTGAAATGGAAGATACAATTTTGGTCTGTAGGACCAAAATAGTTCAAATGTTGTCTCAAAAATGACTGTTACTTTTGGGGGAAAACAGCTGGCTCCAGTTGGGGAACTTCTGTCAATTGCAAAATGAATTGAAAGGAGTAGAATTCAAAATTTTCAATGTCTTCAAGTGTACCATTGGGCTTCAGAGCCATGCTACCCAGAAATGAAAGGCATCAAAAAGAAAATAAACAAAATAAAATAGCATTAAAAACTGTACAAATATACATATATATAGAGGCAATAATCTGATACTTTAAGAGTTGAAGTGTTTCAGATGTTACCCATTGTGGGGTAGAGAAAAGAGTGTGCCATCTTGGTATTTCAATAGAAAGTTATTTTCACCCATGTGCTGATGAATTATGAATGGGCCTCTCCAAAGGGAATCAAATTTTCCATGCATCCCCTTTGGTTCTCTTCTTTTGTCCCACAGCAGGACTTGATCCCCAATCTAGAAATCATGATTTTTGGCCTTCTGATCAAAGAGTTTATTTATCAAACTTTCATGAGCAGCAATTCTGTCCACCACCATAGTTCTCTGTTCCTCCAGCTGAGTCAGGCACATGATTCTTTTGTCAAGAGAACTCTCATATGTTTGATCTTCAATGGTCTTCGCCAATTTCAAGGCCGATAACTCTAAGGTAATTGGTATCTCAGCATTAATACCATAAATAAGTTGAAAAGGGGACATACCAATTGCCCTCTTTGGCGTGATCATGTCTGCCCACAGAGCATCAACCAATGCTTTGTGTCATGTCCTTTGATTATCATCTGCTAATTTTTTGATAATAGTTACCAAATTCTTATTGCTAGACTCAGCTTGTCCATTCCCTTGTGGAAAATAATCAGAAGAATGAGAGAGCGTAATTCCATAATGAAAACAAAATCACGTAATTTCTTGAGAGGTGAAACAAGCTGCATTATCAGTAACAATTTTGAGTAGAACTCCAAACTTGGAAATGATATCCTCTTTGAGGAAGTTGCATAGAACTTCTGAAGTAGCATGCTTAATTGGGATTACTTCTACCCACTTGGTGAAATAATCAGTTGCTGTAAGGACATAATCATGTCCAGCACTTGAAGATGGGTTTATTGTCCCAATAAAATCAAGTCCCCATTGTGGGAAAGGTTCCTCTATGATTACTGGCCTTAGAGGTAGAGCAGCCAACTTGGGTCTTCCAACAAACAGTTGGCAAAGTTCACATTTCCTCACCCACTTATGTGCATCTTGGAAAAGATTTGGCCAATAATACATGGCTCGTAAAATTTTGTGAGCAGTCACAAGGGCAAAAAAATGTCCTCCACAGGCTAAATTGTGGAAAGATTTTAAAAGCTGGGTTTGCTGTTCTTTATCTACACAGCGAAAGAAAACTCCATCTATGCTTTTCTTGTATAGGCCGTTATCCCAAAAGACAAAATTGGCAGCTTTCAACCTGATAGTCCTCCTTTCTTTGTAAGACAAATGAGCATGACATTCACCATAAGTCAAAAAATAGGCAATATCTGAGTACCATTTTTTAGTAGTGGAGACAAAAAGGACTGTTGGCGCATCTTCCACTTCAGCGTCTTCAGGCTGTATATCTTTTGGCTTATTATCAACCATTAATTGGCAAAGGCTTTTACCTCTAACCAGCTTTGTCGGCTTGATATCCAGATCAAATTCTTGGATCTTTGCAATCCAATTACCTCTCTTTGTGCCAAACTCCTACTGAATTAATATAGACTTGGTTGTAGCGTCTGGAACTAAGGCAGTAGTATGTGAATTCAGAATATAGAAGCAAAAATGTTTGACTACTTTTACCAATGCATAGGCGTGTTTCTCTATATTTGAATACTTCATTTCATGGGTTTTGAGAGGGCAACTCATGAAAGAGATAGGGGATTCCATACCTTCTTTGTCTTGTTGGACAAGAATCGTTGAAAGAGTATGCTCAGACGCATAGTTGTAAATGATGAAATTCTTATGGTAATCTGGACAAACCAAGGTAGAGGCGTGAGCAATGGCAGTCTTGATGTCTTAAAATGCTGATTTGCCTTTTTTATTCCAACTAAAGGTAGTTTTCCTTTTCATCATATTCACAATGTGTCTTGTCTTCTCAGCAAATTCAGGTATAAATCTCCGTAAGAAATTCACTTTTTTTAAGAAAGAGTGAACAATATTTTTACTTACAAGCAAATTCAGCTCTTGAATAGACTTGACTCTGTCTGGGTCAATCTTTATGCCTTCTTTGGACACAATGTGTCCAAGGAGTTTCCTCTCTGTCACTCCAAAAATAGACTTCTTAGGATTCAAGGAAATACCATTCTAGTGGCAGCGCTCCAGCACTTGTTGTAAGTGGCATACATGATCAAATCGATGCTTTGAAAAGATAGTTAAATCATCAAAATATATCACTATGAATTTGCCAATTCATTTTTGAAAGGACATGTCCATAGCTCTTTGAAAGGTAGCACCAGCATTTATTAAGCCAAAATGCATTCTTTTATATGCAAATGTACCCCAAGGCGTGATGAATGCAGTCTTGTGTTGGTCAGCTTCAGCAACTTCAACTTGATTATAACTTAAGAAGCCATCCATCATTGATAACATTTATGATCTTGTTACTATTTTAAGTACTTGGTCCATGATTGGCAAAGGGTAATTGTCTTTCAGAGATGACTGATTCAGATTCCAGAAATCTACACAAATGCAGATTTCACCATTTTTTTTCCTTACAGGTCCTATGTTCGCAATCCATGTAAAATGATGGATTGGGAAAATAATTCTAGCATTTAACATTTTCTGTATCTCAGAGATAATAGTACCTAAAATTTTTGGATTGTATTATCTGGATTTCTACTTGTAGGGCATTGAATCAGCCTTGAGAGGAATATGATGGCAGATTTCATCAGGTTTACGAGACTTCGGGTCTTCATATGAGTACGCCAAGACATCAATGTATTGACAAAGAAAATAAGTGAATTTGAATCTTTTTTCAAGGGTGCAACACTTACCAATGTTGACCATTTTGGGATTTTCTTTGTTGGTTAGATTCACTTGGTCAAATCCTTGAGAGAGATTTGAATCTATTTGTTGTTGTTTGACAAATTTATTATGCTTGTCAAACAGCTTCTCAAGAGAAACCAGGCCTTTAAGAATTTTGTTTTCTTTTAGCTATAGAAATTCTTTATTTACATCTGAACTAGATTCAAAAAAAGATTCAGACTTCTGAGATTCGCTGCCTTCAAAATTTAGTTGTTCAAAATTGTCTTTTTGTTCCAAAAAAGCAATGATCTGATGATCATCATTGAATATTTGCCAATGATCAGCATTGTCAGGAACACTTGATCTATAGATCAACTCAATGGTATATTTCTCTTCTTTAAAATCAAAATGAGAAATAAAAAGAGTTTCTGAAACAGTAAGTGCATCAGCTCTATCATTGGACTCTGTTGGAATGGCAAAAATATTGAAAGCATCAAAGCTTTGAATTTGATCTCAAACTAGGTTACGGTAGTGATGTAACCTCTCATTCTTGGTCTGATATAAATTTCACACTTGACAGACCATTAATTCGGCGTCCCCTTTAGCATGCAGAGACTTGATGCCTCTTTCTTGAGCAGCCTTCATGCCCAGCAATATCAATTCATATTCAGCTGTATTGTTTGTGTTGTTAAATTGTAATTTATAGGATGAAGGAAACATATCTCCTTGAGGAGATATCAAGACAATTCCAGCTCCTGAACGAGTAGAGAAATAACTACCATCAAATTCTATAGTCCAAATCTTATTAGACACTGACTTTACTTTAGACTTTTCCTCATTAGAGATAGAGGGCCCTTCTTCATCTGTATATAAAATGTAGTTACCCATACTTGCGGATTCAAAAAAGATTTGAGCTTCAAGAGCTGATGTCTTGGTAACTACATACTTTGCTTCCTTTTCAGGAAGTAATCTTTTCATCACGCCTTGAATAGGGATCTTGCCTCAAATAGATCCATGTTCAATTCTCCTCCCACGTTCTTACAAAAATTCTGTCCAAGCAAAATGCCATAAGATGCTGGGACGTCAGCCACCAAGACAATCATCTTAATCTTCTTGTCCGAAAAGGCTGTGAATGCAAATTGGGCATCTTTGATTTGTCTCAGCAATGGTACTTGCTTGTTCTCCATGGAGAAACATCTCCTAAATGTCTTGGTCAATGTGAGACCAAGAGACTCAGTGACTTTAGAAGGCATGACATTATCATATGCGCTTGAGTCTATTATACAGTTACTTAGCTTGTGGCCATTGATTAACAAGGAAACATAGAAGGGTTCTATTTTTTCAGGAGCAACTAGACAAGTAATGACCAAATTATTTGGAATAAGCGTATTCTTTGGAGAATCAAAAATTACTTTTTTTGCCTTTTGTCCTACAAAGACGGTCTAATTTTTAACATATTGAACTAGCTTGTTCAGTTGATCCGGATTAGACTGCAAGTATTTAAATTTAGACATCTGTATTTTTATTTTTTTGACATGATCAATTATGTCAAATGGCTGAATTGAGCTAGGTACAGAGAAAGGTACTTTAGCTTTCTAAGTTTTTAGAGGGATGGGAGGTGGGCTAGTTTGTGAATTAGAAGTAGAAGGAGAAGGCGCAATGGATGTATTTAAATTTTGAGTGATTACCAGATCTTTTGGTTGAAAAGGCAGAGTTGTCCCACACTTGATAATTGTGACTTCTAGTTGTGATTGCTCTTCTGTCTTTTCTTTATCAACTTATTGGACTGATTGGTTCTTAGACCTGGTAAACACTACATATGATCCATCTGAAGCTTCTCCTTTGCTTTCAGGTTCATCTTGGTAATTCAGAAAACTAATGTGGGAGTCGTCAGTTGATTCTTTTTGACTATCTTCAATGATATTAGCATCATTTTCTTGATTTAATTCATGCTGATAAGAGAATTCTGATTCTGCTTCAAGATATCTCATTGCTGAATTGGTTAGAGGAGCTTCCAAAGCAAGTTTCTCTTGTGGAGGAGGAAGGTGATTTTGTTGTCCTTGGTTTCTGGCTACATTGCCCTGATATGACTGATTTGGGAATGTCCTTTTGTATGTAAGAGCAGAAGACATTCCTTAAGCCATTTACTTCTTAAGAGCAAGCAACTCATTTGCTAATTTCTGCACCATTGGATCTGTGGTGCTTGTAGATGCAAATTTAGAAGATGATGAAGCTCTGTTTCTATTTGGATCTCTTATTTTTTCTGCTAAGATGAGATCATCTTCTACTTCAGTGGCCAAAAGTTGAGTTACAGCGAGATCTATTTGACCAGCACGTCTCAAGAGAAAACTAACTTCAAGTAGCTGAGAATTAATGAAAAAACATTTGAGATTCTCAGATGTGGGTCTAGCAATGACAGGTATTCTATTTCTTAATTTGTCAAATTTAGCTATCAAGTCTCTCATAGGCTCATGAGGCTCTTTCTTCATCTGTGTAAGTTGAGCCAGAAGTGTATGTGCATCTTCTGCAGGTTTGAATCTGACTTCAAACTTAGCTTTAAGAGTATTCCAATCAGTCACAGATTGAGTCTGTAGATGGTAAAACTAATCTGCAGCAAGACCTTGTAGTGTTTCAACAAAAATCTTGACTACTACATCTTCAAACTCTACTTTGATTACTCCACAAGCTATACTAAATGCTGCAATATGTTCATCAAGATGAACTTTGCCATCACCATAGAATTTAAAAAAAATCTTCCTAGAACTGTGTGGGAACTCATGTAGAGGAGGAGTAAGATTGAGAGGACCAAAAGCATTACCCCAGGGGCCTTGAACTGCCATTATAGGATTATGAAAAGGAGGGATAACAAATCTCAATGGGGTAATTATAGGCACAACTTTATCAACAGCAGAAGTAGATACTTCGTTTGGTATTGGGGATCTGGCTTTAGTAGGAGGGAAGCTCTTTGTTCGTTGGAGATGAGATGGTGAAGGAAATAAATCAAAATCACTTTGTTGTACCAGCTCGAACACAGGATCAATGATACCTTTAGCCCTTTGGCTTCGTGTATACCTTGGATCTGCCAGATTGTAAAACAAAAATGGAAAAGAATTGACCTTGCTTCAGTTAAAGCTTGGGGCTTTAAACTGTGCGTTCTTTCCCTGTTTAATGTGGGGGTGAATGGAATGGATAGGCTATAAATGGATAATGAGTAATCCCCAGCGGAGTCGCCAAAAATTGTTGGTTGAATATTTTGTCTATCAGCATACTAGTAAACAAAATAGGTCTAATCAGCCAAAGTAGGAAGATTAGTCATCCCAATGTGCAAGTTTATCACATCATAAGGACACTGCTCTCTCCTCTCATCAAGGGGAGGTTCCCTATGGATATGCTATGTATATGTATAAACAAAAAATAATACTCAGGGATAGGACCAAACATCCATCTTTCTTTCTTCAGAGATGATGTATACAGAACAAAGAAAAAAACTCAAGGGAATGACAGACAGCTCTCCTCTTCTTTCAGAAAAACTATTCAGTCAGCCATAAGAATACTCCTGGAAATAAAAATAGAAAGTAATTGGGAGTATGGTAACCAAGAAATTGAGACAGAGCACAAAGTCTCTACCTGAAATGCTTAAGAGTAATATACGAAGGGCAATGAAAGCTCAAAGTCTTTTCAAAGTCCTTTACACAGCAATAAAAAGAAAACACACTGAAGGTAGCTATGGGGGCACAAAGTCTCTCCACAGTTGATTCTTCAGGACAACTTCCTGACTATTTTTACTAATCCTACTTGTTAACTTAATGGAATAGAAAAGATATCATAGCACAAAGTCTGAAAAAGTCCCTTGCTTTCTTATTCCATTAACAGAATATGATTAATAGACTGAGCACAAAGTCTCAATGATGCCTCTCAATTTGGGTAGAGTTTCGTTCAGATTGTCAAAAAAGAGTTCTCCTTTATAATGAAAGAAAGTTCCTTATATAGCCACTTCAAAAAGGACTCGGGAATAGTAATACATCATGATGTGTTGGGAACTGTTAGGAAACATGCTAGAACTTTGGGGCATTTTACCCATTTGATCTTCTCAATGTAGATAAACAAGCTAGGCAATTGAAAGATTGCAACTTTCTATGTTTAGCTGGCGATCTGATCTTGTCTTCATCGTTCCTCCTTTCTTGGCTAATTGAATCGGGCAATGAATTCATTCATTGTTTTGTCTTTCCTCGCTTTCAACTGGTTTTGGTCTTGAATTCTGAGAATGCATTCAGGTCTGTGAATTCAAAGGATCAACAGCTATTTCATTGTCTTCAATTTGACGTTCATGCGCCCGTCACTATGTTTCCAACATCTAGTCGGTTGTGTTGAATTTGACGTCTTCAGGTGCGTCACCCCTTGGTCCTCTTTTGGCTTTCAGCTTTCTGCTTGGCACTTTTTTGGATTGCACTTACCCTTTCAGGCCTTGAGAAATGATCCTTGTCGAGTCAGAATGATCCTTCACTTTGGCTACCAAGAGTCCCCCGCAAGGGCACTTGCCCTTCGGGGTCCTTCGACAGCCCTTTGCCTTAGCAGTTCCCGCGGACAAATTCCCAGGCTTTCTATTTGAGGCTTCCTTTGGGCAAATATTCCCCGTGGACATTTCCCCGGGGAAAATTCCCGCGGACAAATCCCTAGGGAAAATTCCCACAGACAATTTGCCCGGGGAAAATTCTTGTGGACAAAAGTCTGTGGAAATTTGTTCCGCAAAGTCTTTATTTGGTCTTCAGATCTTTGCCTGCATTTGCTTAGAATTATTTCAAACTTTTTGTCCGAAGGAATTCCTTCAGACAAAAATATGGGGAAAATTCCTTAGCCAATTTTAAATGCCTTAAACATTCTGAAAAAATTACCTTTCGGGCTTGTTTGAAAATGACCCTTCTGAAGGGTGCTTTTATGGATTAAGTGTCCTCTGCAAGGGCACTTGTCCTTCAAGAAGTCTCATTTTGCATTGAACCACCCCTTTGAACTTTGACGTTGAACCAATTGATTGAACCAAAAATGGTTCAAGCCGATGGTTCAATGAATGAAACAAGTCGATGAATTAAACATTGAACCAAACATTTGAACTTGCCTTTGAACCAACAATTGAACCATCTCGTTGCACCTGTTCAGTTGAACCAAGGTGTTGAACCAAAATGATTCAAGCCAATGAACCAAGTGAAAGAAACAAGTCGATGAATTTGTTCATTGAACCAAGACATTGAACCAAATTTTGGTTCAATGGTTCAAACAAAGCTTTGAAAAATGTCTTTGAACCTGTTGTTGAACCTATTGAACCAAAGGATGAACTGAAAGAATGAACCAACTGAATGAAATAAATAATTGAACCAAAAAACACTGAATGAAATAAAGTGTTGAACCGCTTGGTTGAACCGAGCCATTGAACTGTTCCTTTGGTTGAACCTGCCATTGAACCTTGAACCCGTTGAACCTTTGAACCCGTTGGTTCAATGGTTCAAGCCAATTTTTGCACTCAGATGCTTGCCGATGAAGATTTTCAACTGAAACAAAGCTCTGAACCAATCCTGGAGAATGACTAAGTGTTGAAAACTGATTCTTTTGACTAAAACCGCTTGTAGAAACCTTTGAACCTGCAAAGTCTGTAGATTTTCTGAGAAGCTTGGAAAATGAGGAATCTAAATGTCTAGGATAAATTTTTGAAATGGAAGATACAATTTTGGTCTGTAGGACCAAAATAGTTCAAATGTTGTCCCAAAAATGATTGTTACTTTTGGGGGACAACAGACATCAAAATGTGATAGATTTGCTAAAAATTGTACAATTTAGACCCAGGGAAGCTACTTGCACTTTGCAAATTGATTATTTTTTGCTGGAATTATTTTGATGATTATGTTTTTTATCACGACTTGCTTTAACTTGAGTCCCACTGACCTACTTTGGCCTTGCATGGGCATCGATTTAGTACCACCTAGTGTTGTTATCGTGAGGTGGGCCTTAGAAAGTGAATGTAACCAAACCCTGAAACAGGGTTTTTATTATGGCTATAAGTTAGAAGTGCATACTTCTTGTGCTACATATGCTTATTGGATTTGCATCCTCAACCTTTAAATGTGCCTTAGCATTAGTCTTTCACATTAGGAACTAGGTTATCTAACCAATCCATAAAATTTGGTGTTACTTGGTCCTTTGGGTCAACTGCTAGTAAATATTAATTGATGTGGCCATGGAACAATGTGACTCAAAATGGTGTTTAATTTGCACCAAGTAATATATTGGGAAATATATTCAAAGGTGCAAAATATTTAACCAAGAGCAATAAAACATTGAGGGTGATGAGTATTGTATAAAATTGTATGTCAATTTAATTAGTGACCCTAAGTTTAACGAGGATATTATACCCGATATAATTCTCTAGATTTTTAGGTGAAGTAAAGTGGCTCTTACTATGTTTAAGTTGAAGAGCATAAGTTATTATGTAGCTAGCTATCTCAGGGAGTCAACACATGCATATTAGAGAAAAATGTTTAGGGTCTGGTGTATTTCACTGGTATGGTTTTTTTTAATCCTTCGATTGAATTGAGGAGAGATGTTTTATGAATGCCCATAGCCCACAAGTTCTAGGATAGTAACTCTGGGGTATACTTGAAATGAATCAAGACTAGCTCAGTAACCTATCCATAATAATCTAATAGATTTGATTTTGGATGGAGACACAATGTTGTTATTGTATATTAAGATAAATTGTATGTTGACAGGGATGTTAAACATTAGGCTCATACAATCTATGAAGTTACAATTAAGTTAAATTAAAAAAAATTGTGATTAGTTTTAGAGTAGCATCGGAGGGCGCTACATCCTCCCTATGTCATATGCTTTCCCATTAAAATGTGGAACAAAGATCCCACACACTAAACAATAATTGGATGTTATTAACATTAAATTAGTGGCAAATTTCAATTTTGAATGCATGTCAATTTCCCTGTGACTAACACGAAATTTAAGGGAAAAATGAAAAATAAATAAACAAATTTCCTTCGATATTAACCTACAATATAATTTGTTAAAAACATAAATAAAAAAAATAAAAAATAAAAATAAAAATATCATCTATCATTTAATACTTATAAAAGAATATGTTCCCCAAAAATTTTCATCAATGCGAACCTTGACCATCTATAAAATAGAAAACAAGGGTAAGCTAACAGATCCAAATAACTTTAGAAAGGGCACAAACTAATAGGCTACCATCATATGTGCAATCATAACACAAGATCATGATTCTTACCTTCAGAAAATCAAGAAACTAGTTAATAGCGCCTAATTTCAACTAATCAATTACCTATGCTAAGCAAGTCCCCTCGTCACTATATTGTTCATCAAAAGGAATGGTCTCTTTTGAGTAATAATTTTTGTTGTGGAGCAATTCCTAGTGTTTCAGTTTTCCCACTCTTTTTATAAGCTTTTTCAATGTATGGTCCCCTGGGATCTTGTTTGTTCATTTTTTATGAGTTGAATGTATTTGCTTTCAAGTCTATAGTTTGACTATCTAATGATGCATTTTTTCATATATATATATATATATATATAAAATTAGTACCCGACATCATGGGCAACACGTTAGTAAATTTATTCCTTTTGTTATAAAAAACTATGCTAAAGATACTGGGAAGTAAAATAAACGATGCATTTTATTATATCTTCAAATGAACAAAGAATGAAAGAGGATACTTACAAGCCATTGACGATAATGCATTAATATAAATTTATTCTTTTTGTTAGGAGAAAACTATGCTAATAGCACTGAAAAGTAAAATAAAGAATCCATTTCATTATATCTTCAAATGAACAAATAATGGAGGGTACTTACAAGCCATTGCCAAAAAAAAAGGGATCCGACCATTTGTGATACTGTTGATTCTTTTTGTTAGGAGAAAACTATGCTAATAGCACTGAAAAGTAAAATAAAGAATCCATTTCATTATATCTTCAAATGAACAAATAATGGAGGGTACTTATGAACCATATGTGCTCTTAGTGTTTAAATAACACTTCTCATTTTAGAATTTAGAAAATTCAGAGCATGAGTTGTAATTTTTTGGCAATCTAGTTGCCTGTGGTAAAATAGCAACAGAGCAAGATAAACTGTTCCAAAATATTTATATGATTTGGTAATTGGGAGCCACTTTGATCCATTTTTTATGAATTATAGAAAATATTTGTTAATACTTAGTGATTTGTGATCTAGATTTAAGCTACAGACTAATCTAAGTGGATATTTACAATGAAGCTAAAACTAAAGTGATCTGGTGTAAAAAGGAGCAAAGAGAAGGGTAAGGCATAAAAGAAATAACTGATTGCCAATTTTAGTCTCAAACATTATGACAAAGCATCAATTGCAACTGAGTATGCATTCAACCAATATATAATGCAACATAGCCTAAGCTCAAATTTCACTATATACTAGACAAACTTCAAAGGATAATGTAAAGAGTCACAAGTAAGAACCAGGGCTACTTTAAGGATTTACTACTATAATCAAATAGCATTATCACATCTAAATATAGATCAAAATGAAGTGAAGCAAAACCTAATATCCTCCAACTAATCTAGAATATGCACAAATTAGAAACCCTATGATTAGAAAATTTAACTCAAAATTCAAAGACACCATTCAAATTCAAGACATTTACTAGCAATTAAGATAAAATCTATATTAGCAATTGACGTATCAAATATGGACGATCCTTGCAAAATTCTTTGATTATATTAATTGCTTCAAGTGTACAAAATTTGCTAAAAAATCTCTCCTTTACAAATGGTAATACATGCCTTTATAGAAAGATCAGGCAATATACTGGTCAGTTACAAAATACAGGTGTACAAATATAAGGATAGTTGTCCTTACAAGTTTTAAAATGCATGTGCTTTTCAAAATCATACTGACCTAGAGGCAAATATGCTAACAGAATAGGATATGTCTTTACAATAGAATATTCTATTTCATAATGTTACAAAATTCTACAAAATATAATATTGTTTAATTTACTGGTGGGGCCTCTGCTTGTTGTTGGAGGAGGAGGCTCATGGCCTTAGTATGTTGCTCGTCAACTAGCTTTAGATCCAGAGCATGTTTCAAGATCCACTCCTCTTGATTTGTCAGGTCATCAAACTCTTTGTCATTTCTGGCCATGGCTTCTTTAATGTTCCTTCATTTATCCTCTCTCCAACATTGAATATCATGTCTAAGATCTTACTGTTATCATCCCCAAATTTGCCTTGGCTCTTTCCTTTGATTTCTTGAGCTACCAAAGTAGCCCTATGTTTGAATTCCTCATCACTTATGATTCCAAGGGTAGTGGGTTGTGCAGGATCTGTAGGCATAGTCCCAAGAAGTTGTTTAATCCTTGCACTTAGCTCTTTATCATCTTCGAGGATCCTTTCCACATTATTGTCAACTTTGAACCTTGTCAACCACAATTCCAAAAATTGTGCTCAAGTGTCCCAAACTTATGGTTTTGAACCCTAGGATCTATTTTCTTGCTTGTATGTTGAGAAGTTTGGCTATCTTGTCCTCTAAGGCTTACCATTGGGTGACCATGCTCTTGGTTGATGCACTTTGTTGTGTTAATGCTCTCTACCTTAACTTCATTGTTTTGAGTGCTTCAAACATGTCATAAAATGACTTATCAAGCATCTTGGTCATTGCATTAGGTATTGATAGAACTACCTATGTCTCCACATTTTTTTCCCTTTTTTAAATTTAGGATCGTCTACTTCAAGCCCTAGATCCCAGCATTAACCTGTGTTGATTGGGCCTCAATCAAGCTTTCCACATCTTCTTCATGAATGGCATCCTCACCAAGCTATTGAACCTCAATTGGGGTTAATACCACAAAGGGTTCCACCTTTTGAAAGGTGAATTCCTTTATTCCAACCATGGTTGTCCTAGTTGTAACCCTTTCTAATCTAGTTGTTTCAAGGTTAAATTGGATGGTAATGACTGACTTCTTGAATTTGGGAGGTTCTGGGACCTCCACACCTAAGCTAGTAGATGCTCTTGATGCATCCATCTTCTTGTTTTCTAGTACTTCAAATGCTCACCCACTATGTTCTTTAGATCCCACATTTTGAGTTCATCCAGCTGAAATCCATATGAATCCCTGTGTGTGGACATGATTTCCACCTATTTCCAATCTTTCAATATGGTTTTCCCAATAATCAAGGGGAAGGGGTGGAGTAGACCCTTCCTCTTCTACTTACAGGTCCCTCAATACCATGGATGAGCTCGGAGGCAATCTTTTGCTTTACAAGTTTGCTTAAAACATATACTAGCAATTTGTAAGGCTAGGACATGATCCCTTCAATCCAAATAACTATACAATCAGGGTAATACCATATGTTTCCCACCATTTTAACATACTTCTTGATGAGTGGATGGACCCTAGGCATGGGAACACCTATGATAGCTTCAACTATGGCTGGGTAGACACAGTCACAAATAAACTGCTTATGGTTCCTATATTTAAAGATATGCAACTTTGAGTAATGGTTGGAAATGGTGGTTTTTTCCTCAAGAGACCAATTTCTAATACCAAGGAAGCTGATTGAGGCCAGTAGGGCATCCACTAGCTATGACATCATGTAAAATTGCTTAGATGTCTTTCTGTTAATGGCAGTGAATTGTTTGGCCAGGAAAACACTGATTAAATCTCCAATTGGAGGGGTGACCTTTTCTTCCACAATGAAATGTACAAAAGGAACCCAGATTTTATTCACATAAGTGGTTGAGGGGGCTCCAAAGGCTCCGTTAAACAGGTTCATTATAATTTTGATGCCTTCTCTAAATTGGATTATTGGGATTTTACCCTCAAAGTCCCTAAAGATATGGGGTCCTTGATGTAGCCAAGGTCTAAGGATGGAATCCAGGTCATGGTTATTAGTCCATTCCTTGATCTTAGACAGTCTATATGGGGAAGAGAGAGCTTATAATATTTCTCAAAAGCAATAGGGTAATTATATTCTATCTTTTTGGAATTTCCCTCCCTGATGATCCATTCATTATCTACTCTACAATCAACAAAGATGGGGGCAAGGATGTCTATACAATGTAATACCTCAGGTTTTGTCATGACATGGTGAAGGTCAACCATTTGGACTGCAACTAGGTCATAGTGCCTCTTGCTTGTGGTGGTGATTCTTTGTTCCTCCTTGGAAATGGGTAGTAACTCCTCTACCATGAAGAAGAGCTCAGACCAATTCCTAATGCCCAGGACATTCAAAGCTGCCAGGTCTAATTCAGTATCTTTGAAGATTTGACCCTCATTGTCTATCAATAAGTAAAGCTTGGTCTCTTTCTTCAATTTTTGTCTGTGAGCTACCATGGTCTCTTCTTTTGCAAATTACTCACACCAGATTGCAAATGATCTCTGTGAAAGCTCTCTCATGCTCAGAAACACAATTAAGTTCTTATTATATCAAACTGTAATCAATTGAGTCCATTTGGGTTGCTTTTATGCAGGGTTTAGGGTTTTGAAGCTTTAATGGTAGAATATATCCAGGCTTTGGCTTATACATACCTTGGATTTGATTTGGACCTTTGCCTTTATACCTTTGCATTTTTAAGCCTAAAAGATATTGTATTTTGTCCTTTTCTACTTGCATGGTGCCTATGTGGCATTGATCTAGGCCTTTCATAGCATTTTTCATAAATGTCATTTGAGAACTATCCATTGGCATTGAAAAATTCCTCTTTTATTTTGCATCATTAGATCAAAATCCTAGATTAGCGTGAGTCATTGATTATAATCTAGGCCCTCACTTGTGATTTGCTCCTATTGTGGCAAGTTTTGTGGTTGCGACACTTGGCATCTTTACGTGCCTCTTCATGATTTAAATCTTATGCCAGTGCCTTATTGAATGAACATTGACCACGTGTCAAGCTCATGGGCCTTTGAAAAGTCATAAGTGCCCTCCCACCATTGGATCATTCTCCAACAATAAAACATGAACCATCAGATCATCCTATCAGCTCTGCCTCCAATGTGCTTTCACCATGCATCGAGCTCACGAGCTCCCGAGGCCTTGTTGAAAAGTCCATGAGAGCCTCGCATCGTTGGATCAAAATCTAGAGATGAAATGCAAACTATTGATCTGCAGAGATGCCCACATATTAAGTTAGCATGTTATTAAAATGGGACCTAGGCTTAAATTCCTTAGGCTAAGGTTTAGTGTGTGTTTATTAAACTTGAAATAAACCTTAGGCTAAGAAATTTATGCCTAAGTTTTCCAAATTTATGCAAAGGGGAGCAAGACTAAATATATTAAGCCAATGTGTATGTTGTGTTTAAATAATCACAATGTATGCATTGGTCTAAAATATTTATTCCAAGGCTTTATAAAATATGCTCAAAAGGATCAACATGCCATAATGGTCTAACAACAAATAGGATTTTATTGTATTAACAAACACACAAAAACCTTTGGTTAGAAATATTTGGTCCAAAATCTATGTAACAAAGACCTCCTTTTAAGATAAGACTCAATATAAGTTTATAGTTTAAGGTTCATGATATTTAAACAAAATACCATGGGGACCTTAAAGTATAGATTTAGACTAAGTTTATTTTGCGTATATTTAGATCATAAGACCTTTTGCCACATTTTGCTAATTGAATATTTCTAGTGTTTAAGCATTTTTCGAGCACTTCCCTCAGATTGTAAAGTCATTTTTGAGCCTTCCAATAAGATTTTGGAGTGCATTTTGACCTTAAATAGAATAATTCATTAGCTTAAATTTGATAGTTTCATGGACGTCAAATACATCCTCATAGACGTCAAATGATGGTCATGTGAACGCCAATGTTAAGCTAGTGAAGCTTTTAATTTTATGGGCTTAAAGTTGACGATCGCACAGACATCAAATGACGGTCATGCGAACATCAATTTTAAGTCATCAAATTCTTGTGGCCCAACGCGGGAGTGCCACTTAGTACCTCCGTGGGGCTTCCCAAGGTCTTAGACTTAATTCGCTCTATCGAATCAAGATTGTTGATGAAGCAATAGTCATAAGATCGTGATATGAGAGCTCACTCATGATTGATCACTTTGTCGGGTGAGACCCATTTATCTTTGATCATTGAATAAAAGGGTGTCACAGGTTGATTGTTTGGGTCTTCTTTAGTCCCTTGACTTTTCAACTATGCCTCACTCCATTCGATCGAGTCTTTGTGACGAAGCGAAGACCATTGATCACGATGCAAGGGCTTGAATGTGATTGGCCAAGGGGCTATGTGCGGGATTATGTTAGGCTTTCATCACACCACCTGATTGGAAGGCCACGAGGAATTGTGAACCATTAGATTATATAAGGTACATGTTGTTTAATCTGAAGCTTGAGGTTTTCTCACTCTGTTGGATCAAATGTTATGATAAAATGAGGGTCGATGGATCCTGTGAGATGCGAGGAAGTTAAGTTAGGACCACAGTGATAAAAAAGACTTAGGCTAAGGCATAAATCAAAGGACCAAGCTAACATAAAGGTGGACTCGAGGAACCAAGACTTTTAGGCTAATGTGTTAAAACTAAGGTCCCCCTAGTATTAATAAATGTGATGGGGCTTTAGGGTTAAAACAATAGACTAAGCTAAGGAATACTAAAAGGACTCTACACGATGAATATTAGTTAGGCATACAAAGGAACTTTTAAAGGGGGGAAATAACAAAGGGGACCAAGCATTTTAAGTTAAGTTTTAGTTGTGTTGAAAAACATGACTCAACTTAAACTATGAACTTTATCTTTAGGTCCAAAAATGGATTTTAAAAAAGTTCTCGTTAATTTGGTTCCTGTCAACGGTCAAATTTAAATTGAGTGCTTTGGCTAGGGTTTTGAAACATGAAATTCTTAGAGATAGATGCCATGGAACCTGCAACTAAAAGCCATAAAGAACATTTATTAGCACTGTTAGCTAAAATTAAATTAAAACATAACTAAGTAAGCTTGATCTTGATAAAGTGGATGATCTTCAAATTCCACAAATGACCTTAACATACTAAATGTTCATGTTCAATTTCTAGGGTTTCTCCAGGGTCCCACTTTTTAAAAATGGAGGTATGGTTGTCCCAACAAATGGCGACTCGAGGAGAAAACATAGCAATATGTTAGAACTTAGAGACTTTGGTTTAAACAAATAATTAAGTCATCCACTCCATTTGATCAATATCATTATCTAGATCAGATTATGGTTTAAATAAACCTTGCACTTGTAGAGTTAGGGCCAAATACCAAGACACAATCATACTGTGTGTGCTTTGATTCCACTTACTATTTGCCACAAGGTTCAAGAAATAACTTCCAAGTTTCATGTCCTTAGCCATTAATGTTGACTTATAGCATGTTAAGATGTTCATTAAGAACCATGCTTTTAGCTTAGGGAAGGCTTGGGCATTTCTTTGCTACCAGCCAATCATTCATAGCCCTGATAGAGATGTCTTTGGCTCCACTCAAGGCCTTGCTCCACCACTAGCCAGGCATCCATAGCCCTAGTGGAGATTACTAGAATCACCTATTCTTATAAAGCTTTTGATTTTGCATTGAGTTCTTATTTATTGTATTTTCTTGAGACTTTTATGCTTTTATCAAGGTTGGGAACCATAATAGCCAGGTTTTAGGATTTGGTCAAGTGTTTGATCTTTGGAAAATCACCTATGGATGCAACCATTATCCCAAGCAAGGATGTTGATTAAGTGATAGTATGACTATACCATGATAGTTGGAATTTTCACCCTACAAGTGCAAGTCTTCTTAGAACCAATTTGAGGCCAGGATAATGCTTAATTTCTCATGAAATAGTTAACTTCTTCTATTGGTCTTTACTAGTTTCTGCAAATTACAACATTGTGCTTTACATTTCAGGACCATGGTCATCATATGCATGGGGTTCATACTTATACTTGTGGATTTTGGGGTTTTCAAGCAAACTTCATAACTTTAAGCTCAAGATGTCCAAGAGGACTTATTAGAACCAAGGAACAAGGCAACAAGAAAGAAACACACAACAGAAAAAGGAAAGAAAGACAACAAAGGAAAACAAATAAATATATACATGCTTATGCATGAACAAGGGACAAGAAGGAAAGAACTGAAAGGAAACTAGCTAGCCTACCTACTCTAAATCTAACCATCTTATGGTTTTTACTCTATGAAGACTTTAGGAGGAGCAACAAAGAAGTAGTGCTTGAGATACTGCCCATTGGTGGGTAGTGTGAACTCTGCTCCTTGTAGATCTTTGAGCTTAAAGGTGTTATTTCCTAATGTTTCTACAATTTGGTATGGGCCAATCCACAATGGTGTGAATTTTCCATGTTTGCCCTTAGGCTCAAATGCTTTGTCTTAAAGGAGAACTAGGTCTCCTAGTTTGGACACCTTCATCTTTGATATTTTATCAAACCATCTCTTGACTATGGTTTGATGCCTATTAAACTTAGAAAAGGTGTTCTCCCTTGCATCTTCCATCTTCCATCTAAATTATGTCCAACAATCTTGAGTTAGCAAGTTCTTGGCTCTCTTCCATATATTCTTGCATAAATTTGTATGTAGGCAACTTGAGAGTGCTAGGAAAGATAGGTTCTTGTCCACACACCAATAAAAATGGTGAGGCTCTTAAGGCTTGCTTGATTCTTATCCTATCAACTCAAAGTGCAAATTTAAGGAGCTTATGCCAAATCCTGGGTTTGTCTGCAACATACTTCTTGATTGCCTTCATTAGGTTCTTATTTGTAGATTCAGAGACTCTATTCCCTTGGGGATAATGGTTGGATGCAAACTTGAGAGTGATTCCATTATCATAAGCCCATTCAGTCATCTCTATAGATATGAATGTAGACCCATTGTCACACACTAGAGAGACTGGGGTTCCAAACCTAGTACAAATGTTTTCTTCCAAGAAGTTGATCACTTCTTCAATCCTGCATTGTTTAGTGGCTGCAACTTCAATCCACCTCATATAATAATATGTGGTAGGAAGGACATACTTGTGACCTTCAAATTAATTGAGGTTGATTACCCCAACCAAGTATAACCCCCATTGTGCAAAGGGTTTGTCAACCATGACTGGTTGTAGAGGCATTATTGTCTTTGGTTCCTTGGTGCTAAAAATATGACATGAGTGACATTCCCTCACATGTTTATGAACATCCTAAAAAAATAGTCAGCCAATAATAGCTAGCTTTAAGAATCTTATGGGTTGTGGTTCTCCCAAATGGATGTCTACTGCCCAACTTTTCATGAAAGGTGCTCATGATTTGGGTGGCTTCTTCTTGTGAAACACATCTCAAATAAACCCCTTCGAAATTTCTCTTATATAAGACCCCATCCTTGATCAAGTAGTGGGTTGCCTCCAACCTTAAGGCCCTCTTTTGCTCACTGGATAATATTGCAGGACAAATACCATTAAATAACAAATGTATGATTGAATCATACCACTCACTAGCTTGAAAGTTTTGTTGATCTACTTGCATAATACTTAGCCTAGGGTTAGTATTAGCAATCTTCTGGATCAAACCTTGGCACCTTACCAATTTTGTTGTTTTCATTTCCAAGTCATACTCCTAAAAAAATGACATCCATTTACCTCTATGTTCTCCCAATTCATTATGACTTAATATAAGTTTGGTGGTAGGGTCAGGTAAAATAGTATGCACCTTATTTCTAAGGATGTAATGCATGAATTTATTAACTGCCTTAACTAATGCATACGCCTGCTTATCAATCAATGAATAATTCAACTCAGTATTCTTAAAATTAGTGCTCATAAAATTTGTTGGGTGATCACACCCATCAATCTTCTAGGTCAATACAACAACCATAGTGTGGTCAGATGCAAAGGAATAGAGGTAGAAGTCCCTTGAGAAGTCAGGACTTATGAGCATTGGAGCTTGGCTAATGGCCTTCTCGATATCATTGAATGCCTTTCTAGAATCTTCATTTCACGTGACCCTAGCATCCTTCTTCAACATGTCATTCAATGGCTTGACAATCTCTGCAAAGCCAAAAATAAACTTTCTTACAAAATTTATCTTACTAAAGAATGACTTTAGCTCTTTCTTACTATTTAGAGGTTATATTCTAGATATGGCCTCCACTCTTTTAGGATCTATAGAGATCCCATCTTTGGTTATAACATGAACCAATAATTTTACTTTTGTAACACAAAATATACTCTTCTTAGGGTTTAAGAAAATGCCATACCTTCTACATCTTTAAAAATATTGATGTGAATGCATGAAGTGATCTTCTCTATTTTTAGAACAAATTGTTAGATCATCCATATAAATAATGATGCATTTACCTATCAGGCCTTGGAAGGCATGGTCCATAGCTCTTTGAAAAGTAACTCCTGCATTGATTAGCCCAAAGGGCATTCTCTTGCAAGCAAAGGTTTTCCACTTGGTGGTAAAGGTTGTCTTCATCCTGTCCTCTCTATCAACGAACACTTGGTTGTAACTTGAAAAGCCATAAAGAAAAGACATCATAGCTGAACCTGAAATAACTTAAATCACTTGGTCTAGGAAAGGAAGGGGATATTTGTCCTTTTCTAATGCTTTTTTTAAGTTTTTGAAGTCAATACGAAGTCTAATCTCACCATTCTTCTTCTTGACTGGCACCAAATTAGCCACCCAAGTGGAATTCTTGATGGGGAAGACTATCCTAACATCTAATAATCTTTTGACCTCCTTGAATATCATAGGTTCTAAGACAGGGTTTATAGGCCTCTACTTCTACCTGAATGATTTGTAACTCTTCTTAAGGGGTACAATATATGTAATGACCTTTGGGTCAAAGATATTTAAGTCATCATAGGACCAAGCTATGACATCCCTGTATTGGGTAAGAAGCTCTTTGGCTTTCTTGTTCTCCATATTTGTACAAGTTTTTCCAATATTTACCAACTGGGGTTGATCTTGGAGACCATGATTAACAACATTATGATCTTTACCACTTACCTTAGGAACCTTGGAAACCTCAGCTAGTTTGTCCTGATCAAACAATCTTTCTAAAGAAATCATCCCCTTGGGGATCTTGTTGTCATTTAGCTAAATGACTTTACCATCAAATTTGTCCTCCTTAAATGTACTTTCATTAGTGTCATCAATAATATGAGCATCAAATGCTCCAAAATTGGTCATGAAATCCAATATCTATTGATCATCATTAAAACTTGGAAATAGTTAACATTATCAAGCACTGAAGGACAAGGGATCAACTCAATGCTGAAATTAGGGGAATCTTGGTTGGGCATGGGGTTGGCTACAGCAGATGCCAACTCATTAGTAGCTTGGTTTTATTATCTTGGGATGGAAATGATGCCAAAGACATCAAAAGATTCAATCAAATTCCAAACTCTGAACTTATACCTTTTCAGGGATGAGAGATTATATTGGTATTTGCTTCTTACCTAGTTAACCACTAGTTCTGAATCCCTATAAACTAGCAGTTCTTTGACCTTATTCTTTATAACAAACTATAAACCCAAAAAAAGGGATTTATATTCAACAATATTATTAGTATAAGGGAATTGGAGCCTATAAGAATCATGATACTTTTTATTAGTAGGGTTGGTTAAAATGATATCAACACCTGATCCATCAACACACCTACCACCATCAAAATGCAACTTCCATAGTGCAGGAACAACATGAGCACTCTTGGGATCACATACCTTATCAGTCTCTAGGGTGAAAACTCTTAAGTCTATGTCGATTATGTTGACCCTCTCATTCACAACATTGTACTCAGTTATCATGTGTTTCATCTTTGGTTCTCTCTCAACCCTGATTTGATTAAGAACTCCCTTCCATGGTAGCCACATATGTGAGCAATCTGTAGACATGTAACCATTCAAAGCCTTGGTTCATTCCCTACTCAATAAGATTCCATAAACATCAAGTATATCAACAACTTGATTATTAATGAATTGTTGCACGCTAGACTCAGAAACTAGTTGCATGTGAACATTTAGAAGCTCTCCTATTACCCTAACTCTATATTTGTCTAATTGGGTGATAACCCTATCAAACTTAATGGGAGTCGGGCCAAGTTGTTTGCATATACCTACAGGCATGATATTGGTAGATGTTCCCAAATCTAATAAGCAATTATGTAAATTCTTACCAAACATCCTGACAGTGAGCAAGAAAGGAGGTGATTCAGCCTTGGCTTTATGGACTGTCACATTGGCATGACCCACCTTGGGTGGATTATTGGACCCCTTTGACAATGACTCCAGAAGGAGGTCCCCTTGCTCTATAATCTATGTGAGTTCATGCAAAGTGATATTAGCCTTTATCCTTTTCATATCCTCAACTATGTTATAAGCAGTCTTAGAAGAACTAGGAATTTCAATGTTGGGTTTAGAAGTACTCTCTTTAGGTGGCTCAGGATTGTTGTTTGAAGAAGTGTCTAGAGGAGTTCCAAAATTATTTGGAGGCAATGAGGTGGTCAAAAGCTGCCTTTGTTCCCTATTCCTCAAGGGATAGGTCTTCTTTAACAACTGTTGAAAGGCTTGGATCTCCTCAAGGATTTAATCAGGTTCATTTTCCTCTTGAAAGGGGAAATCAAAGGTGTCCACCATGAATGCTTGATCAGATGACTTGGATATAGAAGTATTTGCACCATTATCCTTCTTAGGGACCACTTCAAATGTATCCAACTCCTCTTGGAAAGCCTCAAACGCTTTGTAAAATTCTATACAATCAATTTTCCCATGCTTGGTTGTGCAATGTACCCTGCAATAATCAGGTAATGTAATATCAGTGAGATTAATGTCCATGGTCTTCTTTTCAGAAGATGGGTCATTATTCCTATTATTATGAAAACTATCATTCTAAAATCTATTAGTTGGCAAATTATACCTTTGAAATGAGAAGTTTCTACCTGAGTTTTTGATAGTATTTCCAACTTGCTTTTGCAATTAAAGAAAATCAGTGCTCAACTTTTGGACCATTCTTAAAAAAGATTCATTCTCATTTTCAGGAGTTTTAAAATTATGTACCTGGTTATTATTAGTAGATGGTACCAGAGCCTTTTGATCATTTGGATTGAAGCCATTAGTAGGATGATTTAAGAATCCTAAATTCTGATTGGGAGTTGCATGACTCAATGGAAACTAAGTTAAGTTTGGGAGATGGTTTAAGGTTGGGAGATTTTGGTTATTATTTGGGAATAAGTTCATCACAGGTATTTGTGGGTTGATGTTTGGCACAAAATATGTCATTTGCCCTTGGGGCTACATCTCATCATTGATGCATACTGCCTCGGGATAGGCTTTAGCTAATGAAGTTATGGTTGGAATAGATCTCTTAAAAAATACAGAGGTCATGGGATCTACTACATATTTGTAAATCTCTAGAGCTAAAACATCATCAAGCTTATAAGGGTCTATCGTCTTGCTAAACATTTTCTGAAATCTAGCAATGAAGGACCTAATAGGTTCACTTGCATCTCTACTAATGGTGGTGAACTAATGGTAGATAATACAAGGACTAACAATCTTACCAAATTGATCTATAAATGCATTATTGAAATCATCCCAACTAGTGATGTAATTATTAGGCAAGTTCAAAAACCATTCAAGAAGCATCCTTAAAGGTGAAGGGGAATAACCTACAAGTTACATCCTCATGCACAATATTTAGCAATCTTAAGGTAGCTTTAAAAGATGTTATATGTTCTTTAGTAGTTACTATATCCATTGGCCTAAATGTAGGCAAGTACTTCTCAAGGTTACGTGGGAGATCATGCACCTGCTGACAATTTTGACCCCATAGGTCAAATTGCCACCCTTATCATTTGAAGCTTTTTTATGTCATTGTAGTGGAAGGATCTAAGCAGGTTTTTTGAGGTTTTCAGAGTAATTATAGGGACAGGTCCAGAAGAGGCCAATGTGTATACATCTTCAACCTTTGGACCAAGTGTTGGCATTCAAGTTTTCCTTTGGCAGAAGTTTTCCACAGAGAGCCCGCGACAAAAGAACTAGGCCTATTTCTTTCGAAAGGAATTCTTTCAAGTTATGTCCTTTGTCAAATTTGTTTGGACTTTTTGTCCAAAGCATTTTTTGAGACAACTTTTTCAAAGGGTTATATTTCATTTTCCTAAAAGACCATTTGCAAAAGTTCGAAGGTTTTTCTCTCTTCGGAAGGGTTCTTTTTCACAAACCTAAAGGTACATTTCATTTCATCTGAAGGGTATGTTCCCTTTGGGAAAGATCTTTGCAAGAAGAAAAGGCACTTAAAAAAAAAGCTGAAGGTTCATTGAAGTTTTTCGAAGGAGAGGATGACTTTTTCAGTATTTCTAAAGGTCCTTTTCCATAAAGCTGAAAGTTTTTTTTTGTCTTGACAAGCAAGGCAAATGGATGAAACAAAAGTCTGAAGGACCATTTACAAAGTCTTGAAGGGCAATTTTCCATTTGCCAAAGGGTTCATTCATTTTTAGAAGGGCCATCTAAAAGCCCGAAGGACCATTGTCAAAAGCCCAAAGCGCAGTTTCGAAAACCTGAAGGGACATTCCTTCAGACAAATTGTTTGAAGGAATGTGTCAGAAAAAAATGCTGAAAAAAAGTTCACTTCCAAGAATTCCTTCAGACTTTTTGTTTGAAGGAATAGTCCATTACAATAATGTCGAAGGGACACTTTAAAGAAATCTGAGGGACACTTTTGAGATTCTCGAAGGGCTCTTTGCCTTCTGGAAAGTTCATTTTGAGAATCCTAAAGGGCTCTTTCCCTTTGGGAAGGTTTGTGCCAAAAAGTCTTAAGGGTTAGAATCCCTTCGAAAAAGTACACTTTAAAAATGTTGAAGGGTCTTTTCGGAAGTGCCGAAGGGACATTTTAAAAGCTCGAAGGGTAATTTACAAGGAAAGAATTCCTTTTGACTTTTTGTTCAAAGGAAATAAACAAGGTATAAAGCCGTAGGCAATAAGCCTAAAAGAAAAGCCTTGGAAAAATTGTTCATAGGAAATAGACAAAGACAATCAGAGGTCGAAGGAAATAGCATAGACAAATAGAAGGAATATATGCACAGAAACGAATAACCAAAAATAAAAGGTAAAGCATTTCAATAGCCAATAAACAAATTAACATGTTCTATAGTCGATATGTAGAGCATGCAATATGGCCCAAAGTAGGATTAAACACGTCTAAGACATGCAGTCATTTCAAACTTGACTCTTTCAGTTCTAAAATGGAGACTCGAATGCATGAATGACTCATGGAGTTTAACATTGGAGAGCTTAACATAGAATTCATGCATGCACTCTTGTTTGTCTCGAGCCTTTCAAACATTTCAGTAGTTCAAACAGAGTTCTAGATTCAGTTTTGGTGTTGATTTCATGTAAAGGAATGCTTTTAAATGTTCTAGCAGCTGAAGAGGAGTTTTATAGTTGGAGATTGGTGTAGCATCATGCATGTTGGAAGTTTTGACTCAAACTTGGGCCCACCATCCATTTTCAATGCCAAACAGCTTTCATCCAAGGCATAAGACAAAAATAGATTTTATTTGAAGTCTGAAAAACACAAGTTGGACTGAGTTGACCTCTTCTATTTTCAACACCAATATCTTGGTTGTTGTATACTTTTCTATATAAGTTGGCTTTTCAACTTTGATTTGTATCCTCTTTTTGGCAAGACCATATTCTGCCAAAATTTGTGTTGTGTAACCTTTTCAGATTAATAGAAGGACAATTTTCAGACTCCAAGGTGTTGGTATAGTGTATTTATGTCATTAATTTGCATATGTGATAGAATTTTCTTCCTTATCACGTCTTGATTCTTACCTAGATACTAGTTGATCAGATTATACAGGTCATGTTTTGTGTTTAACATCTCTTGGTTGAAGTTACAATGGATATGAGTAGTTGGTTAGTGCCTTGAATCAGGCCTGTTCCTTCATTTTCCTCGTGCCTTGATCACTAGATAGAACCTTTTCATGAAATACTGATGCATAAGGGTCATTTGGAATTAAAAAATTCAATCTTTTTACTATCTGATTAGTGTTTTAGGAGCCCAAATTGAGTGGATCAAGCAAAATTTAGGTGTATCACCATCATTAGATAGGATTTCCCCTCAATTTCATTTCTTCCCTTTTCCCCAGAAGTTTGTAGCATAGAGTAGAGATCCTAATTGATACACCAAAGAGAGCTAGCCCTTATAATCTAGAGATTCAATCCATGGATTAGGTTACCCATAGCCTAGGATTGTTTCCATGTTTTAGCAGACTGTGAAGGCCTGAAACAACCTTCACAAGGGTGCGAATCTGATTGACAATAGTTTTTGGCATGTCCAGTGGGACACATTAGAGTTGGTCTTGATGAAATTGCAATTGCAACAATGTTCTTCAAGAAGTATTTGGTGATTCCAAGCTCAAGTAGTTGATTCTAATAATCTAAGCACAATTTCTATGTAAGTCTATTTTTATTGCATTATCATGAATGAGTTTTGATGGTTGTGTATGAAGAGAATTCATATGTTATGTTTCCTTATCAGCCCAATGATGGATCATACCAGCCTTTTCATGATACCTACACGTCTTTTTATGAGCTTCATCAGCCTTATCAATAGCATTATCAAAGCTATGTTGAGCCTTATCAAGTTTATCATGATCCTTATTATCAAGAGCATGACTCTTACCTTCCTTGTGAGCCATATTAGTCTCAAGATCAGTTTTCACCTTTTCCATATGGATATGATGTTGCATATGAGCAGCCTTGGCTCCAAGAAAGAATGGATGAAATAGAGCTCAGAATACTAGCATATGCAAAAAAAAATTGTTCAAACTCTCAATATGAAGAAGTGAATGGTCTATTCCAAAATGTGTCCAATGATCCAGAATAGATAAATGAGCTATGTATTTTTGTATTAGAGAAGATGGAGGCTTGGGAGAGGTAGAAAATCATGTGGTACCACTTGTCTACAAAGGATTCTTATGTTCTTTACTCTCATGAAGTTCTTAACCATGCCCAGTGTGTGTCGAGGGAACTTCCTAGTTGGAGTCAAGAGCCTATTCAAGAGTCTATTCAAGAGACTAAACCTTCTTGCAGTTCCCTTTCTTAACCAATCATCCCTCGAGTTCAAGTTGTTGATGAAGACAAAGAGGTTTCAGACTTTGATGAGGTAATGGCCAAGTGGAAGGAATAAAATGTAGAGGTCTTTAAGAGTTTCTCTTTCCCTCCTCTCCAAAATTCCCTAAATGATCCCATTACCCTACAGATCCTAAAATTTGATCATGATCAACCTCCCATGCTTCGTTTTCCCTCTCAAACAAATTAATTTCATCACCCTCCCACCATCTCCCCTCTTCAGGAGGAGCTTGTTCTCTGGAAGATTGAGAAAGGGGTTGTAGATACAAGTCAGGTTCTTATAGAGTGTGAAGGGGATGCTTCAAGTGTGCATGAGGAAGAGTTCTGATTGATAATTCACTTGAGATTATAGTTAAGAATGAGAACATTGATCTTGATGTGAAGGAACTCCAAGAGGAGTTGGTACAAATTGAAGTCATAAATGAGTTAGAGATATCTCCTATTGAGAAGGATCAAGATAACTTTTAAGCTAATCCTATTTAAATTGATCAAAATTAGGAACAAAAAGATGAATGTAGCTATACCTTGCATCTTTGCAAGAGATTAAAGAGCTCTGTAGGGATATGTTGCTTATTGAAGAGAATGTTTATGAGAAATTTTATCAAGAATCAGCTATTCAATATCATAATACAAATTGGGTTGCCTATTTAAAGCTCCTTGAAGAGCTGGACGAACTTGCAATAGTTGATAAGAAGGATGAGGTCACTCAAGGAGAATGCATAAATGAGATATCACTTGACAAGGTTTTAGATGACAAGCAGTATGAAAAAAGATCTGAAAGTACTGAATGATTTTGTCTTTGTTGGTGATTGGTTTGATATTGATGAATCATTTGAGATGATGTTAAGGGAGTTGGTGGGCAAGAAAAATGCCTGATCAAAGGTTATGATTAAAAACCATCCTGCCATGCAACTTGTATTGTCTCTTGGAGTGAGTGAGTTTATGAATTTCCCTTTTGATCCAGGTGGATCATGCTTTGTAATGGTTAGTTAGTTAGTTTGTTTTCCTCAAAGAGATGTTCAAGCACATTAGTTTAGTTATGTTTTGCCCCAAATAAGTGTTTGTTTGCACATTTGCTTTTTAGTTAGTTTTTCTTGCTTAGTGTGTTTCCCTTCTTGTTTGGGAGGATGAAGGTTGTCTTTTTCAAATCATAGTTTGTACTTATAGTCATTGATTAGATTTGCCATTGTTTTATGAGTTCAAATGTTATGTATATGGTTTGATTTTTCAAGCATAACATGCATGCTTCCCAGTTGAGTCGCCAAAATGTTGACAATTTTGACCCCATAGGTCAAATAGCCACCCTTATCATTCGAAGTTTTTTTATATCATTGCAGTGGAAGGATCCAAGCAAGTTTTTTGAGGTGTTCAGAGCAATTACAAGGATAAGTCTAAAAGAGGCCAACGTGTATACATCTTCAACCTTTGGGCCAAGTGTTAGCATTCAGGTTTTTATTTGAAAAAAAATTTCCACAAAAATCTCGCGACAAAAGAACATGCCTATTTCTTTCGAAAGGAATTCTTTCGAGTTTTGTCCTTTACCGAATTCCTTCAGACTTTTTGTCCAAAGCATTTTTCGAGACAAATTTTTCAAAGGGTTCTATTTCATTTTCTCGAAAGACCATTCCCAAGTTTCGAGGGACCATTTGTAAAGGTTCGAAGGTCTTTTTCTCTTTGGAAGGGTTCTTTTTCACAAACTTGAAGGTGCATTTTATTTCTTCCAAAGGGTATGTTCCATTCGGGAAAGTTCTTTGCAGGGATAAAAGGAACTTAACAGAAAAGCTGAAGGTTCATTGAAGTTTTTTGAAGGACAGGAGGAGTTTTTCAATATTTTTGAAGGTCCTTTTCCATAAAGGTGAAAGGTTTTTTTTTCTCTTGGCAAATGGGGCCAATGGACCAAACAAAAGTCTGAAGGACCATTTACAAAGTCCCAAAGGGAAATTTTTCATTCACCAAAGGGTTCATTCATTTTTTGATGGGCCATTGTAAAAGTCCGAAGGTCCATTGTCAAAAGCCTGAAGGGTAGTTTCAAAAATCCGAAGGGACATTCCTTCAGACAAATTGTCTGAAGGAATGTGTCAGACAAAAAATCCTAAAGAAAGTTCACTTCCAATAATTCCTTCAGACTTTTTGTACGAAGGAATAGTCCATTACAATAATGCTAAAGGGATAATTTGAAGAAATTTGAGGGACACTTTTGAGAATCTCGAAGGGCTATTCCCTTTGGGAAAGTTCATTTTGAGAATCCCGAAGGGCTCTTTCCCTTCGGGAAGGTTTGTGCCAAAAAATCTAAGGGGTTAGAATCCCTTCAAAAAAGTCCACTTAAAAATTTTATAAGGGTCTTTGTGGAAGTGCCGATGGGATATTTTAAATGCCCAAAGGGAAATTTGCAAGGAAAGAATTCCTTTGAACTTTTTGTCTGAAGGACTTGTCCAAAAGACAAAGACCCTGAAGACAATATTTCCTTCAGACTTTTTGTCCAAAGGAAATAAACAAGGTATAAAGCTGCATGCAATAAGCCTAAAAGAAAAGTCTCAGACAAAATGTCCACAAGAAATAGACAGAGACAATTAGAGGCCAAAGGAAATAGCATAGACAAACAAAAGGAATATATGCACATAAATGAAGAACCAAAAACTAAAGGCAAAGGATTTCAATAGCTAATAAACAGAATAACACATTCTATAGTTTATATATAGAGCATGCAACATGGCCCAAAGCAGGATTAGACATGTCCAAGATATGCAACCATTTCAAACATGACTCTTTCAGTTCTAAAATAGAGACTCAAATGCATGAATGACTCGAGGAGTTTAACATTGGAGAGTTTAACATAAAATTTCATGCATGCACTCTTATTTATCTCGAGCCTTTCAAATGTTTTAGCAGTTCAAACAGAGTTTTAGATTCGATTTTAGCATCGATTTTATGCAAAGAAAAGATTTTAAATGTTCTAACAACTCAAGAGGAGTTTTATAGTTGGAGATTGACGTAACATCATGTGTGTTAGAAGTTTTGACTCAAGCTTGGGCCCACCATCCATTTTCAACGACAGCTTTAATGCAAGGCATAAGACAAAAATATATTTTATTTGAAGGCTAAAATAACACAAGTTGGACTAAGTTAACCTCTTCTTCTATTTTCAGCGCCAATCTCTTGGTTGTTGTATACTTTTCTATATAAGTTGGCTTTTTAGCTTGTTTTTGTATCTTATTTTTGGTAAGACCATATTCTACCAAAATTTGTGTTGTGTAACCTTTTTAGATTAATAGAAGGACAATTTTCAAACTCTAAAGTGTTGGTATAGTGTATTTATGTCATTGATTTGCATATGTGATAGAATTTTCTTCCTTATCAAGTCTTAATTCTTACCTAGATACTAGTTGATCAGATTATGTAGGTCATGTCCTATGTTTAACATCTCTTGGCTAAAATTATAGTGCATATAAGTGGCTGGTTAGTGCCTTGAATTATATCTATTCCTTCATTTCCCTCAAGTTTTGATCACCAGATAGAACCTTTTCATGAAATACTGATGCTTAGGAGTCATTTGGAGTTGAAAAATTTAGTCTTTTTACTATTTGATCAGTATTTTAGGAGCCCAAATTAAGTGGATCAACCAAAATTTAGGTGTATCACCGTCATTAGATAGGATTTCCATTCAACTTTATTTCTTCCTTTTTCTCCAACAATTCGTAGCATAGAGTAGAGATCCTAATTGATACACCAAATGGAGCTAGTCCTTACAATCTAGAGATTCAATCCATGGATTAGGTTATCCACAACCTAGGATTGTTTCCATATTTTAGTAGACTGTGAAAGCCTGAAACTACCTTCACAAGGGTGTGAGTCTAATTGACAATAGTTTTTGGCATGCCTGATTGGACACATTAGAGCTAGTATTGATGAAATTACAGTTGCAACATTATTCTTTGAGAAGTATTTGGTGATTCTAAGCTTAAGTGGTTGCTTCTAATAATCCAGGCACAATTTCCATGTAAGTCTATTTTTATTGCATTATCATGAATGAGTTTTGATGGCTATGTATGAAGAGAATTCATGTGCTATGTTTCCTTATTAGCCTAATGATGGATCATACTAGCCTTGTAATGATACCTATGAGCCTCATCAACCTTATCAAGAGCATTATCAAAGCTATGTTGAGCCTTATCAAGTTTTTCATGATCTTTATTATCAAGAGCATGACTCTTACCTTCCTTGTGAGCCTTATCAGTCTCAAGATTAGTTTTCACCTTTCCCATATGGATATGATGTTGCATATGAGTAGCTTTGGCTCCAAGAAAGAACATATGAAATAGAGCTCAGAATACTAGCATATGTAAGAAAAGTTTGTTCAAACTCTCAATATGAAGAAGTGAATGGTCTATTCCAAAATGTGTCCAATGATCTAGAAGATATAAATGAGCTTTGTATTTTTGTATTAGAGAAGATGGAGGCTTGGGAGAGGCAGAAAATCGAGTGAAGCCACTTATCTACAAAGGGTTCTTGTGTTCCTTATCCTCGTGAAGTTCTTAACCATGCCCAGTGTGTATCGAGGGAACTTCCTAGTTGGATTCAAGAGCCTATTCAAGATACTATTCATGAGACTAAACCTTCTTGTAGTTCCCTTTCTTCACCAATCATCCCTCAAGTTTAATTTATCCATGAAGACAAGGAGGTTTCAGAGTTTGATGAGGTAATGGCCAAGTGGAAGGAACAAAATGTAGAGGTCTTTAAGAGTTTCTCTTTCCCTCCTCTCCAAAATTCCCTAAATGATTTCATTGTCCTCCAGATCCTATAATTTGATCATGGTCAACCTCTCATGCTTTGTTTTCCCTTTCAAACAAATGAATTTCATCACCCTCCCACCATCTTCCTTCTTTAGGAGGAGCCTATCTCTGAAAGATTGAGAAAGGGGTTGTAGCTACAAGTCAGGTTCTTATAGAGTGTGAAGGGGATGCTTCAAGTGTGCATGAGGAAGAGTTTATCATTTGTACTTCACTTGAGATTGTAGTTGAGAATGAGAAGGCTGATCTTGATGTGAAGGAACTCTAAAAGGAGTTGGTACAAATTGAAGTCATAAATGTGTTAGAGATATCTCTTATTGAGAAGGATAAAGATAACTTTCAAACTAGTCCTATTCAAATTGATCAAAATCAGGAACAAAGAGATGATTGGTAGTTGTACCTTGCATATTTGCAAGAGATTGAAGAACCTTATAGGGATATGTTGCCTATTGAAGATAATGTTTATGAGAAATTTGATCAAGAATCACCTATTCAAGATCATAATACAAACTAGGTTGCCTAATCAAAGCTCCTTGAAGAGCTGGATGAAGTTGCAGCAGTTGATAAGAAGGATGAGGTCACTCAAGGATAATGCATAAATGAGATATCACTTGACAATATTTTAGATGACAAGTAGTATGAAAAAGATCTAAAAGTCCTGGATGAGTTTGTCTTTGTTGGTGACTAGTTTGTTGTTGATGAAAATGAATGCTAAGGGAGTTGGTGGGCAAGAAAAATGCCTCGTCAAAGGTTACGATTAATAAACATCTTGCCTTGCAACTTGTACCATCTCTTGGAGTGAGTGAGTTCATGAATTTCCCTTTTGATCTAGGTGGATCATGCTTTGGCATGGTTAGTTAGTTAGTTTTCCTCAAAGAGATGTTCAAGCACATTAGTTTAGTTTAGTTTTGTCCCAAATAAGTGCTTGTTTGCACATATGTTTTTTAGTTAGTTTTCCATGCTTAGTGTGTTTCCCTTCTTGTTTGGGAGGATGAAGGTTGTCTTTTTCAAATCAGAGGTTGTACTTAGAAGCATGGACCAGATTTACCATTATTTTATGAGTTCAAATGTTATGTATATGGTCTGAGTTCTCAAGCATAGTAATCATGCTTCCTAGCTGAGTCACTAAAATGTTGACAATTTTGACCCCACAAATCAAACTGCCACCCTTATCATTCAAAGCTTTTTTATGTCATTGTAGCAGAAGAATCCAAGTAGGTTTTTTGAGGTGTTTAAAGCAATTGCAGGGATAGGTCTAGAAGAGACCAATGTGTATACATCTTCAACCTTAGGGCCAAGTGTTGGCATTTAGGTTTTCCTTCAGTAGATGTTTTCCACAAAGAGCCCATGACAAAAGAACAATGACTAATTATTTCGAAAGGAATTCTTTCGGCTTTTGTCCTTTGCCAAATTCTTTTAGTCTTTTTATTCGAAGCATTTTTTGAGACAACTTTTTTGAAGGGTTCTATTTCATTTTTTTGAAAGACCATTCCCAAGTTCCGAGGGACCATTTGCAAAGTTTGAAGGTCTTTTTCTCTTCGAAAGGGTTCTTTTTCACAAACCCGAAGGCGCATTTCATTTCTTCTGAAGAGTATGTTCCCTTTGGGAAAGTTCTTTGCAAGGAGAAAAGGCACTTAACAAAAAATTTGAAGGTTCATTGAAGTTTTTCGAAGGATAGGAGGACTTTTCAATATTTTTGAAGGTCCTTTTCCATAAAGCCGAAAGGTTTTTTTAGTCTCGACAAGCAGGGCAGATGGACCAAACAAAAGTCTGAAGGACCATTTCCAAAGTCCCAAAAGGTAGTTTTCCATTCGTCAAAGGGTTCATTCATTTTTTGAAGGGCCATTTTAAAAGTCCAAAGGGCCATTGTAAAAGTCTGAATGGCCATTGTAAAGGTCTAAAGGACCATTGTCAAAATCCTGAAGGGTAGTTTAGAAAACCCGAAGGGACATTCTTTCAGATAAATTGTTCGAAGGAATGTGTCAGACAAAAAAGTCAAAAGAAAGTTTGCTTCCAAGAATTCCTTCAGACTTTTTGTCTGAAGGAATAATCCATTACAATAATGCCAAAGGGACACTTTGAAGAAATCTGAGGGACACATTTGAGAATCTCGAAGGGCTCTTTCCCTTCGAGAAAGTTCATTTTGAGAACACTGAAGGGCTCTTTCCTTTCAGGAAGGTTTGTGCCAAAAAATCTGAAGGCTTAGAATCCCTTAAAAAAAGTCCACTTTAAAAATGCCAAAGGGTCTTTCTAGAAGTGTTGAAGGGACATTTTAAAAGCCCAAAGGGCAATTTGCAAGGAAAGAATTCCTTCAAACTTTTTTGTCTGAAGGAATTGTACAAAAGACAAAGAGCCTAAAGACAAGATTTCCTTTGGACTTTTTGTCTGAAGGAAATAAACAAGGTATAAAGCCACATACAATAAGCCCAAAAGAAAAGTTTCGAACAAATTGTCCATAGGAAATAGATAGAGACAATTAGAGGCTGAAGGAAACAACGTAGACAAATAGAAGGAATATATGCATAAAAATGAAGAACCAAAAATAAAAGGCAAAGGATTTCAACAACCAATAAATAGATTAACATGTTCTATAGTTTATATGTAGAGCATGCAACGTGGCCCAAAGTAGGATTAGACACATCTAAGATATGCAACCATTTCAAACATGACTCTTTTAATTCTAAAATAGAGACTCGAATGCATGAATGACTCATGGAGTTTAACATTGGAGAGCTTAACATAGAATTTCATGCATGCACTCTTGTTTGTCTTGAGCCTTTCAAACATTTCAGCAGTTCAAGTAGAGTTCTAGATTCAGTTTTGGCATTGATTTTATGCAAAGAAAAGCTTTTAAATGTTCTAAAAACTCAAGAGGAGTTTTATAGTTAGAGATTGGCATAGCATCATGCATGTTGGAAGTTTTGACTCAAGCTGGGACCCACCATCTATTTTCAATGACAAAGAGCTTTCATGCAAGGCATAAGACAAAAATATATTTTATTTGAAGGCTAAAATAACACAAGTTGGATTGAGTTGACCTCTTCTTCTATTTTCAGTGCCAATCTCTTAGTTGTTGTATACATTTCTATATAAGTTGGCTTTTTAGCCTTGATTTGTATCTTATTTTTGACAAGACCATATTCTACCAAAATTTGTGTTGTGTAATCTTTTTAGATTAACAGAAGGACAATTTTTAGACTCCAAAGTGTTGGTATAGTGTATTTATGTCATTGATTTGCATATGTGATAGAATTTTTTTTCTTAACAAGTCTTAATTCTTACCTAGATACTAGCTGATCAGATTACACGGGTCATGTTCTGTGTTTAACATCTATTGGCTGAAGTTACAATGGATATAATTGGTTGGTTAGTGCCTTGAATTAGGCCTATTCCTTCATTTATCTCAAGCTTTGATCACCAGATAAAACCTTTTCATGAAATAATGATGCATAGGGGTCGTTTAGAGTTAAAAAATCCAGTCTTTTTAATATCTGATAAGTGTTTTAGGAGCCCAAATTGAGTGGATCAAGCAAAAATAGGTGTATCACCATCATTAGATAGGATTTCCCTTCAAGTTTATTTCTTCCTTTTTCCTTAGCATTTTGTAGCATAGAGTAGATATCCTAATTGATACACCAAGGGAGCTAGCCCTTACAATCTAGAGATTCAATCCACAGATTATGTTACCCATAGCCTAGGATTGTTTTCATGTTTCAGCAGACTGTAAAGGCCTAAAACTACCTTCATAAGGGTATGAGTCTGATTGAAAATAGTACCACACCTGGTACATTAATGGAAGAATCTCCCAACCAAGCCATACTTGGATAAATATTGAAGGCAAAGGTACCTTGAAGACATGAAGTTGGAAGAGATTTGGATCTCCTACGTCTACCTTTGTCACATCTAGCCTTTCTATGAACCTCAAGCTCTAGTAAAGGCTCCCTGGTCTCTGAGTGTGATCTTGTTCTAATCCTAGGCAATTCTAGCTTGAAATTTTAAGATCCTATTTGAAATACGATATATCAAGTTAACTTTGACATTGAGCTTATTTTGCAAAGGTGGTATGAAAAATTTCAAATGAAGTTGATATTTGATTGAATTAGCTCAAAATGCGTTTAATTACATGAATATGATCTATCTTTATAAGTCTAAGCCTAAAGGAACTCGAATCTATGAAAGATATGCCAACCTTTGATCAACACAATCCCTCCTAACCTCAGATACTATGGATTTTCAAAGCTAAAGCTAATTTTTACCAAAAACAAGTATCAATACCCAAAGAACTTCAAAGGAAACACAAAGATGAATTATAAACAACAAACATCAATGATCTTTACACTTCTAAGCAAATAATTCACTCAAAAACACAAAGATACACTGAGGTTTATATAAAATAAACTAAGATCAACAAAGATTCAAAGAATTCACGGCCCTCTTTATAATGTTAGTGGAGCTTATCCTGTTGATGCTTCTAAATGAACCATAGGTGCTCTTAGTGTTTAAAGAACACTTCTCATTTTAGAATTTAAAAAATTCAAAGCATATGTTCCAAGTTTTTGGTAATCTAGTTGTCTGTGGTGAAATAGTAGTAGAGCAAGATAAACTGTTCCATGATATTTATATGATTTGGTGGTTGGGAGCCACCTTGGTCTGTTCTTTATGAATTACAAAAAATCTTTATTAATATTTAGTGAATTGTGATCAATATTTAAGCTACAGACTAATCTAAGTGGATATTTATAATGAAGTTAAAACTAAAGTGATATGGTGTAAAAAGGATCAAAGAGAAGGGTAAGACATAAAAAAATGAGTGATTACCAATTTTAGTGTCAAATAATATGACAAAGCATCAATTGCAACTGAGTATGCATTCAACCAATATATAATGCAACATAGCCTAAGATCAAATTCCACTATATACCAGACAAACTTCAAAGGATAATGTAAAGAGTCACAAGTAAGAACCAGGTCTACTTTAAGGATTTACTACTATGATAAAATAGCATTAGCACATCTGAATATAGAGCAAAATAAAGTGAAGCAAAACCTAAGATTCTCCAACTAATCTAGCATATACACAAATTAAAAACCATGTGTTAGAAAATGCAACTCAGAATTCAAATACACCACTCAAATTCAAGACATCTACTAGCAATTAAGAGAAAAGCTATATTAGCAATTAATGTATCAAATATGGACAATCCTTGCAGAATTCCTTGATTATATTAATTGCTTCAAGTGTACAAAATTTGCTCAAAAATCTCTCTTTTACAAATGGTAATAAATGCTTTTATAGAAATATCAGGCAGTATACTGATCAGTTACAAAATACAGGTGTACAAAGATAATGACAATTGTCCTTACAAGTTCTAAAATACACGTGCTTTTCACAATCATACTGACCTAGAGACAAATATGCTAACAAACTAGCACATGCCTTTATAATGGAATATTCTATTTCAAAATATTACAAAATTCTACAAAATAGAATATTATCTAATTTGTTGGTAGGGCCTCTGCTTATTGTTGTTGGAGGAGGTTCATGGCTGTACTATGTTGCTCATCAACTAGCTCTAGATCCACAACATGTTTTAGAATACGTTCCTCTGATCTGCCAGGTCATCAAACTCTCTATCATTTCTAGCCATGGCTTTTTTAATGCTTTTAGCTTCATTTATCCTATCTCTAGCATTGAATATCATGTCTAAGATCTTACTGTTATCAATCCTAGATTTGCCTTGGCTCTTTCTTTTGTTTTTTTTAGTTACCAAAGTAGCACTATGTTTGAATTCCTCATCACTTATGCTTCCAAGGGTAGTGGGTTGTGCAAGATCTGTAAGCATAGTCCCAATAAGTTATTCAATCCTTGCAATTAGCTCTTTGTCATCTTCTAGGATCCTTTCCACATTATTGTGTCATGCACTCAAACTTTGAACCTTGTCAACCACAATTCCCAAAATTGTGCTCAAGTGTCCCAAACTAATGGTTTTGAAGCTTGAGATCTATTTTCTTGCTTGTATGTTGAGAATTTTGGCTATCTTGTCCTCTGAGGCTTGTCATTGGGTGACTGAGTTTTTTACTAATGCACTCTACTGTGCTAATGCACTTTGCCTTAACTTCATTATTTTGAGTGCTTCAAACATGTCATAAAATGACTTATCAAGCATCTTGGTCATTGCATCAGGTATTGATAGAACTATTTGTGTCTCTAGGTTTTCTTTTTCCCTTTTTAAATTTAGGATCCTCTACTTCATGCCCTGAATCCCAACTTTAGCTTGTGTTGATTGGGCCTCAATCAAGCTTTCCACATCTTCTTCATGAATGGTAGGCTCACCAAGCTACTGACCCTCATCTTAGTTTAATCCCACAAAGGGTTCCACCTTTTGAAAGGTGAATTCCTCTATTCTAACCATGACTATCCTGGTTATAGCCCTTTCTAATCCTGTTGTTTCAGGGTTGAATTGGATTGTAGTGACTAGCTTCTTAAATTTGGAAGGTTTCAGGATCTATACACTTGAGCTACTAGATGCTCCAAGAGCATCCATCTTCTTGTTTCCTAGGCCTTCAAATGCTCACCCACTATGTTCTTTAGATCCCACATTTTGAGTTCATCCAGCTGAAAACCAAATGAATCCCTGTGTGGACATGATTTACACCTATTTCTAGTCTTTCAATATGGTTTCCCCAATAATCAAGGGGAAGGGGTGGAGTGGACCCTTCCTCTTCTCCTTGTAGGTCCCATCAATACAATGGATGAGCTAAGAGGCAATCTCTTGCTCTGCAAGCTTGCTTGGAACATATACTGACAATCTATAACACTGGGACATGATCCCCTCAATCCTGATAGCTATACAATTAGGGTAATATCATATGTCTCCCATCATTTCAACATACTTCTTCATGAGTGGATGGATCCTAGGCATGGGAACACTTATGATAGCTTCAACTATGGCTGGGTAGACACAACAACAAATAAACTACATATGGTTCCTATATTTAAAGATATGCAACTTTGAGTAATGGTGGGAAATTGTGGTTTTTCCCTCAAGAGACCAATTTCTAATACCGGGGAAGTTGATTGAGACCAGTAGGACATCTAATATGTATGACATCATGTAAAATCACTTAGATGTCTTTCTTTTAATGGCAGTGAATTGTTTGGCTAGGAAAACACTGATGAAATCTCTAATTGGAGGGGTAAGCTTTTCTTCCACCATGAAATGTACAAAAAGAACCTAAAATTTATTCACATAAGTGGTTGAGAGGGCTCCAAAGGCTCGTTTCAATAGGGTCATTATAAATTTGATGCCTTCTCTGTATTGGATTATTGGGATTTTACCCTCAAAGTCTTTGAAGATATGGCATCCTTGATGCAACTAGGGTCTAAGGACATAATTCAGTTCATGGTTGTTGGTCCATTCCTTGATCTTAGATAGGTCCACATGGGGAAAAGGGAGCTTATAATATTTCTCAAAAGTAATAAGAGAAATATAGGCTATCTTTTTGGAATTTCCCTTCCTGATGATCCATTCATTATCTACTCTATAATCAACAAAGATGGGGGCAAGGATGTTTATACAATGTAATACCTCAGGTTTTGCCATGGCGTGGTGAAGGCCAGCCATTTGGACTACAACCAGGTCATAATGCCTCTTAATTATGGTGGTTATTCTCTATTCCTCCTTGGAAATGGGTGGTAACTCCTCTACCATGAAGAAGAGCTCAAACCAATTCCTAATGCTCGGGACATTCAGGGCTGCCAGGTCTAATTTGATATCTTTGAAGATATGACCTTCATTATTTGTTGACAAGTAGAGCTTGATCTCTTCCTTTAATTGTTGTCTGTGAGTTGCCATGGTCTCTTCTTTTGCAAATTGCTCACACTGAATTGTAAATGATTTCTGTGAAACCTCTCTCGCATTCAAAGACACAATTAAGTTCTCATTGGATCAAATTGTAACCAATTGAGTTCATTTGGGTCACTTTTATGTAGGGTTTAGGGTTTTGGAGATTTAATGGCAGAATATATCCAGGCTTTGGCATATACATGCCTTGGATTTGATTTGGACCTTTGCCTTTATACCTTTGTATTTTTGAGCCCACAAGATCTTGTATTTTGTCATTTTATGCTTGTGTGGTGCCTATGTGGCATCGGTTTGGGCCTTTCATGACAATTATAATAAATGTCATTTGAGCACTAACCCTTGGCATTTAAAAATGCCTCTTTTATTTCGCACCATAGGATCAAAATCTTGGATTAACACGAGTCATTGATTGTAATTTGGGCCCTCGCCTGTGATTGGCTCTTTTTGTGGCAAGCTTTGTGGTTGTGACATTTGGTGTCTTTACATGCCTCCCCATGCTTCAAATCTTATGTCAATGCTTTGTTGAAAGAACATTGGCCACACATCGAGCTCGTAGGCCTTTGAAAAGTCATGAGTGCCCTCACACCATTGGATCATCCTCAAGCGACAAAGCATTAACCATCAGATCATCCTGTCAGCTCTGCCTCAAATGCACTTTTGTCATGCATCGAGCTCATGGGATCTCGGAGCCTCATTGAAAATTCCATGGGAGCCTCATGTCGTTGTATCAAAATCCAGTGATGACATGCGAACCTTTGATCTGCAGAGATGCTTGAACATTAAGTTAGCATGTTATTAAAATGGGACCTAAGCTTAAATTCCTTAGGCTAAGGTTTATTGCATGTTTATTAAACACGAAATAAACCTTAGGCTAAAAAATTTATGCCTAAGCTTTCCAAATTTATGCAAAGGAGACCAAGACTAAATGTTTCAAGCCAATGTTTACGTTGTGTTTAAATAAACATAATGCATGCATTGGTTTAAAATATTTATGCCAAGGCTTTATAAAATATGCTCAAAAGGATCAACATGCCATAATGGTCTAACAACAAATAGAATTTTATTGTATTAACAAACACATGAAAACCTTTGAATATAAATATTTGGTCCAAATTCTATGTAACAAAGACATCCTTTCAAAATAAGATTTAGTATAAGTCTGTTGTTTAAAGTTCATGATATTTAAACAAAATACCATGGTGACCTTAAAGTATAGATTTAGACTAAGTTTATTTTGCGTATATTTAGATCATAAGACCATTTCCACAATTTGCTAATTGAAGATTCATAGTGTTTGAGCATTTTTTAAGCACTTCCCTCAGATTGTAAAGCCATTTATGAGCCTTCCAGTAAGATTTTGGAGTGCATTTTGACTCTAAATAAAATGAGTCATTAGCTTAAATTCGATGGTCTCACGAACGTCAAATACATCTTCACAGACATCAAATGATGGTCACGTGAATGTCAATTTTAAGCTAGTGAAGCTTTTAATTTTATGGGCTTAAAGTTGACGATTGTGTGAATGTCAAATATGTCCTTACGAACATCAAATGATGGTCACACGATTGTTAATTTTAAGCTCATAAAATTCTTATGGTCTAATGCGGGAGTGCCACTTGGCACCTCCACGAGGCTTCCCAGGGTTTTGGACTTAATTTGCTCTATCAGATCAAGATTATCAACAAAGCGATAGCTGTAAGATCGTGATCCGAGAGCTCGCTCGTGATTGGTCACTTTGTTGGGTGGGACCCGTTTGTCTTTGATAATTGAATGCAAGGGTGTTGCATGTTGATTGTTTGGGCCTTCCATAGTCCCTTGACTTTTCAACTATGCCTCACTCTGTTCGATCGAGTTTTTGTGATGAAGTAAGGATTGTCGATCACGATTTGAGAGCTTGAATGTGATTGGCCAGGGGGCTATGTGCGGGATTATGTCGAGCTTTCCTCACGCTGCTTGATCAAAAAGCTGCGAGGAAACACGAATCATTAGATTATCCAAGGTGCATGTTGTATAAGCTGAAGCTTGAGGTTTCCTTACTATATTGGTTCAAATACCACAATAAAGTGAGGGCCGTTAGATCCTACGAGATGCGAGGAAGTTAAGTTAGGACCACAGTGATAAAAAAGACTTAAGATAATGTGTTAAGCCTAAGGTCCCAATTGTATTAATAAATACGTCAAGGCCTTATGATTAAAACCTTAGGTTAAGGCATAAATCAAAGGACCAAGCTAACATAAAAGTGGACTCAAGGAACCAGGACTTTTAGGCTAATGTGTTAAAACTAAGGTACCGTTAGTATTAATAAATATGATGGGGCTTTAGGGTAAAACATTAGGCTAAGCTAGGGAATACTAAAAGGACCCTATAGAATGAATATTAGTTAGGCATACAAATGAACTTTTAAAGGGTGAAAATAACAAAGGGGAGCAAGCATTTTAAGTAAAGTTTTGGTTGTGTTGAAAAATATGACTAAGCTTAAAACATGAACTTTATTCTTAGGTCCAAAAATGAATTTTAAAAAGGTTCTCGCTAACATTCAAATTTAAACAGAGGGCTTTGGCCAGGGTTTTGAAACATGAAATTCTTAGGGACAAACGTCATGGAACCTGCAACTAAAAGTCGTAAAGAACATTTATTAGCATTGTTAGCCAAAATTAAAGCAAAACATAACTAATTAAACATGCTCTTAATAAAGTGGATGATCTTCAAATTCCATAAATGACCTTAACATGCTAAATTTTCATGTTCAATTTCTAGGGTTTCTCCAGGGTCCCAATTTTCAAAAATGAGGGTATGTTGGTCCCAACAGATACTGATTTCATTCCCCATTTTGTTTTGTTCAATTGTCCAATTGTGGCTTGCATTGAAGCAAAATGCAAGGCCATACAGACTATTATTCTTCCATTATATCATCTAATATCACTGACATGCATTTTATATTTATACTTTTTCTTAGCCTTGTAGTATTATTCTCGTAATGTATGTTTTGATTAAACATTATTCCTTCAACTGTTATTGTCTTCTAATATGCTTGAAGATCAAATCCTTAGTTTACTTATTACATCACAAAGAATTAAAAAATGCCATAACATTTCATATTCAGTGTTATTTTATATGTGCTTGTGCATTTTGCATTGTTTCAGTGTCTTCAGGAGTAATTTATGGTCCAAATTGTTGGTTTGCCCTATGCACTAAATTTGTTTGCATATAATGTAATATTATATGGCATGCACTTCCTTTTGACTAAAATTGATTTTTTAAAAGATTGAATCAAATATATAGGGATGCATATTAACATATTGACATTTATGTGCGCGCACACACACACACACATATATAAATTAGCATATATATATATATATATACCAAAAAACCAAAAAACAATTGTATTTATATATAGTTAGTTTTGTGTGTGTTTGTGTGTGTGTGTGTGTGTGTGTGTGTATATATATATATATATATATAGACACACACACACACACACACAAAAAAAACACAAAACACAAACAACCTACATTAGAAGTTAAAAATCGTGTACATTCTATGTGAGAAATTTCATGAGGTCATGTGTGGGCAAATTGCATGATGCTTTGCATTATGAATCAAACTATCCCATCAAACCATTTTTTTTTTTTTTTGTGTGTGTGTGTCTATATATATATATATATATATATATATATATATATATATATAGACACACACACACACACACACACACACACACACACACACAAAACACAAACAACCTACATTAGAAGTTAAAAATCGTGTACATTCTATGTGAGAGATTTCATGGAGTTCATGTGTGGGCAAATTGCATGATGCTTTGCATTGTGAATCAAACTATCCCATCAAACCATTTTTGTTAACACCCAAATAATATCATGTTAGAACAATTATAACAAAATGTTTATACAGAGCCATATGTCAAAAGAATAGAGCAAAGCTTTACATATACAATATTTTATGTTTCATTAATGCCATCAATACAATCATCAAATTTTATTTTCACTTTAGATATATAGTTATGTGCAGATCCAGATATTCAATTTTCTTAAACAAGGAGAAAACTATCAAATAAGCTAGTGACTCTTTAGTCAATTAGTGACATGATTGTAACTGTTTTAGGAACTATTTTCAAGCTTCCTAAATATCTTGCCTTTTAATTGCGTTTAGTTTACTTAGTAGTATAAAATGTAATTGACAAATAAAAAACAAAAAACAAAAAACAAAAAACAAAAAACAATGCATATGCATAATGATCAACAAGTCATTTTTATCGAAGAATGCAAACTGTTGAAAAATCAATGCAATAACAAAAACACTGCTTTAGAAAAAGAACATTTTTTTAGAATACATAATTTTATATACAATGTAAGTGATTGCTTGTTTGATGCATTTCAAGTGCTATTGCACTTTTGATACATATCGATAGAGCAACATGTTGGAATTATAGAACATTTTCTAAGCTATTTTAAAAAAATGACATCCATGCACTAAAGTCTTTCACATTAGAATTAGATCCCAAAGAGCTATATAGACTACACCAAATACAAGACACATATATATTTTTGCTGAATTCAAATTTTTGTAATTGTATGCATAACAAATGGTGAACATGATCTATGGGGTGATAATTTTTGTATAAATTGACTTTTTAAATGATTAATTTTTCATTTATGTTTGGTTGTTAACAGGAAAACATAAATACTTTTATTTCAATGAGGATGCTCCTACCCCTCCATATTGCATACTATTTCATCATTAAAATCTTATCTATGACCATTACAAACTATTATATTATACAAAATCAAACAATTATCAAATCAAAATTGAGATTCACGAAGTAAACTAAATTACAATTTCTCTACAACTTAAATAAAGAACAATACTATATATACTTCATCTTATAACAAATTTAATTATATCTTTAATTTATAAGGACTTGTTACATGACATCCTTATTACCACATAAAAATAAAGATAATATAACTTACATCCAATTTAATAATATTTTAACTCTAATTAATTATAATGAATTTCTACATAATATTTATTTATAATTAATTTTTATTACTAATTCATATACAAATTTAATCATAAATAATTTTCAATCTAAATTTATATAGAAATTCAATTATCAATATAAACACTGATTGATGTTGGCGCATATAATAAATATAATAATAATACGGAATACGTAGGTTTATAATTAGGACGGGATAGATGGAAATGAAATGGGTAGTTTGGCGCGCACACGACGGCCAACAAGAAAAGGCGCGACGACACATTCGAACATTAGCCGCCTCGCTTCGCCCCGCCCCGCCCCTCGCTTCGCCTAAAAATAAAAAATAAAAAATAAAAAATAAAATAGGTGGGAGATGATAACAAATACTTTGGTCTCCTTTGCCCTTCCCCATTCCCTTCCGCTTTCCCTCCACATGTATCCGAAGCCGAGCTGAAATCTCCCTCCCTCCTTTTTCCCTCATTGGATCCCCATCCCCATCCCTATTCCGACCCGCACCCCTTCTCCTTCCCCTTCCCCTTCCCCTTCTCTTAGTTTATTGTTTCTGCAACTGTATCAACACAGAATACAATTCAATTCGCTTCCATTGGCTTCAGACATGGTAGCGCCGTACAAATTGCAAATAAATCTGCGAGGATTCTAAAATTGATTAGAAACAAATAAGAATGTCCGGAGGAGGAGCGAGAGCAAGTGGCGAGGCGCTGATTCAATCATGTTCCTCGTCGTCTTGTGTGAAAGAAAGAGGGACAGGGACAGGGCCAGTGCCAGTGCCAGTGCCAGTGCCAAGCTCCGGGCACAGCCCCTTCTCATCCACAAGGCCCGCCTTTGCCGCCTGTCAAGATTACCATCACTTTCTGGATTCCGGTCACTCGACGGACAAAGTTTCTGCTACTGCCGTTAATGATAATGCTGATATGTTTGCCATAACTTTTCCGGTAACTTCTCCACCAATTTGTTCAATATATTTTACGTGGAAGCTCCATTACTAATTAACTATTGCGGCTTTCTTCAAACTAGAAAGCTACCCACGAATCTGTAATTTTATCATTAAAATAACCGTCAGCACTAAATTTATGCGATTAACCCCTAAACGGTATGGTCGAATTTTGTTGTAAATCTATAAATTTTATGCTGGTCAAAAATCTTTGCTTGCACAAAATGGGCAGTATATGTTAGAATGCTGGAGCTTAAAAAGAATCTCCTGTTCAATGTAGCATGCTAGTGTGATGCCTCATTGACTTTTGGTCTGTCAGTCAACAAGGAAAAAAAGACATACATCGGAACATCTGATGATTCCTGTTTGTAATTTAACATGGTTTAATGTGCGTAGGTCCTCATTCACACCTCCCTCTATAGACATGCTTAGCTTCGCATTCCTGGAAATGACATAGTAGGTTCCACAATCCATCAAAGAACTCTTTTACAATTATATGAAATAACAAAGTAACGGGCCTTAATCAAATTGACTATGTCAACAGGAAAAGACTTAACATTTCTTGGATTATTCTTACAAACTGTAAAATAAACAGTTATGATTTTAGAGATGTATTCTTTACTACAGGTTTTGATTAAATTTAAAATGTGTGGTGTGTGCCCATTTGCATTCCAGTCGAGGTATTTTTTCCCCATTTTATTTTGTGAGTGCTCCTTGTCTTAAACTTTGGTAAATACCTCATCTGTGTTATTATTATTTGGCTGGGCATCTTGAGGCTTCTTTAGCAGGGTTATCTAGGCTGCGATATCTCTTGGAGGAACTCCAAGCCAAGTGATCCTATGCATGCCATTTGTGGCATTTAAATGGGAGACTCTCATATTATAACTACTGCTTTGAACAAAACCACCCTATCTGATAGGTTCTCTTGGAGAGGATTTCTGATGTCAACTATAACTAATACATGGGCATATGCAGCATACAGCCACTGGTTGCTTAGCATATGTAGTCACATATTCTCCCAAGGAATTGCCTACCACCTTATAAATCTCTTCCTTCCAAGATACCAGATGTAGTGAGCACATGCAGATCCATATTGGGAGGCACCACAATTTCTTCTTTTCTGGATTAACTCCCAACTTCCAGAATTTAATTTACATGTCTGCATTATTAAACAAGTTTGGCCCTCCTTTAAACATACTCTGTTCATCTATAATGCCAGAGGAACTGGCAATGAAAACAAATTCGCCCCAATGATTAATTCTTATGCTGTTTGGTGTTGTCAAACCTTATTTATCCAGTATATGGATGTCTTAATTGTAGGGATCATCCATCAGATCTGCAAATCGGCATATGGTCATTGTAGTACAGCACATCCGCTGCTATTTGGTTATGTTGCACTGCAATCTTTCGATTAAATGCAGGCATGGGCAAAGAATCATTAAATTGGGGGAGTAGAAGAAATATCTTTTTTTTCCCTGGGCAATTGAAGGAAGAGATAGAAAATTACTCTCTGAGCTTTTGAGAAGGATTATCGAAATCCTTACCCAACACCGCCCTAAAAAAGGACAGGGGGTCCTATCTGGACAAGCTTTATGCATCAGTCACCTTGAAAAGAATAATTAATGAGACCTAATGCCAACCTTTGCACCTCATGTACTCCTTTTGAGCATTTCTGCAGATGAATTGGAGCCTCTAACTCTTGCTTGCCAAGCATGTTTTGATACTTTTCTAATAAAAGAAAATCGCAAGTCTACTTTTTCATGCACATTTGCATTTTAACCTTGGCAAGAATCTGCAAAAGTCAATTTCACAACTTTTTTGCTAGCACTTTTCAAATTTGACTATATTTATCTGTGGTAAGCTTTTTTGTCTTTTTATTGCTTGGGTCCTCTATTTGACCTTGAACTCACTTCTGCCTATGCCTCTAGAGTTCTCAAATAATGCCTAGCATTCTCCTCATCTTTTCCCTTTTTCTTCCATATCTGCAATGCTATGTCATCAATCTCTTAGCCCGTCATATTCTCCCTTGTCAGCTTCCTTGTCATTGCTCATAAAGACTGAAAAGACCAATTTATTTTGTTTCCATTTTTCCAAATTGATTGTTCAATTGTAAGTGTGGTATACTACGCATCATCAAATAATGAAAGCTAGATATTAATTTCAAGATGAGATCTTGTGGTTTTCTACCAAAGAGGTCAATTGAGATGAGACCTTTTGTTGACCTTATTTAAAATCATAACTTTGCCAAATTATTACATTGGTGCCTCATGTTTCTCTTTTCAATGTGTGGGTTGCTTTGAAAATGTTTAGAACATCGATCTCAACTTTATGTTAGGGGTTATAGATTTTTGGGAGAGGAGTCCTTAGGTTTTTTTTCTACCTGTACACCCTAACAGTAGTGTCTTAATACGGTTGTCTCATGGGAGATATATGTTGAAACTCGTTTTGGTTGCCATTGATATTTGGACAAAGCAAAGAAGCAACTTACATCAGCAAGGTGGTGTGTGCCTAAACATGGTAGTTTTACACCAACTATATAGCAATTAGTTTCAGTTCTATGTCCTTATGTGATTCATGGCAACCTATTTCTATATTGCGCTGGCTTTATTTTGGGTGTAATATTGTATTAATTTTGGAGTTAGTTGGCCTATGTCCTTATATTGTAAGCATTTTATCTCTTTTCATTAATACAAATATTGAGATTATTTTCTTTCTTAGTTCATTTGTAAGTGTAATCTCCATCAGGGTATTTAGGTGCCTCCTACATCTCTTGCATTGGGCGTGTAAATGTTTCCATTTTGAGTGTCTTATATTATCTGAAGGGTCATTCCTTTTGCTTCCTAGTGTTGTCTTTCTATTATTATTATTATTATTATTTTGTTGTCTTTCCTGTTAATCCATGCTTGTTAATTATCAGGGAGCGAGTCCCCCATCCACATTACAATATTTTGTTTAGCTGCAAAGCAAAGGAGGTCCCCCATCCACCTTCACTAGGAAGCACGAGAAGAATTTTTTTTTTGTTGGTATAAATGATTCGGATGTAGTTGTAAGGCAAACACTCCATGATAAAGTGCCACTTTATCTCCACCCTCCCCTATGTACAAAATAACCATATTTTCTCTTCCCAATCTTCCTTAGGTGTTGTCCATCTATTGGTTCCACACTTGTGTGAACTGTTTCATAGTTGAGCTATAAATGTTTTTGCCTTCCATTTTTTTTTTTTCTCTATGTAGGCTTTCTGATCATGCTCATAGGGGGTTTGATTTCATTTCTGTATTAATCTCTTTTCTGTGCATGCTTCTTTTTCTACATGGTCAGCCTGAATGTTTTTAACATGCCTTTTTATTTTATGATTACTGTTTGGACATTCATGCAGGCTAATGTCCCATTTACTCGTCCACTTGTTCTGTTTCATCCAAGTCCTCTTAGGATTATGGTCAATGTCTCCAAATGAAATGTGCTGGTTTCATCTAATGATATCTAATATGGAACTGATGCTTTGATATGGAGACTATTTGTAAATAAATGCTTTTGGATTCTCTCTATTTGTATCCATTTCAATGTCGATGTAATACTGCCCCAAACTTCATGCCCTTGAGTACCATTGTCGTGACAAGCAACCCAAACAAAGTCCTTGTGATGTTCCAATCCGACAACTCTGCTTTATTGCATCTATTTTATAGTGAGTACAGTGCCTAGTGCCTACTATCCTTAGTGTATTCTTTTTGTCTTGCATGTCACCCAACTAAGCTCGTTGTGAAAATCTTCCACCATCTCCAACAAGCTCTCCTCCAAAAGGAAAGTTTATTTGCTTATTTTTTCTTTCCAAGGAAAAAAATCAAGGTATTCAAGTGTTCCTTCAAGTTGTGGGATGATTTTGCAATTAAGATAATGCCATTTGTGTAAAAGAGTAACTTTATGGCACAACTAGCTAAATACACACCCCCACCTCCAGTTTATTACGTATGTTATATAATGGCAGCCTGGGGGGGTGGTGGTGGATTGTAATGTTTGTGCAATGTTAACAATTAATGGCCACTTTAAATTTGACGTCCATTTGATTGTCATATGAAAGTTTTCTTCTTACTCAGAGAAATATATAAAAAAATCATAATATTTTGGGTATATAGTGGAGTTTGGAATGCGCTGCCCCCCCCCACCCGTTTTTTTCTTGGAAGCAAATTTTGAGCCTGACAGAGTAGTGAAACTAGATTGAGGTCATCTATCACTAGTTAGTGTATTTTTTTTGAGAAAGTAAGAGGGATTATTCAATGTGGCAATTGACAAATCCATGGGTGCCTCAAGATTGACATCTCTCGTGTTTTTCAGATAGATGCATTTAAGATATTTGTTCTAGTTTATTCACTCTTCGAACTTGTCTATGTATAACCCAAACATTGTGGGGGCTAACTAACATGCTTGTTTGATGTTGATGTCGCTTCCAAAGCATTCTGATAGCCTTGTACATGTTTTGATTTTGGTTCGTACATGGTAATAGAATGTATGATGGAACACCAAGTTTGTAATGTCCCCTTTAGGGCCAAATTAAAGAACTCTGATTTTTATTGCAAGCCTTTATAGCAGAAAATTAAAATGATGGAAATTATTGCTAAACCCTTAGAAAATACATAATTTTTAGAAATAATTGCAGCCACAAAATAAACATAAATTTCATTCAATGTATCCCACTCAACCCTGATGATGCTGAAACAATGAAATTCTAAAATTGAAACCCTCACAATCTAATTTTTCTTGCCATAGAGCGGCTGTACAATAGCAGCGCTACAGTTGTGATGAAGATCGGTGATCTCCTTAGAATCCTTTGTCAAAATCAGTCACAACAGTTCCAAGGGCTGTGCAGCAGTCTATTGCAGGTATGTCAGCCTTTACTAGGGCATGACAGCCTTTTGTACAATCGGAAATCCTGATTTGCTGATCCACAAACCCTCAAACAATTCTAAAAATTGATAGCTCCTTGCAGCCAACTGAAATTTGAGTTTTACTCGTTTTATTTGCACAATTGTTATATTTGGATGGAATCACCTCCATGGGTAAAAGGGTTTTCGGCCTCAAACCTAAATTTGAATGGGTGGGTTTTTGTCTTCATGACTCGTACCAACTATAACTTTTTTTATCTTTATGCTGAAAATTGATGAATTAGAAGGCCCAATCAATTGAGAAAATATATTGATCATAAACTTGAATGGATACAAATGAAAGAGAGCTCTCAATATATAGACTCAATTGTCACTTTTAGGGTTATGTTTATATTTTTATGTTTTATCTTTTAATTTTTTTTTTTTCACCCTTTTCCCCAAAATATAATTCAAAGTGACTTAGGAGCATTTTAAAATATTATCACTTTGTGCTCCATGCCTAGCGTTACTTTATAACATCACTTTAAGCCCCCTTTTAAAAACATTTTATTGGACTTGAACTTTTAATAATAAAATAATATTAAGTTGTCCTTTTAATAAAGTAAGTCACTGAAACAACTTAAAATATTATTTTTATTACTTCTTTAGCTTATTCGAAAAAGGGGACATGACAAATTTACTCCACTTTACTCGAGAGTTTGCATTTGGGCACCATGTTGAATGCCTTCTTGAAGTTGATGAAGAAAAAATATAAATGCTTATTTACAATGTTCCATATATTTTCAACCAAATGTCTAAGAGTGATGTAGTGGTTGATTGTTCAATGTTTTAGTCTGGAACCTCCTTGCCCGTTTGCCCTCTTCTCTTGTTCTTCCACCAATTGCTTGTACAATACCATAGTCTTAAATAGTTTTGTAATAAGAGGGTTAATCATAATCGTTTGATGGATTGTTGACATCTACACTATTAAAGAGAGTTATTGCAACACTAGTTGTCCAATTTGTTGGGAAGTCATCCCGAATGACACCTTTGACTATGTCTTTGATGTGTGGTGTTAGGGCTTCTAGACCCTATTTTAAATACTCTACATATAGGCCATCTATGTTTCATGCCTACCCCTTGCTAGTCTCTTGATACCCTTCTTAAGGTCCCTTGTAGAGAAGCATTTTGTTATTGCATTGATTATGGGGGGAATGGTGTTTTGGTCTCACTCAAAGTAGTTTGCATACTCTAGCTATTGAGCATATGTAGTGTTGTTCTGTGTTTGTTTTCTGCTTTGTTGTAGTTCCCTCGAAAAGCCTTTAGGATTATGTTTCCTGAGCATTAAAAACATAATGGTTTCTTGTTTTTACTTCTATAATGAATTAACTTCTTAGGAGTCATGACAAAGGCTTGGGTAATTCATATGTCTGATATACCCTCCCCAACAAAAATCCCCTGCTGCAGAGATAAATCAAGCAGGACATAAAACACCATACACATTCTTCTCTAATTGGTACAGGATCTCTATCTGTTTCCAGCTGAGATTGCTCTCTTCCAAAATCTAAACCAAGTAAGAAGGCTGCCCATATAAAAAGCCATCTTTTTCTATGGAACAGGTAAAACAAATCAAGATAATAGATGTAGCAAGATCCACAATTGGCAGGTGGTACTATTTCTATTTCATAAGAAGCATGTAGATGCCATTTAGTTTAAGATGCTTCAAGTTGAAAGTCTTTCAAGTGCGATGGTTTCATTTTGATTCCAGACATGTAATTTACAAATTTTGTGTCAAGATATTTATGAGCATTCTATTTCTTATCAAAGAGTCACTCTGCAGGCAAAGAGAAGAGCTGAAACAGAAGAGGAACATGAAATAGAGTCCAATGAATGGACAACAAGTCCAGGTTATGCAGAGGCAGTAAATAGTCCCATACTTACACCTGTTTCAGGCACAGGTGGCAGGCGATATAGCCGGTCGAAGCTTGCTAAGAGTATGAGAACTGGCCCTCAGACACCTGCATCAAACATAGGTAATACTGCATTTGCAATTCTATTTCTTGCAATGATTCATTTGGTAACATTTTCCTTGATCTTAGGAATTATAATTCTTTACAGTCATGTTCTCTAGCCTGCTGTGTTATCCTCCTCTTTTTACATCCTAAAGAATGTGCCCACCATTGGTATTCCTGATGCTATTTATATTTTGTGTCCTTAGGTTCTCCTTCTAGCAATGTGCACACTCCGGTCAGTACCTGTCGTTATGACAGTTCTCTTGGTAAAGTATTCTTTGAGATACTTAGTTTTGTACTGTTGGTTGCTTATTGAACTTATAAAGTTTTTTTTGGGGCTTTCCTTGTTGGTTTATTGAATATGTGACAAGGCTGACTGTTGTATACAATCAGGATTGTTGACAAAGAAGTTCATTAGTTTGATCAAGAAGGCAGATGATGGTGTTCTTGATCTCAACAAAGCTGCAGATACTTTGGATGTAAGGGTTTTGATATTTCATAGAATATATCTATGATTGTAAGATTTCCTGTTTTTTCTAATTCTTTTCTTGGATTATCTGGTGCTTCATGCTTCCAATTTTTGATATCAAAGTAGATTGCTGAGTGTTTTGTTTATTGTTTCTGTTTTCAGGTTCAAAAAAGAAGAATATATGACATAACAAATGTTCTCGAGGGAATTGGACTGATTGAGAAAAAACTGAAGAATAGAATACGATGGAAGTAAGTTTGGACTCTTCCCTTTTTGTATGGTATGCTATTAGTTGAAAAATCATTGTTGGTGTGTAACTGACATGTCTTTACATGCTTATGACAGAGGCCTTGGTGTTTCAAGGCAAGGAGACATTAATGATGAAGTTACATCCCTCAAGGTAGTTTATTGCTTTGTAGCGGTTTTGATTTGATTGAAATATTTCTTTTTTCATTCTGATTAATGTCATAGAATCATAGACTGTGTGGCTTGATTTGACAACTCAACATTTAGTTTCTGTTCTTTGTTTCTCTAACAGTATTGTTGGTTGTGTGACTTTACCATGTTGTTTGATCTGTGGTCTCTCCTACAGAAAGCTGTATAGTTTATAGAACAAATCTTCCTTTTGCTGAATGTTCTTTCAGTGAGAATCTGTTTCTGTTAATCTTTTGATTCAAGTTTTCCAGTCTAGTAATACAGAATCATGCTTTTCCTCACTTGTAAACAAAGAGTCCTTTTTCATAAGAAGACAAACATTGTAAATTAGATGTGCTTCAAGTACATTGTTAATGTGTTCTTATGTGAGCTTGATGATGCCAATCTTTAAATGCCTAAAATATTCATAGTGTTATATATCTCGGTTAGAAATTGGCTGCATTGTACTTGGTTATTATTAGTGTTATGTGTGGATGCGTCCCACCCATCCTGGAGCCATCCAAGACATTTTGGGGAAGATGGGACGAGGGGGGAAGGGGGGAATGTACCCCAAAAGTATTGAAATTTTGAACAAAAAAGGGGATGTCCCTGGGACTTCGGGGACTTCATGATGTCCACATTTAAAAAAAAAAACCTCTTATTTACTTTTTTGATACTTGTAAAATTTCTTAAATATATTAAATTGAAAAACTCTTACCACACGAATTAAAGGCTCCATTACATTCTTCACAAATTTCCTGTTAATTGGTGACAAATGGTCTCAATCTAGTTGCACCACTGCATCAATCTTGAAAAAACTTTCAGGGTAAAAAATAACAGGGTCTAGCTTCACTACTGCATCAGACTTGAAAAAATATTTCCGGGAAAAAAATAATGGTCTCCAAACTCCACCACATGCTCAAGATATCGCAATTTTTTGATTGCCTTTTTTAAGCAAGAAGAAAAACTCCCGTATGACGGTCAAATAGACGTGAAATTTAAGACCGGCCATTTTTATTGACATCTCAACTTACCATGCTATTGTTGATGTATCTCTATCATTTACTTTTCTAGGTGAATGATTAATCATAATGATTTTATTTTGTAATTTATTCATATTATTTAACATTAAATTTATTATTTAAATTTCAGTGTATTTTAGTTTCTTTAAGTTATTTTTTATTTTCTTTGTATATTTTTAATATCTGTCCCTTCACCCCCTTGATGTCTCCAAAATTTGGATTTCTTTTGCATTCTCGGAGTCCTAGATAATTGTGGTTATTATTGACCTTGTTAACTTGGCTTTCCTGCAAAAAGAGCCGAATTTAAAGGCTCATCAACACTTGTTTATATGGTCAAAGCTCAACAGGTCTTTGAAAATTGTGTAGTTTCTTGAGTACCATGCAAGTTTTTGAAGATTCCTTGAGTAAAGAAAGCTAAGTTGCGGGAAACAACTCCAGAACCCCATATTTTGCCTTTTTTGCATTTCTGTAACAAAAAAAGAAATTGGTACAACCCTACGATGTTTTCAAAATTCTGGAAAATGTTGGGGTCATTTTTGGGAAATCTGGTGCTCTCAATTCACTTTAGTTTGCTGAAATTTGCTCAACTTCGTTCAATTGGGTTTGCCCAATTCTGAAATATTTGGATACATGCGCTCATGCTACAATCACTTGTCTCAAAATAAAGTTAAATGCATCATGTGTTATAATTTATATATATAGCCGAAGCGTTGAAATTGCATAAAAAATTGTATAAAACACGTAAATATCATATAATATAATTATATAAATATTTGGAAAATGTAACCATCGTAACATATCATCTTGTAAAGCTCAATAGAGGTGTGCATCCTCGTAGCAGGGTGAAATATTGGAGTAGATGGGAGCAACAACATGCCTTGTTGGAGCGGCAATAGGAGAGATGGACAATTAATATGTCCATATAGATCCATGTACTAAGGATAACATTGTGTAATGCTCAAAATAGGAGAGTGCACATCCTCATATGAGGATGAAATAGATGGGTCAATAATATGCCCCAATGAATGCTCTGTATGCGTAAGATATATATCACAATAATAATTCCAGGAGATATGGAAGAGTATGATGCACCCAATGGTGAAGCAAGGTAGGAACAATTGGCATGCTCCAATGTAGCAAGGAAGGGACATTTGACATGCTTCAATGAAGAAAGTGTGCCCCTAGTAGGGATAGATAAAGCAACGAAGCACAAACACAAGTAGTGTGCCCGCATAGATGTATGTTAAGGACCATGGCAACATAGGCACCAAGCAAGTAATATCACAAGTAGTAATGTGCATAGTTAAGATCATGGTTAAAACATAGCATATGCATGGTATAGATCATGGCAACAATCGTAGAATATCGCATAAATCACACCCAAGTGTAGCTATATATAGGAAGTCATCACACAAAGACATGACTCACAAGGCATGACAACACGATAATGAAATGACAACTAGAGGATCCTTTATGGTCAAGTATGCAACAAGACAACATGCTCAAACCCACACAAACTCACACATGCAAACAATCAACCCAACATAGGCACACGCAGAAAGCAAGAATGTAACAGTCGCAATGTAACCACACAATGTATATATCTATGTAACATGCAGGACGTAGGTACTAGCAAGATATGATACAAGCAATGGAAAATGGCTCAATATGATAAATGGAAAGCAAGAAAGATATCATTGCAAAATTTGTTGTATGATGATAACCCTAAAGTAGGGAATCCCTCTAATGTGATCATGCCCCCTAGGGTGTGGGCAAGAGAATAGTCTCATACCATCAATAGTCCATAGTCATATATAACCTGTATATCTTGCATCTCACCCACTCAAATAAATACCATGAGAAGCATGTGTGTAAAACATAAATGTGAAAATCCTCTAGCATTGTCATGTAAGCATAATTTGTATCCATTAACAAAGATACAGGAAATAAATTTTGCTCTTTGTATTTTATACAATTTTTGCATTTTGTAATTTTCTAGAAGTAGATCACACGACATGAAGGAACAAGCCAAGCTCAAGTGAATAAAATAAAAGTCATGAAGTGCAATCAAGAAAATAATGCAAATAGACAAGCCAAGGGGCACAAACAAACAAGAAAAAGAAGAGGATTCCAAACAACCTACAACTTCCTTTAAAACTTGATGTGTGTTAGGATTGAAGGTCTCGAATCCTTGATATATACATACATTTATCATTAGGAAATCTGCACAAGAGTTGAGTGAGATAAAAAATCAAAGGGCAAGGGCCAATGCAACATAGCAAGCATCGAATTACTAAGGGGCTAGAAGAATGTTGAGGCAAAATAGAAGGCAAGTTGCAAAGTGTCAAATCTAGAAAATAGACAAAATGCAATCAACTCAAGGGAGGAAGGCACATGAAGGAGAGGACCTATATAAGAAAGAAGTTGTGTACGATAAGCTAGCTATATATCAATGAAGTGCAAAATGTGGGCTAGCATGGCTAATTGATGATCTGATTTATAATGTGAAGATCAGGAGGGTCGAAGTTAGATGTGTTGCTCGAAGTATCTGAAAAGTAGTCACGAGATGTGTAATAATTGCAATGATTGTCCCAAAGAGAGGCGTGGAGAGTGAGCTGGAACCTCTAGAGAAGCATGCATAGGAATATATTGTGATATAACAAGTGCTTGGAAATGATTCGTAGTAAGAGGTTGCAAATCAATTTTGGGATGTGGATGAGTACAGATTATAGGACTCGAAGGTGCAGCTATAAGATATGGAGCTCGAGGAGCTTGTACAGGAAATAGTGGTGGTGTCGTGAACTCGAATGTAGTAGGAACATAAATGGTGTGAACTAGTAGCAGGTATCACACAAGGTTGTATGATTCACTCCTCACGAAGCACATTAGACAATTGCACGTGTGATCTCAAAGGTAGGATGGAAGATCACAAGGTGTGCCATCATTGTTATGTACTTTGTTATCATGCACAAACTTGAGACAGTGGTGTAGTGTAGAAGGTATCACTCTTATTTGATCAAATCATGGGCTTCCATGTAATAGATTATACCATAGTATGCATACTCGACGAGTATTCACAAGAAAAACAAGGCAAATATGCACCATTAAAACTTGAAGGTTTTTTTAAAAATTTACACATTACTTACAAATGCTTGGTGAATATTGTGTAAATACTTGCCAAAGACGTGTCAAGAAGGTAAAAAACGTGTCCAGAACACTCCAAAAACGTAGAAAAAACATAGAAATTGTTCTTTCTAAGTTGCCGAGTATTGGCTAGCATTTGCCTGGGAAATTTTTTGGGGGTTGTGTGGGTACTCGTCGAGTATGGGTATGTAAACTATGGATTATAGATCCCATATCGGGAATGTCATAAAACCAAAATAGAAGGGTTGTAGGACTGACTGTAATTGGTAGTGTAATACCACCGAGTGATGTGCGTGAGATGCCATTGTAATTGCCAAGTATCATAGTTATGTTAAGTAAATTTTGCTTGGGTTAGTCTTGACTAGATAGAAGTGACACTGTAATAAGATTTTTAATAGAACAATTATCAATCATGATGCCACGTGTGCTCAAATGGTGATGGGAAACAAATGCATGAGAGGATTGTTGTTTGATTCGTCGTTAGGGATCTCCTAGTCATCGAATACAAGCGTAGGTGCCTTCTCATGTTGCTTGTATTTTTCCTAAGATGTATTGTTATAAACTTCGCTTTGATGAGTTGACACTAAATGGTGAGATATGAAGATCGAAAGATTGATATGTTAAAGCACGATCTAGATTGCAAGGATTAAGAGTTATTTGCTCCATTTGAAATGGTACTTCTTTGGATTTTGTTTCTTTTATGTAGTCATTATCGAGATTGTCTTGATTAGGAACTAGAGTTATTGGCTTGTTATGACTGTGTTCATCTTTCCCCACCTTTCTATCTTTGCCACCTTTAGGTTTTACATATCTGAACTTTGTGGCAGTTTTTCCAAAGTGAATTGGTGGGGGATGACTAGATTGCATTAGTTGATTGGTATTTAAACTAGTGTCTATGCCATAGGTTGCTCTCCCTTATTTGTAAGAAGTGGAGTGCCATTGAGCACGAAAGATGGGAAAGCGCACCCATAGTCTTGGATTGATTTGCACCACAGGGCCCATGACCAAGCGTGCGGGGGACAATCAACTTTTGGTTGTGTAGAGTGAATGGGCAAAGTTAATTTAGAAAGAAATAACTATACACATTCAATGGAGCGGAAGTCTTATTTGCAGCAAATGCAACTTCTATTCATTAACAAAGAATAGGGAAAGTTGATACAATGTGCCACAGTGCATGTTTTATAGAGTAGATACATGGAACATGCTATCTATGTTGTGACTGTGTAAAGCATCGACCTTTTGGTTGGATGTGTATGTTACATACTTATACTAGAATACAAGAGTGGTTACAACCGTTGTCAGTTACCTAGAAGATGGTTGCGTTCGTTCATCTTCTAGGCTGGATGACGGTTGGTGAATCCCTTGAAGCATGTGGCTGAGGTGAGGTGACACGTGGATGTGTTGTGGAGTCCAAGAGTCGGCTATGTGCACGGAATTGTGTGCTATGGTGTGTGGTTGTGAGATGCACGGGGCTGCGAGCTGCGAATAGCATGGAAATCGACACGCTGGCATGGAACTTGTGTGGTGTGTGAGTCTACGAGTTGCAGCGCGGAATTGCAAGGTGCATTGAACTGCAGGTGCGAAGGGTGCAAAAGTCAGTGGGATTAGCGTAGGACTATGCGGCATGTGGGATTGTGAGTTGCGAAGTGCGCAGGGGTCAATGCACAAAAGTTTGCGATATGGCGCAAGACTTGTGCGTAGGATTGTGAGCGAACTTCAGGCAAAGAGTGCACAAGATTGGGTGAGAGGGGCGCGCCCTAGATAGTAGAGTGCAGTTGTGCACAAATCATTCGCCCTTTCTTGAAGAGCAATGGTCTCCATTGCGTCGGTGCACACTTGCAAAAACTGCACCTGAAGTTGCTATGAAGTGAACCACTTGGCTTGATCAACATATTGACCAACCTTGACCACTCGAAAAAGTGGATGTGTGCCATGGTGGGTGCATGTGTCTGTCACTTCAATGATTTGGTCCTTCACTGTGGCATGCAAGTGTTCAGTGTCCAAATTAGAAGGATGTTTTGTCATTGCTGGCTTAAGAAGTGGTAGAATGTAAGGCTTGAGAAGATCCACATTGAAGACTGGGTGCATGCCCAAGTACCGAGGCAAATCAAGAACAAAGGCGTTCTCACCAGCTGTGCACAAAATGGTGTAAGGACCATAGCGCAGAGGCTTGATCTTCCAGTGTGGACTTTTGAAGTGCTCTTGAAGTTGCAAGTAGACTTTATCGCCAACTCAAAATGCATGAGGTGTGTGATGTGCATCATGGTGCTCCTTGTACTTAGCTTGAGTGTGAGAGAGAATTTGTTGAACCTGTTGGTGAACAGACTAGATGTGGCGCATAAACTTCTTGGCTTTGTCCACTTCTTGTTCCTGTGCATGCGACTCATTATTGGATGGTGCAGGGTGGGAGATGTTGAGAGGTGCCGAAGGTTGAAACCCAAGACATGTTTGGAATGGATTATGGCCAATAGAGCTATGAAGAGCCTTCTTGTAGGTGTGTTGAATGTACAAGAGATTGCCATCTTAGGTGCGAGCATGTGTGCAATTGTACATTTGCAGAAGATGAACAAGTGTGTGATTGACCACTTCGGTTTGCCCATCTGTCTGAGGATAAAAAGTCGTCGATCGATCCAACTGCGTACCCATCAATTCTCACAATGCTTGCCAAAAATGACTCACAAAGCGCAGATCACGGTCAGAGATGATGGAGGTTGGTAACCCAAAATGAACCCTGACATGGTTTAAGAATGCTTGTGCAGTGCCAGTTGAGTCAATGCCTTTTAGGCATGCAACCATGATGGCCATCTTGGAAAACCAATCCATTACAACAAACACAATGCCAACATGTCGTCTTGTTGCAGGCAATCCAATCATGAAATCCATGCTAATAGATTCCCATGGTCTGGATGGAATCGTTAGAGGTGTGTAAAGTCCTAGCTTCCGCTTCGTGGGCTTGGCGATGCAACAAGGAATGCAAGACTTGATGTGGCACTCCACGTCTGTGCGCATGTGCGACTAGTAGAAGTGTGATTGCAATGCAGCTAGTCTTTGTCATGTTGAAGTGTCTCGTGGTCTTGGCATAGTGCGCCTCCTAGATGAGTCGTTGGTGAGGTGCGCCAGAGGGAACATAGAGATGTCCAAGCTTGTAGAGACGATTAGACAAGTAGAACTCCTGAACTTGTGTAACTTGCACGATGCTGGTGTAAGTTGTTGCAAAGCACTGATCTATTGAGTAGAGAGGAACCTAGTCTTCAAAAATATGGCTGCGCGTGTCCAACACTATGATGAGTGTGTGAATTGGTGGTCGGCTAAGGCAATCTGTGGTCTTGTTGTCCTTCCCTTTATTGTGCTTGATCACGAGATGGAACTATTGTAGGTAAGTCATCCATTTCATGTGGTGTGCATTTTCCAACTTGTTTTGCGACTGCAAGAATTGAAGTGGTTTATGGTCTGAATGAACAATTGTTTCCTTCCCGAGAATGTAGTGTCACCATTGCTTAATTGCTTGCACAACAACATACAGTTCCTTCTCATAGGTGGAATACTTTTGCATCGTGTTGTTGAATGTCTGGAAAGGTATGCGACCAGATGTCCATGCTGCATGAGAGCTGCACCAAGTGCGTAGTCAGATGCATCAATGTGTATTTCAAAGGTTTGCGCAATGTCAGGCATTGCGAGAACAGGCCCTACACAGAGGCGTTGCTTGAGTGCCTCAAAAGCGCGTTGTTGTGCATGTGTTCAGTCAAACTTGGCTTTGGCTTGTGTGAGTTGGCTGAGAGCCCAATAGATGTGCAAGAAACCAAGGATGAACTTGCGGTAGACGTTAGCAAGTCCAAGAAAGCTCCTCAATTTTGTGAGATTGCGTGGAGTAGGCCTATCTTGGATCACTTTGATCTTCCTTGGATATACTTTGATGTTGGTGTGATCAATGATGTAGCCCAGGTATTGGATCTATGCAGTGCCAAATGTATACTTCGCTAAGTTGACTTGCAACTTGTGTTGGTGCAAAGTATCTAAGACGCGTGAGATGTGCTCCATATGCTCCTCCCAAGTTTTGCTGAAGATGAAAATGTCATCCAAGTAGATAATAACAAAGGAGTTTAGGAATGGCTTGAGTAGATCATCCATTAAGCGCATGAAAGTGGTTGGTGCATTGGTAAGGTTGAAAGGCATGACCAACCATTCGTACAATCCTTCTCGAGTCTTGAATGTTGTCTTCCAAACGTCATCAAGATGGATTGGAACTTGATGGGAACTTGACTTTAAGTTGATGTTGGTGACGTATTGTGCGCCTCAGAGCTGGTTTAGAAGGTCGGCAATGTGTGATAGTCTATGTAGAGTTGCCAGGACCCATCCTTCTTGGGTGCGAGGACTATCAGACTCCTGCAAGGCAAAGAGCTGGCCCTGATCTTGCCTTGATCAAGAAGCTCTTGACTTTGAGGCTGTACTTCATCATTCTCCCAAACTGATCTACGATAGAAGGGCTATTCGGAAGAGGGGATTCGAGGACCAAATTGATTCGATGCTTTATTGCACAGTGTGTTGGAAGACCTTCATGTTTTACGAAGACTTCCTTACTCTGCTCTAGTAACTTATCGAGTTGTTGTTGTTGTGACGATGTGCGAGTGTTGCGTGCTACTAGGGTGTGCTTCAATTTCAACTGCGCAAGTGTACTCGGGCGGACCATGAGTGTCATGAACTTCTGCATGTGCGAGATGAGCTTGCGACATTGCTTGGTAGAGACCAAGGTGACTTTGGTTGTGGGCATTGACTCAAAAAGGTTGTAGAAGCGATCTTGCGTGTGAATAGTCCAATGTTGTGGCTTGGGTCGATATGTAGCTTCACGGTCATACAAGTATGGTCTCCCCAATAGGATGTCACAGACCTCCAAAGGTGTGATGTCACAAGTGATGTTGTCCTCCATAGGCTTGACTTTATATTGAAAAGTGTATTGCCGTTGGACCTGTATATCTTTTCCTTGTTGTAGCCATCTTAAAGTGTATGGCTTTGGATGCACAACAGTGGTAAGACTAAGTCGTTGAGTATTGGATTACACGATGTTGATCTTCTAGTTGCCACTGTTGATGATGATGTGGAGAGGCTTGCCCTTCACCTAGAACTTGGTGTGGAAGAGACGTTTGTGCTCTTTGGAGATGTTGATCGTAGTGGTGTTGGTGTTTAGACAAGAGGTGTCTGGATCATTGTCATGCATCGATGCGGGCCTTGATGCAGATTGTGTGAGCAGGGATTGCTGCACACGACATTCAGAATCATCGTGAGTGGATGAGTGATGGCAATGGCACCACTTATCACTAGACTTCTTATTGCCTTTGTTTGAAGCAGAAGGTGTTGGGGCCTTCGAATGTTGAGTAGTATTTTGGTGCTGCTCTCTCATGTGAGAAATATGTTGCTGCTTCTGTGCAAAAGGTTGCGATGTGGAGTTATGTGAAGGCTGGGCCTTGTGTGTTGTATTGGATGAAGAGGTGACACGTTGCTTCATCTTTGCCTTGGCTTTGATCTTTATAACGTTGCGATATGCTTGCCCCAAAGTGTTAGAAGTCAAGAACTCCATCTTCGCACAGATATACGGTGAGAGTTCGTTGATGTACTTTAACACCTTATGTTGTTCGCTCAAGTTCTTGTGCAGGCATGCAAAGTAGTCATGAAAAATGTTGTAGTCTTCCACAGATTGATTTTTGCATTGACGTAGTTGTTGAAACTTGATGTAGTCATCGTCAAAGTGGCGTAGAGGGTAGTATTCCTCCTTCAACATGTTGACAAAAATCTTCCAGGATTCAATTGTAACACACTCTTGTGTGTTGAAGAGCTCCCACCAGTGAACGATCGATATGGACATCTTTAGTACTGCGAAGGTGATTTCAGCATCGGTGAAAGAATTGATTGAGAAGTATGCCTCGAATTGTCGAATCTAGGCATCCAATGCTTTGGCATCGATTTCGCCTTCGAATAGAGGGATGTTGAGATTGACTTGAATTTTGAAGGGGAATTGTTGCTGAAATTGTTGAGTGAACTGTGGAGGTGTGGTAGAAAGCGTCGGATTGAGCTGTACCATCAACTCATGGAAGTGGCCAAAAAGTTCGGTGCGCTATGCCTCCTGTGCGTCGGCGATGAGCTTTCATTCCTTGGGGGCTACCTTAAGTTGCTTTTGGTGTCAACCATCTTACTTTTGCTACGACATTCTTTCGAATATTTTGAAACAGAGCCGATTGACAATCCTTCTTTCTTGAGTTGTGCTCACGTGTTTACAGGGATAGAAAGGAATAAAGTTTTTCAGCTTTGATAGCTATGATCTACACCATGGGGCTCGGGACCAAGCATGTGGGTGACAACTGAGTTTTGGTTGTGCATAGTGAATGGGCAAAGCTAATTCAAAAAGAAACAACTAAACACATTCAATGGAGCAGATGTCTTATTTGCATGAAATGTAACTTCTATTCATTAACAAATAATAGGAAAAACTGGTACAATGTGCTACAGTGCATGTTTTACAGAGTAGATACGCAGAGCATGCTGTCTGTGTTATGACTGTGTGGAGCATCGACCTTTTGGCCAGATGTGTATGTTACATACTTATACAGTAGAATACAAGAGTGGTTACAATCGTTGTAAGTTACCAAGAAGACGGTTCTATTAGTTCATCTTCTAGGTTGGATGACAATTGATGAACCCCTTGAAGCATGTGGCCAAGGTGAGGCGACACAAATGTGCTATTGTGTCCAAGAGTCGGTTATGTGCGCGGACCTGCAAGGTGCACTAAACTGTAGGCGCGAGGGGTGCAAAAGTCGGTGGGCTTAGCGCAAGACTATGCGGCACATGGGATTACGAGTTGCAAAGTGTGCAGTAATGAGTGTGCAATGTGGATTGTGTAGGGGTCAGTGTGCATAAGTTTGAAATATGATGCGGGACTTGTGCGTAGGATTGTGAGCAAACTTTGGGCAAGGAGTGCACAATACTGGGTGAGAGGGGTGCGCCCTATGCAGTAGAGCAAATGAGGAGTAAGTTCGGCTACGCAGGAGTTGCGCACGGATCATGGACCACATGGTGTAAAGCTAACTTGTGATAAATGTTCACCTATGCTATCAGGGTGCAATCATCGTTGTCTTCTACGTCTTGAGAATGACTAACCTCATTTTCTTTACTAGTTTCACCCACATCATATGTTTGCATTTGTTTCATGGGAATAGGTTGGTGAGGCACTACAATCTCTGGAGGAGGTATGTTAATGTTTGGGATGATGATTTTGGTTCATTCAACAGTTTTGCAATATCAAAAGGGGACATAGCCTACAACACAAATATAAATGTAACCCTCATATAAAATTTTTAAGCACCTATGTAATGTAGAGGGAATACTAGTCATGGTTTGAATCCACAGTCTAACAAGCAAAATATTTTGGCTAACTTCATTAGATATAACTTGACATTTCGTAGCTAGGGTTTTAGGCTTAACAATTATGCTCAATATAATTCTTCATAAGGTGCTTTGTGCTTGGTTATCAAATCTTTTAATGATCATATCCTATGGTGTAAGAGACTTCTGATCAATTTTAGGTGCCTTAAGGAATATCTCATTGTATACATATATAATATTTTTAAACTTTATCATTTAATGACGCTTTCTCTTTTGTAGCAATTTGTCGAGTTTCAATCTTTTTGAGTGCATGCCTTAAAGGGTGCATCGGGAAAGGGGTGAGAATGTCATCGGTGTTTTGCGAGTGATATTATTGATTATTTTATCATTTCTACAACCATTTTGGGTTCCTCAGATTTGATCTCTTAATCTATCTCCTTCCATCTTGTATCCTCTAGTTATATTAGGACTTATAATTTCCTATTACATTGCCTTGATCGATGTAGTTTTAATTGTCATTTGTCCCTTCCCAACTACATCAATCAAATTGATGCCTTTCCGAACATAATGATATAGTTATTGTAACAAAGTTGGCTTGGTTGACTCAGTTTAAAGTTAATTGGCTTGTTTGGGACTAGATCATGTTGGTCGATAGTGTCGGCTTAATCTTCGTGAGGGATTAGGATCATTCAACATCATAAATACAACTTACTATTTCAATCCAATAGAGAGAAACATTTATTTTCAATTGCTATTGCTCACAATTATGTCGTAAGTCTATATTTGGAGGAGTTATTGCTTAGAACTTGTCTTGGAGGGAAAGCTTGTCTTGTGGAATCTTGGATGCAATAGGAAGAGTCTTTTTTAACCTAGATCTTGATTTAGCGTTTGAGATTCTTACAGCAACAACATTCTCTTGCAAAACACCATTGGCCAAGGAGGAAATTGAGTCTCGACAGGGCTTGTTTGAGGTAAATATATTTTAATCCTAGCTCTTTCATTTGATAGATAGACGTTGCATAATTGTTTGGTTAATGAATGTATATCTCCTTGTTTAAAATTTTTTTACACTTATACTTAGTGTGGCTATAGGATTGTTTGAACTTGCCACTTATCTACTTTAGGTAACTTAGATCTCCATTTGCCTACCATGGTTCCTTGCCCATTTTGATTTTTTTTCTAACCCTTCCCCTTACTTACATTGCTTGATTGTGATATTAGATTACTTACAAAATAGAGACATAGTTAGAGCTATTTAATGGTGTTGAGTGCCTAGAGGCTTTGAAACCCTTTCTATTAACATTGTGTTGTAGGTGCGCCTCTTGCTAGGTTTTTAGATCCATTTGGTCATATTGCAAGTCATAAATATTAACGGGATCTCTTTGATTACCTTCTTTGAGTTTGGATCTTTAGACAGGATAGTTACAGGTCAATCCTAGGTCATTGCATACATTCTAGTGAATCCACGTGAAGTTAACCATTGCCTTCATTTTCTTAGTCAATTGTATCGAATAGATTGATACAACTCTATTTTTTGTGTTTTTAGTAAATTGTTTTTACTAGCGTGATACAGTTTCGTATTCAGATCTATTCCTAGCCACTTGTATCGAGCAAATTGATACAATTTTGTATCAGCGCTTTTTACCAAATTTATCTACAGTGAACTATATTGAACAAGTTGATATAGTTTTATTTAGTCATCTCTTCAACCAACTATTTCAACAAACGCGATGCAGTTTTAACCCCAGATCTCAAAAATTCCCCCAATAAACTACATCGAATAGGTCGATATGATTTTGTTCAAACCCCACTCTTAGTCAATTGTGTTGATCTACTCGATACAGTTCTGTATTTACATTTTATTTTGTCTAAATTTTTTTTGCCCATTAAACTGTGTCGATTTGTTTGATCTAGTAATATATCTTTCTGTAATGTCTCCAAATGGGACGAATTAATGTAAAAGGGGTTTTCCCTAAAATTAACAAATCTGAAAATGCAATCAACAAACCCTAGATTGCAAAATGAACTCACAAAACCCTTAATAAACCCTAGAAACCTTAGGCGTCAAAATAATAAGGTTTTATAAGTAAAATCCAGCCAATGACTTGTTCCGAAATAATTGAAAATGTGTAGTAAAAATTTAGAAAATAATTTGCACAAATAAATACTTTTTCTACCCAATTCCTGAAGCTCAAACACCACTTTATGATGGCAGAAAATTTTGATTTATTATCAAAATTACAGCTGCTATTTTGAGTGATTTTCCTCTTCAAACCCCTGCCAAAAATAGCCACGAACCTCCGAAAATTATTAGAAAATTCGATTGACCTATTTTGGGCATTGAAAATGCCAAAATAACCTCTCTAGGTCAATCGCCCCACTTCCAAAGTGCTGGAAAAAATAACATAAAATTATAGAATAAATTTTTGTTTTCTGTAAGTGAAAAATCTTTCAAAAACCTGTCAAATAATTAAATAATAATTTTGTAAATTATTATTTAATTTTTCTTCTTCAAAACTTTCACAAAATTGGCCAAAACTTCACACTAATAATTAGAAAATTAGCAAATAAAATCAGATTATTTAATTTGCAAATTTTAGATCAAATGAAGCCTTTAAACCCCAGATCCAAGCTCCCCAAGTGGTTTGTTCCACTTGCAAAAATAGTATAATAAATTAACAAGTTTAACATGCAAAAAAAAGACCAAGAAACTTTTACAAAAATACACACAAACCCTCCAAAGCAATTTGTCCCACTTCTTAGGGCAAGAACAAGATCTTTTTTAGCAATGGTAGTGTCAAAAAACACTTTTTAGATTGATCAATCCCCAACAATAGCGAACCTCTATTGGGCATGCATTCTAATAGTTTTCTTCAAGCATGAAGAACAAATTATCAAAATTCAGCATATCCTCCATCGTAGCCTTCGCCATGTATTTGTAATCTTCCAAAGAGGGTGAACCACTTTGAGAAGATAAAACACTTTTTTTTTTTTTTTTTTTTTAGCTCCCATGCTGACATTTCTTTTTTGAATAATATATTAATTATTGGCCTCAATTAAAATAATAATTAAAATTACTTTAAGGTAAATAAATTAATAATTAATTCATTTAAGCACTTTAGTGGTAAAAATCAGTTTTTAAATATTTAATTAATTAATAATTGCTTTATGATAAAAATCACTATTTTGACAATTAATAAATAACTAATAAAATAACATTCTCCAAAAAAGGCTCTTTTAGTCTATGTGAAAATAGACTAAAAGTTTTCAAGACCTGTTTATTCATGATGTGGAAATGGGGACATCACACTTTCCCTGCAATTTTGTTTACACGCGTATCGATTGCTCGATATAGTTTTGTATTGTGTATAATTGCATCAACCAATGTCAATACAATTTTGTTTGTTTTATTTTTTCAAGCATAAGTAGACGAATTGAAGTTTCATTTTAGAATCTAATCACACATTTTATTTCAAGTTGTTTGCCTGTTTATTTTAATTCACCGAAAGTTGTAAAATTGGTTTTCGATATTGATGTTCAAACTTTATTTTTTATTTGTTTGGCTTTTGTTAGAAACTATGTTCTGACAATTTTCAAACTACTTGCTACTATCGTGAAGGGCTACGCGGTGTTCTGTTTACAATCCTTGTCAATTGTTTACAAACATCTTTCTGTGAGGGGCTTGTCTCAATACTCATTGTCATAGTACAAAGTTAAACACGTATTTTAGTTTCTATGTGTCTTACAATTTATCAGAAACACTTAAGATTATCTTTTTATTGAACTTTACGAAGCCATCCATTTGTCTGATTTTGTAGTGCATTGGTTAACGGTTATTGTCGATAAGTTACTCTCAGTTTACTTTCGAAATCGAGTTTAGTGGGCAATAGGCATGGTACTTCCTCCATAGTCAATGATCTGAAACAAGGGGTTGACACTATCCAATGGACGAGTCAGTATCTATGAGAGCTTACAAATCAGTTAAATCTTTTAGTACATCTATTTGATCTTTTTTTGAGAAAATAGTTAAGAAAAATAATTAGATTTCAATTTGATGCTTGCTATTGTATTTTTTATTGCAGATTGTATCAGCGAGCGTCGATACAGTTTTGTGTTGTAACTACATTTGCCAACATCGATATAGCTGCATGTGTGTGCAGACTACATCAATCAACTCTATTTGTTTTTTTGTATTTGCATCTTTGATTGCATTGAATAGCTTGAGATAGTCTATTTTTTTGTATTCCATCTCTCTGCCTATTTGACTGTATCAAACAACTCGATACAGTTCAGTTGCAGTGTATTTCCTTTCCACACTTAATCGAATAGATCAAAACAATTTGTTTTTTGTTACTCTTCATTCTCCCAAGTCAGACTACATTGACCACCTTGATATAGTCTATATCTCCCCATTTGTCTATATGACTATATTGAATTATTCGATATAGTTTAGTCCTAGTATACTTTCCATCTTTCTTGTTAGACTATATCAAATAGTTCAATATAGTTAGTTCGACCCAGCTATCATTGGTGTCGTTTTTTTAATCATACTATATTGATATGATTGATAAAAATTTATATTGATTGACTAAATACCAACTATATTGACTTGGCCGATATTGTTTGTTTTTTACAAGCTATCATTTTTCTATCAATCTAATCAACATCACGAGGTCACTTATTAGGATTTTTATTGATAGCCTTAACCCACTTAGATATTACACAAGTTGCCCTTTTCTACCGACCTTGTCCACCACTGAAGACAACACTTCATGGTGCAAGTATTCCCAAAATCCATCTAGATCTATCGGATGTAACATAGTTGCAATCACTTAGAACAGTGATCTAGATAATTCCAACAGCTTTAGGAACCTTGATGATAACACCATCTATACAATGGTAATTTTTTTAAACTTCCTTATTTCACGGTTGGAGCAACCAATACCAATCTTGGGAGTCCTCCTCCCAATGCAAATATTGGTAATTCCTCTTCTAACATCTCTAATCAAAACCCACCTATTGATACAACTCAACTCCTTGCACAAATGGTTCAACAAATGAACGTCATGCAAACAACCAATAATTCTCAAATATTCCAAATGTAAACTCACATCTTGCGAATGGCTAGCCAACTTCTAGTCATTATGTTTCAACAAAATTGGAATTTTGTTCCCCCTCCTCTAAGAGATGCTAATGGGAATCTCATCCCTCAATCTCCCATGCATAATAAAATGCTACAACATTTGCAAAATGAACTTTTAGTGCCCTTCATTGTGTCTATAGACATTGAAAACATTTCTCCAACTATCGCATATTATGGGACTAAAGATCTTGTTATTTTTCTTAAATCTTTTGGTAATCTTTATAAGGAATGGGTTCAAACTAATACCTTTGCCACTACTAAATTTCTTTCAAAACCGTCATGGGAGATGCTTTTGAATGTTATAATCAACTCTTTAGACTTTCCATTTTACAATTGAGGGTTTAATCAATGCTTTAGTTAAGGAATTTCAATATAATGACCTTATTGAAAATAGTCTTAGCTGTTTTATCAATGCTAAGCAACTTCTCAACGAATCTGCTCACACTTTTATTAAATGATGGAAGTCTTTAGCTCATAGAGCATATCATAACATGAGTGATGATAATTTTTTCAATTTTTTTCGTTACTGCTTTTAAAACCTCTCTTCAATACAAGGTTAGGATTTTTTCTCTCCAAATGTTAGAAGAGACCTTTGATCGAGCAAAAAGACAAGATTTTCTTATGGTTCAATTTGAACTTTCTCATAATCTTATAAAAGAATCTTTCCAAACTTCAAATAATGCAATAACTATTACCAATTTTCAACTCAAGCCTCCTCAAACCAAAACAAGAGCCATCGACTGAGATACTCAAACTCCTTCTCACCCATCCTTGAGTGTGTCAGAAAGGAGGAAGTTGTTATCTCCATCTAAACCTTTCATCCATACTACTATTGTTTCTCTTTCATGCTACGATCCTAACAAATTTTATTGGTTTCATGTTGACATTGGTCACTCTTATGAGACATGTCGAGGCCTTCCCAAATTTGCGGTTTCCCTCATATTGGGAGAAACTTTTGACCATGATTCTACGATAAGGGTCGCCATAATTAATATCTTAAAGCTTCTCAAAAGCGAAACTTTTCTAAATTCACAAACTAGAAATCTCAAATTTCTTCTTTGGATCTCAATACACAACATTCCAATGTTATGATAAAGGTTTGTGCTATTGATGCCAATTGTGACCAATATTACACTAACTCCCAATATGTGAATGCGGCAAAGGTTCATTGTCGTTGTAAGCCTACTTGCAAAGACCTTATTACTAAACCTAAGAAGCCCTCCATTGAGGAACAACTTCTAAAAAATACTACAACTAATCCTATTTCTTTAGTACAATCCACTAGCAATGAGCCGACATAACCATTAGAGCCTTTAACTTAGTTCTTCCATCCCTTTTAAGAACGTTATTTCTAATCAATCTAAGCCTCGTTCTAGTTCCTCTTCCAAATCACATTGTAATTTTCTAGATGAACTTTCATTCTATGCCTTACAAAATTCCACTCATGGAATTAGTAAGAACTTTTTCTTATCATTTCTAGTTCTATATGCAACAATTGCAAGACATCGAAGAACCTCCATCTAGTGATTTCGATATACACACTTCTATCCCCGAAGGTCCCACACCTAAGGAAGTTCATGCTATTGAAACCATTTCTCAACTTTCTTCCTCTGCAAAGCCTTCCATAGAATTTCCTGAAGAAGATATGATTAATCATGAAATTCTTTTTCGAGATGATGACCCACCCCCTTTTATTAAGATTGGAATCAATAATACCTTAATAAAGAAAGTGTTGGTGAATGAAGGTTCAAGTATTAATGTTACCTCTCTTTGGTTAGTCCAACAAATCGAATACTCTAAAGAAAACCTTAAGCAAACTCAGCTCACTTGTTGTGGATTTGATAAAACCAATCAAAAGCCTCTTGGTTGCATTTGGCTCCCTCTCACCATTGGACCCAAACTATGCACACCAAGCTTATGGTTCTAGACCTTCCACTCTCTTACAACATGCTCTTAGGTTGTCTATGGACTCATTGCATGAGAGCTATCACATCTTCGAGTAGCCAATGCATTAAATTTATCCACAATGGCAAACATTATAAACACGAGACATATCCCAACCCTTGGAGCATCCAACTTCCAAATCCCAAATCTCAATATTGCATTCCTACTGCTACTCATATTAAGTCCCTTTCTTAAGTTTGTCAATATGAATCCTGACGTCCATGTCACTCATGTAGATTCTAATGATGATGAACTCAATGAAGTACAAAACACTTGCAACACTACTTGCTTACCTCCTTATATATTGGATTGGCTCCCTCCCTTTATTCCACGAGATAGGACCATTTCTGTAATCGATGATATGATTGAAAGTCCTCCCCATACAATGCTCATGGAGCCTCTTACACAGAGGATTTTACTTGCAATGAATATGGGGTAGCCAAACTCTTTAAGATCCTCTAACCATGCCTCCAAGAATTTTTAGTAACATAGATATTTCCACTATCGACATCCCTACTGACACTGATTAACTTGCTTCTCATGCATGTAACATTTCTCCATCTTATGATGATGCTTACATTATGGCCCAAGCCCAATCACGAGACATGGATGCAATGCATTTTCAAAAGACCTTAGCCAAAATGCATGCTTTCAACGTGATGTTCATGCCATTCATATCTCATTTGACTATCTTGCTATTGACTCAAAACCAAAAGGTTATGTCCTTATTAACCCAGTCTTGGTAGACACTCCATGGGTCATCTAAGCTATTACTAATATTTCCACATCTAACAACATCGATCAGTTTGATACTATTTTTCCAATTTCTCCTTTTGTAGATTGTGTCTACCACCCTGACACAATTCCATCTTCAGCTACATACTCCATTGGCCAAATCTCATCTTCGGTTGTAGTTCTTTTTGATATACCACTTATAGGCGACTACATCGACCAACCTAATTTAGTCAAACAAATTATTTCTATCAATAATGATCAACCTGATATAGCTTCATTCCCCTCCACTATACCAAATTGTATCAACCAACATGATACGGTTTCGATTGATTATGTATCTTTTACTCAACCATTTGAAATTACCTTAGATTCCAAGGCTACGGCTGTAAGACAAATACATTCTGAGTATGATAGCAAAGGTAATTAGATTGTTGATCTTGAAGTGGATGTCAAATTTTTCATTCACATGAAACAAACACCTTTTAGCTTACAATCCGAAGATGACTCTCTTATTTGCCACATTGAGGTTGTCACTACTTGACAAAGCCTATGGTACAAAAACATCATCCAACTTATTGAGCCTCATACTTATCATCCAAAGGTTGATTCTCGTGAAAAGACTTGACTTCGCAAGCAAGCTTGTAAATACGCCCTTAGATATGACATCCTTTATTATTTTAATGCTGAAGGTACTTTGCTCCGTTGTGTTACTCAAGATGAAGTTCTTTCTCTCTTTGAGCAAACACATGGGGATATTTGCGGCGGTCATTATAGTGGACACGGTATTGCCCAAAAAATGCCTACGCGTGGGATATATATGGCCTATTTTTGAAAAATATGCTATCACATTCGCTAAAAAGTGTAATCCTTGCCAACTTCATGATGATCTCATTCACTCTCCTCCGGTCGAGCTTTAAATCTCTGAGTCTCCTTGGCCATTTTCTATGTGGGGATTAGATCTTATTGGTAAATTACTTAGATCATATGATGGCTATGTCTTTATAATTACTGCCATTGAATATTTTACCAAGTGGGTTGAAGCGCTGCCCCTCGTAAATGTCACTGGCATTAATACCTAAAAATTCATTCTTAATCAAATCATATGTCGTTTCGGTATTCCTCACATCATCATCTCTGACAATGGTGGGAATTTCAAAAACAAAGACATGAAACAATTATGTGCCAAATTCAAAATCACACACAAATTTTTCACACCTTATCACTCTTAGTGCAATGGTCAAGTTGAAGCCACTAACAAAATCCATAACAAGATTTTGCAAAGGACTATTCAAAATTCTTGTTTTGATTGGCATCTCAAGCTTTATTCCGCACTTTCGGCTTATCGTATTAGCATTCGTACTGCCATTGGGGCAACTCCTTACTCCTTAGTTTATGGCTCTGAAGCTGTTCTACCATTAGAAGTGAGTTACCTTCTTTGCACATTTCTATTCATGGCATCATTCTTGATGAAGAGCTTCGTGAAGCTTGTGTTCATGCTTTAGATTTTTTAGATGAGCGACGTATGGGTGTGTTACAACATAATTGCCAATGCAAAGTTGAATCACTAAACAACATAACAAAATTCAAGTTCGTACTTTCAATGTTGGAGACTTAGTGCTTAAGTTAGATCACACGACAAAGAAAAGAATTATGCCTTAAAGTGGTGGGTCCTTATTTAGTCAAAGACATCCATGGACCTAGCACTAGATTGCAAACCAATGGACATATCTTTAAAGAACCAATCAAACGTTCAGTTTTTAAAGAAGTAATTTGCTTAGTTCTATGTTCTTTCCCAGTTTTACTTTCTGTATAGCTCTCGTCCATTTCTAGTATGCTCTTATTTGCATGCTTTTAGTTAGTTTTATACATATACTGCGTAGCTAACTTTTCTTGCAGGGTCTAAAGACTTTCTTCTATGCAGCATAGCCTTAGCTTCACTTTTTTACACATCTCCAGGTTTTCTTACACATTAGCCGTAGTTCTTATACTTGGTCTTTTGGCTTTTTGTCTTTTTACACCACTTAGTTTTTCAGTTTGTGAGTTTGCATCGTAAGACTGTGGATAGGACCGAACAATTTTTCACAAACTCCCATCCTCTTATTCAATCAACTTAGAATTTTTTTTCTAGTCTTTCGTTCATTTTTATCATCTTTATGTACCCTTTGATTTATTCATTTACTTACGTCTCTTGGCTTTTCAGTTTGTGAGTTGTACGGTAAGACTTTAGTTAAGACCCTCTTCACAAACATCGAAACAATTTTATCTTGTTACAAATTACTTTTACTCCCAACCTTAGCTAGGTGTCTTCCTCGAAAGATAAGGCAATGGCTTAGAGTAGTGTTTTCTTGCACTTAGAATCAGTCATATTCTTTAATAATAAAATTTTAAGAAGTTTATTTTCATGTCTTCATTCACATATACCATTTCTTATGATGATTTATATCTGCTTGTCATTGTACCATCTTCATTTACACATTTTTTGCGATTTGGGGCAACCTAATTGTTCTATGCTCATCATTCCCCTTTTGCCACATCATTTTGGACACACCAAGGTCGGTTTTGAGATCACACTCTTTTCTATTGTGCAAGTCTAGGAGTCTTAGACACCATGGTCTTTAGGTTCTCTTCTCTGACCATCAAGTGTAAGCTCTCCTGTGATAGTCATTTTTAGCATCCATGTTTGGTTTTATGAATAAGTATGGAGGAGGAATAAAAAAAGCCAAAAGCATTATATCATACAAGAAAAAAACAAAAACAAACCATTAAAAGTCAGATCACATCAAAAGACGTGATCTTTATTTGGCACATCTCTTGTCCTAGTCGAAGTTCAAATTCCATAGTTGGCCTCATAATAGAGCCGAGGTCCATTGGAGTGCGGTAGTCCAGTAGATTGGGGTAGGAGGTCTCATTATTATATACTCATAGTGCCATTTATTTTTTTATGCAAGTACTCAATCTTTGCAGTAGATCGATGGCTCTGTAAGGGGTCTTGAAGAACAGGGAACAAGTTGTGAAAAAGTAGGTCCATTTTACTTTTCATACATACTAGCCTTCACGGGATGATTCTTATACTTCACTTGTTAACCCAAACTTGTGTGGTTAGGTTTAGCTCTCTAAGGTTATTGTTATCAAAATTTTTCAGTCTTGTCAACTTGATTGAAGTGTTTTGTTTCCGGTAAAGATTATGTTTTCACCTTTGTATTGCCCTCTTTATTCCACCACCCATTTCATTACCCCCCTTGACAGGGAGGTTTGCTTCTAAAACTTTTTCCAATTTCTATACTTCCTACTCTCCATCTCTTTTTGACATGTTTCAAATACAACAATTTTAGTTTATCTATCATTAGAATAGAAGTCGTAACTTTGAGTTGTTGCAAGATTCTCTCTTGGCTATTGTCTTATCTTTGTCGGATCTCTTTTAGTTATGTTGGGACCTTGAGTTTTCTATTCACCTATTTGCGGCCATTTTGTCCCGTTTCTCTAATTATCTCATGCATTTCCATCTTTGATTATGGATTGTTAATTCTCTTTCATCGATGTTGTTTATGTTAATAATTTTTTGTTTTACCATATCCCTTCCATTGATGTTGATTACATTATTTTGTTTTATAAATTCTTAAGTTTGATTTGGATTGTTACTTTTCTTACTTTATATATATTTTGGGTTTCTCGGTCATTAGTAGCATTGGATTTTTGATTAACTGATTTTACCTCCCTTTTGTTCTACACCTTCCTTGGTTTTTTGGTCTTAACCTAGCGTTTGTCACCTCAGCTTACCATTTTCCCAATTGGTTAAATATGTTTTTGTAAGTTTTCCATCTACTTTGGCCCTCCTGTGATTGCTTGCTTTGCTCTCTAGCCTTGAATCCTTAGGGTTTGTCCAATGCAATTACTGTGTCCTCCACAATCAAGGCTATAAATACAACATGTGCCATTCAATGTTAAAGATAAATCAAAGTATGTATATGGTACTTTCAATTATTTCATTTATCCACATTCATTTCAGTATTTCATTTTTGAGTTAGCTTAGTTATTGTGTTATGTTCTTTCTTGAAGCACCATCCCATGTTACACTTTTGTGACATATGATGAGCTTCAGGGGGGGCATATGTATACACAATATTTTTAACTTTTATTGACGCTCTCTTTTGCAACAACATGTTGAGTTTCAATTTCTTTGAGTTCATGCCTTAAAGGGTGTATTGAGAAAGGGGTAGGCTATACACAATATTTTTAAACTTTTATTGATGCTCTATCTTGCAACATGTTGAGTTTCAATCTCCTTGAGTGCATGTCTTAAAGGGTGTATTGGGAAAAGGATGGGCAAGTTGTTGTGCTTTGTGAGAGATATTGTTGATCATTTATCATTCTTACATCCATTCTAGCTTCCTCAGATTTTGTGATGTTTCCTTCTCAGGGTTGGTCAATTTGGTGACCATTAGCCTATTTCTCGAGTTCCCGTAGGCTAATTGGTATTGATAAGGGGACTCCAAAGATTTTGGAGAGCACACGTTCAATTTTTTTTGGAATCTTTTTGTGGCAATGAGCTTAGTAGGTAGTATGGATCAATGTCACTTTCAGAAGTGAATTTCGACTTTTGGTGGCTTCTCCAAACTTCTTGGAGTAGTCTATTTTTACTAAATCACCCGGTTAGCTTCGATCATCAACCTGCATCTCCAGTATCATCTCGGTGTGATCAAAGTTTGATTTTGATGCCATTTTAGTGCTTTCTGCAACTTCGGTGAGTTATTGAATTATTAATTAATATCTCACTAATATTGTGTAATGTTGAGAAATAATTAAAAAAACAACTTAGTGTAATAATTCGTTGGAAAGGTGATTAAGTGTTCTAAAATGTTGGACGCTTAAATAAGGGGCCTTTGTGCGTGAAATGTTATTATTTCAAAAGGTCTTTGTGAGGTAAAAAGTGAATTATTATATTTTTAAACTGCATAATTCCCTCCAAAAAAGCTATAAAAGGAGGTGTTGGGGCTCATTATTGGATATGTTGAATACTTTATGAAATCTTGTTTTCTCTGTGAGGTTGAATGTTGTTCATCTCTTCCGCCTTGGATGAAACGCCAAGGTAAGATTGGTTTTGATGGTGAAAGATCTCCCTAGTCAATGCGGTGTGATTCATTCAAGGTCACAGTTTGTGCATAAATAGATTTAGAGGTGGATTCATCCAGGATTCACAAGTGAGCTGAATGTTTTGGTTTGATATTTTGTGCTGAAAGAAGAATATATTTCAGTTGGGATTTGTGCTGAAGTTAAATTTATTTGGGGGTTTGCAAGCAATTTTTTTTGAGTTTTGTGAGGGTTTTAAACCCTACCATTGCTAGGCACTTCCAACATATATTGCCATTGGGATTTTGTGTGGATAAAGGCTTTGGAAGGCTTCATTGAAGTAAGTTGCAGTCTATCAAAGTGTAGCCGCAGCCCTATTTGGAGCATTTTCTAGTGACTTGAAGTTGGTTGCCCATCTACATATTCATACTTGTTCATACTGCTGTTTGGAAGGGTTTTTGGAATTGGATAAGGGTTTGGTATTGTTGCTCATATCTTCATATCATCCCAATACTTGTGCAAACACTTCCAGTCCATTGTGGGGGTTAGAAATCAAAATTTTTGCATGTACGTACATATGATTTTCTAGAACAACAATTTTATTATTCATTGTAATCATTTTCAGCTCAATAAGAAGGTGCCAACTATTTGACATAATGTCTTTATGAGTTCTTTGAATATTGTGATGGTTTTATGATTTAGAATTATAGTTTCAACTACTCTGAACACTTTCATTCAGAAAATACTTCATAACAGATTGTGTACAAAGTGTTTGACGAAATGTCCCTATGAGAAATGTATGATATAAGGCCTATGAATTCGGTACAAGATTATAAATCGTAGTTGCCGCTGATATTGCACAGTTTATTCAAAAAATATTGTGGTGCATTTCTTGTAAATTGTTTGATGAAATTTCTGTTAGTTAAGAAATCAGAAACTTTGCAAGTTTTGAACAAATTTCCTTGGTAGGGACATTACAATGGTATTAGAGTAGTGTATCTTGCTAGCTTGTGGGGTTAACAGTGAGAAGATCATTTTCAGATTGCTTCTAGTAAGTGATCAACACTTATTTATGGTTCGTTTTAGTAGTTCTAGATAGTAATCAAAAGAGTGCTTGACAAGAAAGTGACCATAGCAATATGAAATCATTTTAAGAATCAATGAATGAACTATTGCAGGGATTTGGGAAATATCAAAAAGACCTAATAGCTTTGATAAGAAAAACAAGGAAAAGATGGACTATGAACAAGAGGCCACTAAAATTGTTGATCATGTCAAGAATTACTAGATTAATTCAAAGACCAAGTTTCCTTTGATGAATTTTTTAAGATAATTGAAATAGAGCATCCAAGCAAAAAGGACCTTTATGACTAAGGAAAAAGGTCAAGAATGAATGATGGTGTTGATCTTCCATGTGTGACAACAAAAGAAGATAACCACCCCAACAATTTCAAATCTGAGTATGAGAGACTTGCCTCAATGCAAAGTACAAATGAAGTGGAACTTCAGAATGCACTTAAAGAGAATGTCTTAGCTGAAGATGATGATGAAGCTGAATTTTCATGTGCATTTGCAAGTGAAGAGGAGTACATGAGTCTTCATGATAGTGCTGAGATTGAAGGATATGTCGATTTGGAGTTTGCTAAATCAACAACTATTAGTAAGCCATATGAAGGTATGTAATTTCTTAATGACCCATTACTTGAGCATAATGCTGTCCTACCATCTATTCATCATGTTTGCAAGGCATCAATTAGTGGGGTAGCTGTTTATGAAGGTACTATTGTTCCTACAAATGAAGATAATTCAGAAATTTTGTTGTGGTGAACAAAACAACTTTGATGAGTTTGAACAAAGGCCTCAAGAATTGCAAAATCAATTTTTAGTTACAAATGAGAAAGTGGTGCAAGTGTTGACAAGATTTGATAGCACACACAAATTTATTGAAGACCTCATTTGGAAGGCCCAAATTGAGAGGAAAAAAAGCATTGAAAGAGGAGCCACTCTTACACATATGCGCATAATCAAAATTGAATTGGAACTAATGAAATTAGATTACTTGCAATTGTTTACAGATAGGGATCATGCCATCCAGTTTGTAGAAGTGACCGTTGGTGCACTCAAAGAAAATGAGCAAGAGGTTAATGAGCTTACCTATGAGCTCAAATCAACAAATGATTCATTAGAGAGTATGCAAATGGCACTATGGGAGATAGAAGATCAGCTTGCTACTACAAAACATTTATTGGGACAATAGGAAGATTGTTCTAAACAAGGGCACAAAAATAACTTCCAATTTGTTGGTTACCCACTTTTTGACATGGATGCAGAGTTATCTTCGAAAATCCTCTTTTTGTGATGGATGATGAGACATTTCATGAGTCTAGTGATACAACTTGTGACAACAACAGGTTATGGGATTCTGGGGCAGTTTTGAGCTATGAGATTGATGATATATTAGGGAACGAATGTGGTTTTCAACATGATAGTAGCACTTGGGAAAAATATCAAGAGTGCAATCTCATTGGGCTAGAAAGACAATTTTTTTATGATACATCTATTTTGGATGCAAAATTATCTTTTGATAATCTGATTTGTGAGACACTTCTTGATTCAAGAGACACAGATGGTGACAATAGCTATGGGATTCAGGGGATCGCTTGTCCAATTGCTAAATTCAAAATGGGAAGTTCACACTGTTAGCTTGTTGTGGTATGCTCATCTTTTCGCTTCTAACCCACATGCCATGTTTTTGATGACTCATAAGAGTGGCATAGATAAAATATTTCATAGAACACTTTGGTATGAGATGCTTCCTTTTACACAAAAAGAATCCAGATTTTGTGAGTATTTCAGCTTGGATCATTAATTTGGGATACCAAAAGAGAAAATAGAGAACAATTTCATTGATACTGCTGATTTATATCCCTATTAGGAAAAGATAACCTTTAACATCATTAACAAAGACCAATTTGTAAAGGAATGTGTCGTGGATCTTAATGGGTTATCTTTGGAGCTTATTCAAGACACTAGACTTATGCATGTTTATGACCATCATTTAGAGATTCATCCAATGGAAACAGTGAGTGTTTTCACAAATCTTTCAGTTTATATCAGAGTAGTGCAATGGAAGCATGGTAGAGCCAAGCAGATTTTCAGAGAGTTTGCTGAATTATTGCAAAAGATTGATTTTGCAGTGTGATACAACATGACACATCAATCAAGGGGACTCACAAACCTCCCAGTTTGATTTGGGATCCTAGAATTTCATTTGGTTTATCTGGGATTATACAGTGATTGAGTGTAATTGCTTGAGGACAAGCAATCTTTGGGAAGGGAGGACTATGATGTTCCCTTCTCAGAGCTAGTCAATTTGGTGACCGTTAGCCTATTTACAGAGTTTTCGTAGGCTAATTGGTATTGGTAAGGGGACTCCAAAGATATTGGAGATCATAGGTTCAGTTTTTTTTGGTATTTTTTTGTGGCAATGAGCTCCATAGGTAGTATGGATTAGTTTGTCACTTTCAAAAGTGAATTTTGACTTTTGGTGGTTTCTTCAAACTTTTTGGAGAAGCAGTCTATTTTTAGTAAGTTAGCCGGTTAGATCCAATCATCATCCTGCATATCCATTATCATCTTGGTGTGATCAAAGTTTGATTCCGATGTCGTTTCAGTGTTTTCTGCAACTTGGGTGAGTTATTGAGTTATTAATTAATATTTCACTAATGTTGGCTAATGTTGAGAAATAATTAAAAAAACAACTTAGCATAATAGCTCGTTGGAAAGGTGATTAAGTGTTCTAAAATGTTGGACACTTAGATAAGGGGCCCTTGCATGCGAAATGTTATTATTATTTCAAAAAGGTCTTTGTGAGGGTAAAAAGTGAATTATTATATTTTTAAATTGCATAATTCCCTCTAAAAAGCTATAAAAGGAGGTGTTGGGGGCTCATTGTTGGATATGTTGAATATTTTATGAAACCTTGTTTTCTCTGTGAGGTTGAATGTTGTTTATCTCTTTTGTCTTAGATGAAACTCTAAGGTGAGATTGGTTTTAGTGGTGAAAGATCCTCCCTAGTCAATATGGTGTGATTCATTCAGAGTTTTAGTTTGTGCATAAATGGATTTAGAGGTGGATTCATCCAGGATTCACAAGTGAGCTGAATGTTTTGGTTTGATATTTTGTGCTGAAGGAAGAAAATATTTTCAGTTGAGATTTGTGCTGAAGTTAAATTTATTTGGAGATTTGCAAGCAATTATTTTTGAGTTTTGTGAGGGTTTTAAACCCTACCATTACTAGACACTTCCAACATATATTGCCATTGGGATTTTGTGTGGATAAAGACTTTGAAAGCCTTCATTTAAGTAAGTTGCAGCCTATCAAAGTGTAGTCGCAACTCTATTTGGAGCATTTTCTAGTGACTTGAAGTTGGTTGCCCATCTACATATTCATACTTGCTGTTCATACTACTCTTTGGAAGTGTTTTTGGAATTGGATAAGGGTTTGGTATTGTTGCTCCTATCCTCATATCAGCCCAATACTTGTGCAAACACTTCTAGTCCATTGTGGAGGTTAGAAATCAAATATTCTGCATGTATCTACTTATGATTTCCTAGAACAACAATCTCTATTATTCATTGTAATCATTTTCAGCACAATAAGAATGTGCCAATTATTTGACAAAATGTCTTTATGAGTTCTTTGAATATTGTGATGATTTTCTGATCTAGAATTATAGTTTCAGCTATTGTGAATACTTGCATTTAGAAAATTCTTCATAACAGATTGTGTACAAAGTGTTTGACGAAATGTCCCTATGAGAAATGTATGATATAAGGCCTATGAATTCGATACAAGATTATAAATCGTAGTTGCAGTTGATATTGCACAATTTATTCAAAAAATATTAGTTATAGTACTTGAAAAATTAGTTATAAAAAGATGTATAAGGAATAAGTATATTGCATTGAACATCAACAATTTAACATTGTGATTTAATCATTTAAGTTTTATCTTTTTATTTTTAACAATGAAGTTTCAAGTTTAATCCATTGAACCAATGAACATTGAACATTGAAAATGAAAATGAAAATATCGAATTTAGAATTTTCAAAATTTCATAATGATGATTCATGATTACAATCAAGTATCAACAATGTTAAAAAACAAAATAGTGAAATACTAAATACTAAATACAAATGACTCAATGATTCAATGGCTAATCATCCCCAAAGTTCTCGTCGAACTCCTCATCACTAGAACTGTCGGACTCCACATGCTCAAGTTCCTCCAAACTAATACCTAGTCTTGTTTGTGTAGCATCATCATCAATCTGTGCATGCTCCTCTGGCTCTACATCCCATCTGGGTATTGGACTCTCCTTGTACATAAGTGTGTTGCAGTCAATGAGACGCAAGGCACTATGTACAACCACAGTTCTCTATCGTTTTAGAGGTAACCCTGTTCCTCTTCATGGAGTGGATGAAGCTATGAGTAGACCAGTTCCTCTCAGCAACAGAGGAACTAGAAACTAGGGACAACAAACGAATGGCTAGATTGGTAGTCAAAGAACGAGACCCATGCAAAGTCTATCGCAAAATTGGTTCCTCTTGTGCCATTGTCCCCCTATCTATTTCGACCTCTTGTGAATATCCCCTAAGAGGCAAATTTTGTCCACTCAGTACGAATGATGTTGGCCTCTGTAGAATCATACATTTTCTGAATGGCCTTCATGAACCTTGCCTTCATCTTAGCATCTTGTATAGGTGTAAGTCTACTAGGCCTTTGCATATACCACTTCGGGTTCAATGCATAGGCAACCATGTGCAAGGGAGTGTTGAGCTTCTCCCATCTGTGATGAATGATTGGTTGAATATGTTCTGTGTAGAATTGCAATGTGGGGTCCTCTCTTACAATAGTCTTCATTCGATCAAGCATAGTATCAATGCACTCATACACCTCCAAGGGTAGGTTCATTAGCATCCCCATATCGAATCAGTGTGAAGACTGGAGTAATGATGGAGACAATATATTTGGCATCAGCGCAAAAAACATCACTCTTCACCACCTCCTTCACCCTTTTCCCTTGCTCTGTCTTTGACTCAGGTCATCGATTCTATTTTGCTGTCATAACCATTAGTTGCAATGCCTCTTGCAACTCAAGCATTCTCTCCATGAGAATAAAGTATGATGCATACTTGGTCTCAATAGTTTTCAATAATTCCTTCTTGGAGGACCTGAAGAGTGCATGTGAAGTGTGGTGGTTGTAGATAAACATCTGCACATCTCTAGCATCACTAACAACTGCTTTGATCCAGTTGATATTTTCTATGCCCTTCAATGCATTATTCATGGCATGCACACAACAAGGAGTCCACCAAATATGTCTATAGGTTGCTTCAATTAACTTCTCTGTTGCTTTGCACAGATGGGTTGCATTTGTCACTACTTGCACCACATTTTGTGGCCCAACCTCCTCTATAGTATCTTTGAGGATTTGGAACTGAAAATCAGCATCTTTGTGATGTCTTGAACAATCAATAGCCCTAAGAAAATAAGGGCTAACTGTACTTGTAACCATGATATTGATGCATGGACGATGCCTAATGTCCGTCCACCCATCCATGATGCTACATCCACTTGAGACCCAGGTATTCTTCATTTTCTCGATTAAAATATTAATCTTGGAATGGTTCTTATCCAAGATTGTTGTCCTCAACTTAGTCTCTCCTGGTGGCACTTATGATGGTCTTGCTCTTATTATTTTTGCCAAGACCTCTTTATAATAAGGAGAGCGAGCCACATGGAATGGAATGCCATTGACAAAGAAGAATTTGCCAATGGCATCATCTGCCTCATCCTTTGCTTGCACATTGAATAAATCAGTCAGTGGATTTGAAGCATCACTAGTCATCTTGCGTTTCCCCTTAGGCTCTGTTGCCTCTGAACTAGATGGATTCATTGCCATTAGCCTCTCCAAAGTACTAGAAGTAGAACTTTGTCTTTGATGACCCCTCCCCTTTGGTGGCAAAGTAGTAGATGTCGGTGCATCTTCTTCATTGGCATCTCGTAATTTACATATTTCAGTCCTCAATTTCAGATTTTTTTCCACCTTTTCACATACATCTACGCCTTTGCCTCGGATAAGGAGGTGAGCATTTGTTCTAGTCATGTTGCCAAACCATTCAAGGTCACATAGGTTGCACTTCCATCTCCTAGTGCCCCCAAATGTCCCAAGCTTTGATGGTACCTTGCTTGCAAATTGTTGTAAAGGTTTCTTTGGATCAATGGGACCCTTAGCATATTGTTGAAGGGCTTGTGAAGGGCAACTATAATTGAGACTCCCAACATAACTAGTTTTTGTTTCACGGTCACTCCTCCCTACTTCTAAACTAGGATCATCATGTGCATAATCTGAATCATTTTCACTTTCAGCGTCAACCTCAACCCTTTGAGGTTGACCCTTATCCACACTCATGCTATGAGAACTCATGAGACTGCAAGAAATGATATATTTTTTTTCATTTTGTGAGTTTATAATTAAAAAAATTAAAATTCAAACCATGCATAATGTAAGGGATTAAATTTAAAATTAAGACACAAGGATTTTCTTTTTGTTTTTCTTACTTAAGGTCGCATGAAGCGCGGAAGCAGAGGATACACAAATAAGAATCCTTGTTTTTTAAGATTTAAAAATTAAAATTTAAGCATTTGATTTGAATGAAGATTTAAAAAATTTTAAATTTAAAATTACAATTTAAGACAAGGATTTTGTTTTTCTTATTTTAGGTCGCACTAAGTGCAGAAGCAGAGGATGCACAAATAGGAATCCTTGTTTTTAAGATTTAAAAATTAAGATTTATGCATTTGATTTGAATGAAAATTTAAAAATTAAAAATTAATTTTTAAGCATTTGAATGAATGAGAATCACAAATAAATATAATAATTTTCAATTTAGAAATTCAAATGATTCAATGACATGAATCAAAGAACAAAACAATTTACAAATGAATATTGATTCAATGAAACAAAAATTTAAAAATTAAAAATTGAAAGAATTAAATGCATAGTGATAGGGCCTACCTTGTGGGTGAAATGATGAACTTGAAGAGTCTTGAGTCTTCTTGGCTTCTCTATCCTCTTCTTGATCTCACTTTCCCTCTCTTAATGCTCTCTCACTTTTGCAAATTTCTCCCTCTTAGCTTGCTGCCTCTACTTTCAACTCTCTACTTCATTCAATGAAGTTTTCGTGTGATTTGGAATGAGAGGGAGAGGGCTTTTTATAAGCTTTTGGGAGGTTTTGGAGGGGGGAGTGGGACCCACTAGCAATTAGGGTTAGGGTAAAGGGCTTAAAAACCTATTTTAAAAAAAAATAAAATTAAAAAAAATATTTTTTGGCATCCACCTGTGTGGGGGATGTCTGGGGGGGACTTCTGGACGTCCCAGAGTCCCCAAGATGTCCCCCTTTTGAAGGGATGTGCCGAAGATGTCCCCTCTTAGAGGGAAACGTCCTGGGGATGGCGGGGCGGCTAGGGGACGTCCCTGTCCTGGAAACGTGGGGTTTTTCAGGGGGACGTGTCCTTGTGGAACACTGTTTTAATCGTCCTCTGTGCCTTTCCAACTACATCAATCAAATCAATGTAGTTCCGAATGTTATGGTGTAGTCTTTGCAACTAAGTTGGCTTGGTCGACCTAGTTCAAGGTTTGGTCGTCTTGTTTAGTACTAGTGTCGACTTAATCTTTAGGAGGGATTAGGATCATTCACTACTATAAATACAAGTTGCCATTTCAATCCAATAGAGAGGAACATTCATTTTCAATTGTTATTGTTTGCACTTCTACTCCAAGTTTACATTTGGAAGAGTTATTTCTTAGATCTTGTCTTGGAGGGAAAGCTTGCCTTGTGGAATCTTGGATGCAATAGGAAGAGTCCTTTTTAGCCTAGAGTTTGATTCAACCTTTGATATTCTTACAACCACAACAATCTTTTGCAAAGTACCATTGGCCAAGGGGGAGATTGAGGCTCGACAAGTCTTGTTCAAGGTAAGTATATTATGATTCTAGCGCTTTCATTTGATAAATAGAAGTTGCATAATAGTTTGGTTAATGAATGTAGTTTTAAATTTTTTCCTACACTTATACTTAGTGTGGCTATAAGATTATTTGAACTTGCCACGTATCCACCTTAAGTTACTTAAGCCTTTTATTTGCCTACTATTGTTCCTTTCCCATTTTGATTTGTTTCTAACCCCTCCCCTTACTGACATTGCTTGATTGTGATATTAGATTCATAGTTACCAGATTCGGCCGCATCTGGCCGAAATCCGGAACGTTCCGCATTTTTTGCGGGCTTCCAGATTAATAAATTTGGTTCGCCAAGGAGAAACAATGGAAGTCAACAAAAAAATTTAGAAAATGTAAATCTAGTCCGAACCCAATAGTATGTAAATAAAATAAACATTTAAGTATAAGTTTACTTATTTATATACTTTCAGGGTGTTTGAGAGGGGTTTCGGACCGCTAGGAGCTATAATGCAAATTCTAGGTTTTGGAGGATCCTATCATATTTCAGAGTTAGTCAGATTCTAGGGTTTCAGGGTTTCAAACTTAGCCATATTTCAGGGTTTCAAGATTTCAAGGAGACATCATAGGAGGTATGAAGGCTGCATGAAGGGATGTATGCGTGATAGAATAGTATGAGAATATCTCTTGCAAAGTGCCACAAGCCGATCCCACCCCATTCCCAGTGCACCCCTTAAGGCATGCACTCTGTGAGATTCAAGTTTGAACTATGGACATTTTACTATCTTTTAATGTAATTCAAGTTTGAAACTTATGCATTTCTCAATTTTGCAACTGTTAAATTAATATTCAATGTTTCATTCCTTACTAGATTAAAATATTTTACATACATATATATATATATATATATATATATATATATATATTTTCCAAATCGGATTTTTCCGGATTTTTCCGAACCTTTTCAAGAATTCCACATTTCCGCATTTTTTTGGCCTCCGGAAACGCATCCGGAAACGCATCCGGATTTCTGAACCTGGTAACTATGATTAGATTACTTACAAAAAAGAGACCTAGTTAGAGCTATTTTATGGTATTAATTGACTAGAGGCTTTGGGACTCTTTCTATTGACATTGTGTTGTAGGTGCTCCTCTTGCTAGGTTTGTGGATCCATTTGGTTATATCCTGATTCATTAAGTATTAATGGGCTCTCTTTGATATGATTAGATTACTTACAAAAAAGAGACCTAGTTAGAGCTATTTTATGGTATTAATTGACTAGAGGCTTTGGGACTCTTTCTATTGACATTGTGTTGTAGGTGCTCCTCTTGCTAGGTTTGTGGATCCATTTGGTTATATCCTGATTCATTAAGTATTAATGGGCTCTCTTTGATTTACCTTTTCTGAGTCCAAATCTTTAGATAGGATAATTGCAAGTCAATTTTAGCTCATTGCATACACACACTACATATATTCAATCTTGAGCTATTACTTATGAGGACCCTCTTGACTTGAACAATTTATTTCAGCTTAAATGCCTAATGAAAGGTTTTGATCAATAATATCCTCAAAGGGCAATTCCTCTAACTCAAAAGGTATGAGATGCTCGCTATTTTGTAAAGTTTTAACAAGAGAAGAAAAATAGGTGGGATCAATATTACTTAGTAGAGTGGCATCACACAAAGTGTCACATAATATATCTTTGAAAGTAGTTGATTGTTTAAACAATTCTAAGATGGAGAACTTGGTTTGAGTGTTTTGCAATTGGTCCCCAATATTATAAGGCTGACGTACTTGAATCCGAATTCTAGGAGGGGGGAGATTAGAGGCTTGAGGAGGGGTAGTTTAGCTGGCCCCACTTAGAGAAGTAGGAGAAGTGACATTGACATTGTGTGCCCTACCTCTCATAGTTGTCACAACATCCACTTCATAGCGAATAATCATACAATCAACAATAGCAGGCCTATCGCTGAGAGGAGGGAAAACAAAGGCTATCACAATCTAAGGTATCATTACATAAAGCATTAGAAGCAACCCTATCACGTTTCAATCCACTAGCTAGTATTCTATGATAAATGCGAAGAAAGAAACATAGCAACCATGATAAGCATTTGTATAATAACCATGTGATCAAGCAAGATAACCCCCATGCCTTTTTAGAAATGAATATAACACGCAAATCTGATCCATCCATGAGACAAAAGAAGGAACACAAGCTTAAACATGAGCCACTATGGGAAAGCAAACCAAGGTTAAATATAAGCATTATGATTCCAGCCAATGGAAGCCTAGTAACAAGGCATGAGCAAGGAGAGGGTTTGTATGAAATCCCAATACAAATGAGAAATCATAAAATCAGATTTGAAATGAAGGATCAAACCTTAGAGAAACCTCGAAAGATATACATGTTCAAAGAAAGGAGGTGTATGCGCCAAATTATGAAAGATGAATGTAAATTGAAAGCAACAAGAGGTGCACACAAGTCTAGGGTTTGATCAATGTATGCAAAAGTAAGATGAAAATATGAAAAATTAGAAATCAGACATGAAACCTTTAGAGTTAAAAGATATAGGCATTTGAAGAATGTAGGGGTTCACTAATATGTTTTAACTAAATTGTGCACAATGGGAAATACACTATACACAAAAAGATTAAACTATGATATAGGGAAGATTTAAAATTTAGCAATCTAAAACAGTAAATCTGAAATGTCCTAAGTGCTAAAAATAGTAAAGAAGTGTAAATGAAATTGATTTGATAAGCGATGGACAATATGAAAAGAGAAAGCTATTAAATAATCACACAGGCAGAATCTTGGATTCTGAGAGTGCAACAATGGTTTAGAAGGGTTAAATCAGCTCAACATGAAATGTGGACTGCTCATTGTCAAAGGATAGATTTAATGCCTGCTTCGGGATTGACGACTCTGTTTGGGTGGATTTGGCCACTGAATATGTTCTGTGTACTTTGACCTATGAATTTGTTGTTGAGCATTGAATTTGTATTGCACATCTTTTTGGGTATTGGATATTTTTTTGTGTAGGTTCGACTTCAAATGCCATATAGTCTTGTGTTTGCGCTTCCTTGAACTGGCAAGCATAATGTTTGAATTGATGTCTTCTTCCTCTTGTGGTCCAATTTGTCATAACACATGCAAATGAGCAGGGATATAAGTAGTTGGGTTGGGAAATCTCAAGGGAGTTGCAACTATGTATCCCACACATTAGAATCAAATCCCACGTAGTTCGCGTAGTGTAAATGGAATCCTGAGCAAGGGCTTGGACCTCCGCTTCCCTAGAATTGATGATGCAACTACATGAACACTTGCCTAAACCCTTATTTGATACAAATGGATGGTATAACAATACGTTGAAGAAGATTTAAATATCAAGATGGAAAACTCTGTTGCAAGTGTGGCATTAGTTATAGAAAGTCAAGGCTTTAACTTGATTTTGGAGAGAGGAACATAGGAGATGCTTAGAGGATTGATACGTGACACTTGAATGTTTCTTTTTGGTAAATGAGTAGGAATGGTTTGTATATATAGGTCTCCTTAGGACATGACACTGACAATGGCTGATCATGGAAAGTAGTGATATGCAAAATTAAAGGTGTGGGAAATCAGGTCAAGGCTAAAGGACCTACAAAAACACAAGGGATAGATTTGTCACCTTGCCAAATTTGCATAGGACAAATTCAGCAGTAAGCTTGTGGCCACTGAATCAGTCCTAGGAGGGACAAATGTCTATAATGGGTGCATGTAGCTTAGAAGGTATGTAAATAAGGCTCAAAAGTTGAAATGGATGAATACTGAAGACATCGAGACGACAAGAGCCTGGAGAGACAGTAGTGTGGGGTAGGAAGTGTCTTAAGCATAGCTGAATATAGACAAATGGACCAAGTGCACAAAAATGGGTAAAAGATGTCATGAAAAAGGGACTTGTAGTAAAATTGGTTGTCTATAGTAACAATTTTGCAATAAATAAGGCTGCTGGGGACATTTTATGGTGTTCATGATGACCTCTACTTGTAAAACATAAAACAATATTATAACACATAGAAAGTTTGAAAATTACCATTCATTAATGTGAGATCGAAGTGAAAAGAATTTCTTTTAGTATAAAAACTTTAGGAGGAAATAGCATTCTTTGAATGCTGTAATTGAAAAGGAAAATTTTCCACAACCAAGACTTTTCCTTAGAAATTTTTGTTGATTGCTAGAAAATGCACAACACACTAGTGAAAATACTCTAAAAATGGGCTCAAAGATGAGGGGTATGTGTAGGAAAAGATGGGTTTTGCCCCTAGTCGTTGCATTCGCCAATTTTAATCTTAGAAATTTGAAATTCATCAAACTCCAAGCTGTTGCTAAAAATTTGTTGAAAACCGTGATTTAATTTGTGGGAATCGAATGATCAATCAAAACGGCAAATATATTTTAAAAAATATATTAAATAGCGTTAAAATCTGTGATTTGGGGTTTGCAAAAGGTCAATGTTAGATACATTGGGTTGTAAGCTTTGCAGACTATGTGTGAATGTGGTTGTGTCAAGTTGAAGGACGCTGCTAATTGCTAAACTTGTCGGTGTTATAAAATATGTCAAAGCAACCACCCTTGTCTACTGGTCACACTTCCACCTGAATTGGTGCCCGCCGGTAACTTCTAAGGTGTTGTCGGCATCAAAAGTTTCTCATTTTAACTTGTTCAATAACACGGGCATGCCTTATTATTTGGCATTATTATGTTGAGATTTATTAAGATTTTTCTAGCATACCCATTAAATATCCACAGCAAACTAACATATAATATATTTATAGTTTATAAAATATAATATAATATATTTATAGTTTATAAAATATTAATATAATATAATATATTTATAGTTATATTTTTTAATATAATATATTTATAGTTTATAATATAATAATATAGTTTATAGTTATATTTAATATAATATGTTTATAGTTATATTATAGTTTATAAAATATTTATATATATATATTTAATAGTTTTAAATTTATTATACATAGATTTTTTTTAAAAAAATATATTTTTTAATTATATAGATTTAAAATATACGAGATGCATGTATTTCTTTTAGTTGAATTTAATCACGAATTTTGTTGTTTATTTTTTTAGCAATGAATTTTTTTATGAATTTTGTCTTACATGAATTCGAACACGAATTCAAATGCGTCAACTTTGGCTTTGCCTACTTATAATGGCTAAGCATGTTTTGCTGTCGTTTGTATCTAGGAGTTCTTTACTTTGATTTCTAGAATTAATGGGTTATGGATTGCATTTTGTACTGGTTGTAACCATTGTTACCATGTTCAGTGACACAAGGGCAATGTTTGGTTTGGATAAAACATTTTGCCATTTGTACTTTTTTTTTTTGATTGATCAATTGGGGGTTACAATGGGTCCCCCACCCCTAAACAGCAAAAAGTAGAAACATAGCATTAGAATTACAACAAATGGTTCTTTATGGCCAAATTTCCATTAACAGACCCCAATCGGTACATATAATCCTAGTTATTACCCTTTTACATAACAGCTGAGCTTGACACCAAACAGTAGAAAATCACCCCTATTACTACAAATTTGGGCTGATTAGGCTTCATCACAACTTACCAACTGTAGTATTGGAAAGTGGTTTTACATCAAAATGAACTACTACAATACAAAATTCAAGTAGGCCTAATCATATTCAATCAAATAAAACAACAAAATCAGATCTAGTAAAGAGAAAGGCTATGGAGGAAGATTCTTTGAGGGAGATTCAAAGAAGATGTTGGATTTCAGATATGTGAGCACCGTTGAGCAGTTTACCAGGTTGCAGAATATGCTTGGGTCTTCAGATGTTGCCATTCTTTTGGCTTGATAATATCAACTTCTTTTGACCCTCCAAGTTTTGTTTTAGTGGGGATGTTAGATTGTAAAACCCATCTTGTTGGGTCCAATTGAGTAATCGACACTTGAAGTATACCATTGGGTTGTGTAAGTTAACGTGTAACTTACACTTATATTTATATTGGGGTTAGTGCCTTATTACGGGTCAGCATAACCTTATTTTTAATGTTGATAGGTGTATAAATAGGGACCATGTCTCCCACTTATTCAAACAATTCATTGTATTCGATCCATTTTATATTTGAGTGATTATTTCTTCTTTGGATGTCTTTCGACACCACATGTCTATGTTCTCTTAATTGCATCTGGAGTTAATTACTTGATTGGTTATGGACCCGTGTCACTAATCTCACTTTCATTATCTTGTCTTTATATTTGTGCAATATTAGGTGCCATAAACATGAAAGAGGTTTTGTGGTTTCACTGATCGCTTTTGGTGTGTATGTTGATGGGTTAGAGGTCCTCATTTGGAGGCATTTGCACTGCCAATGGTGCGTTTTCTTTGGGATCAGTTTATTGGTATGTCATGCTATTGAACGCCTGTAAAAACAATTGAATGTCCTTTTCTATTATTGTTAGCTGTGGGTTACTTAGACGGGATGACACTATGACATTCTGTAAGCTTTAAAGGGAATCATTCTCATGTGATATTACCTACAAAGGGTTTGTGGTAGAGGTTGTTGCATCATGCACTTATCATGGCGTTTGGTGTTGTTTCTTTGGACTATCTTGGAGAGTCAATGCTTTCAGCTTAAGTTTTGAAAGCATTTGGGCAAATATTAGAATCTTTCATACCTTAGGGACTCCTATATGGGGGTGTGAAATCTGGGATGAGTTTTGACAGGTCTGCTATTTATGTCAGTTGATATTTCATGCTTTTATTATCCTTGTAAAATCAGATGAATGGTTGTCTCCTATTTAGGCAGTAACATACATCCTTTTCTTGCCTTTCATTATTCAGTGTAACTAGCTAGACAAGGGCATAAATGAAGTCAGTATGCCAAGGCAAGCGCCCTTCTTCAATATCTTGACCATGATATTGAGAGACCTCTTCTTTTGGAGTTTGACTATCAATGCCGCTGACATCACCAAGAGAGATAAATACATCATTAATTTGATTTATAAGCCTTACTTGAGACGGTCTTTAACTTATTTGCAGGAGCTTTCATGCTAAAAATCCACTAATTATGCTTTTATCTCCAATTAAAACATGGCTTCATGGATACCCTGAGATATAGTTTGATGCAATTGCCTATGTTTTCAGATTTCCTCTGCCACAATTGTGGATTTACTCATATCAGTTATGGTGACAATTTCATATCACTTGAGAGAGTTTTGCACTTGTAGACTCTGTAACCTACAGCCAGAATTTCAAAATTTTCTCTTTGATGATATTTGAGGTAAGTTCAACTGTTTAATTTGGGATTTCCATGGCTCTCTAAGAATTTGCATAAAATACCAGGATCGAATAATAGAAGTGATACCATAGGCATGGATCCTAAAAAATAGATCTACTTGCATTGGTAGTGTTAGACTTATTAACTCTTATTTTCAGGTCTAGAATGGTACAGGCCGCAAACAGCCTTATGAACTGGTTTCTCATATGAGGTCAGTCTGAGAACGAAGACAACAGGGACATTAGATGGTTGTAACGATGCTTATCACTAGCCTTTTATTTCACTGATGGTAGGAAAGTGAATGATTAATATAATATATGACAGATTATTGGAGGATATTCTTGTCCCTCGGGATTTTCCCCCAGTGAATCTTTTTTTCTTTTTGCATCTTTCTTGTACACATGACTTGATCCAATGTATACCCGAGTTGGCCTAATGGTGAAGAGTTTGTGCTCTTGAAAGGGAGGTCACAAGTTCGAATCCTGCAGTGGGTAATGTATGCATGCCTTGTATTTGAAGCACAGTTAGGTGCTTGTTGCATACTGGGAGTGTGAGGTGGTCTTATATGCTGCAAACTACCATTCAGACCCTAAACAAGGCACCTGACATCATGGACCTTAAAAAGGTCTCACCTTTCTTTGTTATTACTGACTGTAATTGCTCACTTGACCTTGATTCTGTTCATCCTTTTGTTTTGTTATATTCCAAATTATCTATTTGTATTGAATATGCAAAAGGCACTCTCATTTTTCTGCAGTTACATCATGGTCACTGGTAAACTTTATTTCAGGGATGGAGATCACATCCCATAACCATACCCACATCTCTGGACTGTATTCAAATGTTATACAGCGTTGCCATTGTTAATATACTATGGCACCCTATTTCAAAATAACCTCGCCATCTCTGTATCTATATCCCAAGTCTCTTGGTGACACAGTTCCATTGACCATTTATGGTTATATGTGGGCATTATTATCAATTTGGTATGATTTAGTAGTAGTATCTCCGATAGAGGTTTTATCTTCAATCATTGAAATAGGATTTATCTTCAATCATTGAAATAGGTATTGACTCTTGTCAATGGTCTATGGTTGTTTAAGCTGGCGATTGAGGGCTCTATTTACATAATCTGCTCCACTGTAAGTATTAAAGCCAAGTCACAGGTTTGGTTATTGTCATGGAAAAAACTTGAAATTTGCTGAATATGTTGAGTTCTACCATCTTATTCTGTCAAACTTTTAAACGCACTTGTTCAATCAACCAAAAAGAAAAATATCAAAAAGATTTAGTGGTTAAGTCTTTGGCTTTTCCTCGTGGTGCTATGTTATCCATTTGTATATCTCCCGCATGCCTTCATGCTCCCATTTGTGGCCCATGCTTGCATAGATGTTTTCTTTCTCTTTGCTGCTGTTCCCTGTACTGGGATCATTTTCTGTTTGCTCCAGGCCTAAGCATTGGACTTCTATGGATGGCGAGATTGAGTTTGAGGAGATGTGATTGGGTGTTGTGTCCCAACAAAAAAAATCGATTTGCATTCATGAAATATTGAAGTATAAGAATTTTACTTCTTTCCATAATTTAATTCCACCCCCTTTCATATTGGTGTATCGGTCATGCTGCTATGTATCTCTATGGGAGTTGCATAGCTTTTTCCCCTTTGAACTTAGTGATGATTTGTTTTTCAAAATTTATTGCTTGCAACTTTTATTGTTTTGAATTTTATCCTAGTCGAACACAAACCTTCTTGTGACAGTTTATAAAGATGGAGAAGTACGAACTTCTTTAATTCTTCCATTCTATCTCCATTAAGAATAGCTTTAGCTTGGTCATAGGATTTGCCAAAGATTTCTTCCTTTCATTTGGAGATAATGATTTCCATTTGTTATTGGGACATGCTGTAGACAACTGTTAATCAGATATTTGGAACTTTTATAACCATTATGTGTTAACAAAATTCATATTGTTTTGAAGTTTTTGTTTTGAAAATTTATGCAGCTTTCAGTAGTGCATGTCAGAGCTGGTTTTCTTCCAACTTGATTTGAATTAATCTTCCTTTGCTTTGCAGGCTGATGTTGATAATCTATATTCTGAAGAGAGCATATTAGATGAAAGGATAAGGTGCATCGAGAATGCAGCTAGTCTTTGGAAGTTTTCTGGGGGAAAGCACAAACCATATAGTGTTACTGCATGCTTAGTTGTTTTGAGGTTTCCGAGCAATTTGATTTGGTTTCTTATGATATTCATGCATATCTAACACAGAAGATGTTTTTTTTCAGAGAAATGCGGGAAAGGTTAAGGATCCTCACTGAGAATGAGAATAATCAGAAGTATCTATATAAATCTTATCCTCTAACAATGCGTTTTTTAATTGCTTATTGTTATTCTATCATTATTTGGTATTGCCTAAATTGAACAATACTGAATTCCAAGCTTATTCTTTATTGATGTTGAAGAGGTCTAGATGGTCAAATACTTCAAAAGTTCAAACAGCACATTAATGCAAATCACTTTGTTAATACCAGTCAATGTGGAGTTTATTTCAGGTGGCTCTATGTTACAGAGGAAGACATCAAGAGCCTACCCTGCTTTCAGGTTTGGGGAAATTATCTTAAAAGTTAAATCCTGTTCTCAGGTTTCAAATGTAAAGGTTTAAACACCCTCTCTGCTTGGACAAACTAATATTCTTATTGTTAACAGAATGAAACTCTAATAGCAATTAAGGCTCCTCATGGAACAACTCTTGAAGTACCTGACCCTGACGAGGTTAGTCTTGTCTGCAATTACTTTGCAGGACCTTTATGTTGAATTAGATGACAATCTAGCTGATATATGTATTTTGTTGGTAACTCTTGTAGGATGTCGACTACCCACGAAGACATTATCAGATAATATTGCAAAGCACAATGGGCCCAATTGATGTTTACCTTGTAAGGTATAAGGATGTTCTAACAAGTCAGCATTTGGCATTTGTAATTCGGTTCTGTGTAAATTTTTCTTGATAATTTCTACTTCTATACATGAAATGGCAAGTTTCTTTACAAACGTTTTGTTGTTCAATGTTTGCTTGCATTCTACTATGGCTAGAGTATTGAACATGTACCTATAAGTATAGGCTTATGTGTCACATGAAACGGGTGTTGCATCATTCTTAAAGATATGGAAAATGATCTACAAAAATCACTTAGAAATAAAATGCTGAAATGTAAAAGATGGGGGCAGCTGCACCCTTCATATAGATTTATACTTGTTAATCTGGCTGAAAACATATACAAGGTCACAAATGGAAGTTCTCTGTATTATATTGATATGAAATTGCAAAATGATAAATAGTCAGGTTTTCTCTCAATTTATGCTCAAGTGGGAAGAAAAGCCTAATTACATTATGACATAATCGCTTACTAATATTAATATAACATGGTAAATAACCTTTATATGTCATTTTCCACTAATAAAATTTAGCTTTGGATACTTAACCAATAAATCACCTTTTTAGAAAGTTGTATCCTCTTTGGGCAAGCCCTTCCGCTTTATCTTCAACATTGTAATTGTTTTGTTCTTGAGAATTTTGTGCTCCTTCCCAATTATACCTACAGGTTCCAAGACCAAATTTCCTTCCTCATCGATTTTGAATTTAGTTTGGTGGACTATATGTGATCCTAGCTTCCTTGGAAAAGATCATGCACTCTCCCTTTGTGTGGGATATACAATGCAGAAGCCACTTTGTCAACTTTGGCCCTTACCTTGTGTGGCACATTGTATGTTGGTTGCAGTTTTTGCTTTCCCTTCTTTAATGTTAGTTGCTTGTTTGGTTGCAAACCAACCAAAAGCATATCTTCCATTGCAAAAGTGCACTTTGTCATGCAAATTCACTTGCTGCTTCATTCTAGTGGCACTCATTGCAAGGTTACCTCTCAACAATGTCAGGGTTTTATGCATCTCCTGCAGTATGCCTCCTACAATAGGGACCTTGACTTTTCAATTGCCCATCCCTTATGTGAAGGAGGTTCATATCTGTTGGAATAATTGCCATTGATGTCAAAGGAATTGTAACGGATATGAATGGAAATGTGAAACGGAATTGTTGACAGAAGTGAACAGAAATGTCGACGGACGTGAACAGAAATGTCGACGGAATTGTTAACGGAAATGTTGAGGAAATGCCGACGGAAATGTCAACGGCCACATCTCTTGGTGAAGAGGTACCTCTTGGATGGGACACATCCTTTAAAGGCTATATAAGGGAGAAGAGATGTGGAAGTATTACAAGCATTCGATTTGAATGAAGATCATATAAGCATGAGAGAGAAGGAAGCGAGGAAGAGCAGAAATTGAAATAGAATATCTCTTAAGAAAAGAAGTGTGAAGGGTAGATTTATTTTAATGAAGAATATTATTTGAGAATTGTGAAAGAGAGAGTAGAAAGTATATAAAAAAATTATTGATAGAGAAAGTGTAAGAGAAGCAAAGCCATCATTCTATTGAAGAAGCAATCACAGATGGTGGAATCGATTTGGCTTGGGGTCGGTGCCTCATAGTCTAGGGGTTGGTGCCCCTGTGGGTCGGTGCTCACGAATTAGCTCGGTTGGTGCTTGGTTTGGGAATTGGTGTCTCTAGTAGGTTGGTGCTTGCAAACACTGTAAAAGATATATATATATATATATATATATAAAGGCAATATTTTGCCGTGGTTTTCTCTTGAAAGGGATTCCATGTAAATCTTGTGTTCTCTTGTGTTATTAATTGCTAGATCCTGAATGTTTATGGTTGTTGTAGTTGATTAAATTTGAAAAGATTAAAAACTTGTTATACTGATTCACCCCCCCTCTCGGTATAAGCCTGCGCTTAACAATTGGTATTAGAGCGGTTCCTTCAGAATCAATCTAACCGTTGGAAGGTAGATCTCGGGAGCACACATGGCTAGTCGTCAAGGTCAGGACGGTTTCTCCACAGACAAAGCACCATTGTTTGATCGAACGAATTATGCTTTTTGGGGTATAAGGATGAGAACATATTTTATGGCTCTAGGTTTGATATTTGGTTATCAGTAGCGACGGGATAAATAGCACCAACAAATCAGTCAATGGATCAGGGTGGATAGAAGGCATGTGAGAATAATGTGAAAGGGATGAATGCCATTTTGTGTGGCTTTTCAGAATCGGAGTTTGTAAAAGTAATGCATTGTGTGTCAGCAAAAGATATATGGGACAAACTTCAGAATATCTATGAAGGTGATGACAAGGTCAAGAAGGCGAAGCTTCAAACGCATAGAAGGCAATTTGAAATTTTTAAGATGAAAGATGAAGAAAACGTTGCATCCTATCTTCTCCGTGTGGATGAGATAGTCAACACCATCTAAGGGCTAGGTGAGAAAATGAACGAATCGATAATAGTACAGAAAGTACTAAGGTCACTTCCTATGAGGTATGATGCGAAAGTCTCGGCTATTGAAGAATGGACTTGGACACATTGAAGATGGATGAATTACATGGAATTCTCACAACATACGAAATGAGGACGGAAGTAGAAAAGCCAACAAAGCATGAAGTAGCTTTCAAAGTATCAAAGAAAGTGAAAAAGGAAAAACGTGAATCAAGCTATAGCAATAGTGAAGAGTTAGATAAAGAAGAAGCCCTATTTGTGAGAAATCTCAAAAAGGGATCAGGGAGATATAAAGGAAAGTTACCTTTTAAGTGTTTCAATTGTGGAAAAATAGGACACTTTGCAAATAAATGTCCCCATTCAAAAGAAGATAGTAGTAATGACGAAGAGGAACATGATGAGAAAGAAAGTATCACAAGAGCAAGAAAAACCACAAATTAGAGAAATATGAGAAAAAGAAGAGATATGATAACAAAAAGAAAAGCCTTTATTCAAAAAGGGCTAGTAGCTCAAGTGAGGAGATTGAAGGTGTTACAGATAGTGACGGAGGTGAAGTTTTGTTCATGGGTATAGAAGATTGGGATGGTGATGACCAGATAACTAGAGGACAATCTTGGAGTGATTCAGAAGCTAGAGAAGCAGAAGTAGATCTCAAAGGAGAATTCTTAAGTGCCTTGAATGAAAACAAAATGCTGAAGAAAGAGAATTGGAAGCAAAAGCGACAAATTCATAAATATGAAGAAGATGATCAAGATAGAGAAGAAGAGTTATCAAAATTTGAGAGGAGTCTAAATGCTCAAGTTGAAGAGGCGAAGAAAATAAAGGAAGAGACCAAAATTGAACTGAAGGCAAAGAAGGAAGAATGTGAGAAGCTAGAGGCTGAGATTGTTGACTTGGGAAAGGATTTAGAAAAGGTGAACACTAAATTGACAAGCAACTTAAGATTTGAGAAGAGCATTGAGGTTCTAGATGAGATTCTAGATCGTCAGAGGTCACTATTCGACAAGTCAGGTCTTGGCTATGAAGATGAACAAAAGGTTACCAAGGAGGATGTTAAAATTGCTAAACTTGTGAAGATAGAAGAGAAGACTTCCCCGAAGAACGAAGTTTCGCAAGTAGAAGACAAAGGAAAGAACCATTGGCATGATAGAAGATCATTCTTGCCAAAACAGTCTGACAGGTACCAAGGATCGTTTTATGGTTATTGCTTTAATTGCAACATTTTTGATCATAGAGCAAAGGAGTGTAAGAGATATGTGAGGAATGGATACGCATGGGACAGTGGTAGAAATGTATATATGAGGAATGGGCATGCAAGAAATGAGTATGCATAGAACTATGGCACAAGTGAAGGACGTGAGAGGAATGGCCATGGTTGGAACGAAAACAAAGATTCATATGGTTTCTCAGGTAGAAATTTATTTACTCCATTGTCAAAAGACATTGTATGTTATAATTGCAATAACTATGGACATGTAGCGAGACAATGTGGAAGTAATCTTATAGACCAGAACAAGAAAGAGGATGTCCGAACCAAACTCAAAAGAGAATTCGTGCAAGTTTGGAAGTAGATGTAGCAGCTAGATGATTAAAAGGAGTAATTTGTGCTTGTGCAAAAGGCACAAGGAGCAATGGCAGGGAGGCCATGATGGAGCACAAAGCACAAGACATGGCTGTGAAGACCATGTTGAAGCAAGAGAGATATGATGTGCACAGTGGAAAGATGCTACGAAGAGAAACAATAAAAGAAGATATTACAATAAGTGGTATAAAAGAAATTCAAGATTGCAACGAAGACAATAGAAAAAGATAATATCTTTTTCATCTAGTGACTATGAGAGGAAGCATCAACTCAGGCGGAGCAGGGTGTACAACCCTTTGCCATTGATGTCAAAGGGGGAGAATTGAAGATAGGGGGAGTTCATATACTAATTCATGGGGATTGCCATCAATGACAAAGGGGGAGATTGTTGGAATAATTGTAATTGATGTCAAAGGAATTGTAATGGATATGAATGGAAATGTCAAATGGAATTGTTGTCAGAAGTGAACGGAATTGTTGTCGGAAGTGAACGGAATTGTCGACGGAAGTGAACGAAAATGTCGACAGAAATGTCAACAGTCACATTTCTTGGTGAAAAGGTACCTCTTGGATGGGACACATCCTTTATAGGCTATATAAGGAGAAGAGATGTGGCAGTATTACAAGCATTCAATTTGAATGAAGATCATATAAGTGTGAGAGAGAAGGAAAGAGGAATAGCAGAAAATGAAATAGAACATCTCTTAAGAAAAGAAGTGTGAAGGGTAGATTTATTTTAATGAAGAATATAATTTGAGAAGTGTGAAAGAGAGGAGAGTAGACAGTGTATAAGAAAATTACTGAGAAAGAAAGTGTAAGAGAAGCAAAGCCATCACTCGATTGAAGAAGCAATCACAGACAGTGGAATCGATTTACTGTGGGGTCGGTGTCTCATAGTCTAGGGGTTGATGCTCCTGTGGGTCGGTGCTCACAAATTAGCCGAGTTGGTGCTTGGTTTGGGGATTGGTGTCTCCAGTAGGTTGGTGCCTGCAGACATTGTAAAAGATATATATATATATATATATATATATATATATATAAGCAATATTTTACAGTGGTTTTCTCTCGAAAGGGTTTCCATGCAAATCCTGTGTTCTCTTGTGTTAGCAATTGCTAGATCTTGAATGTTTATAGTTGTTGTGGTTGATAAATTTATAAAAATTAAAAGATTATGTTATATCGATTCACCTGCACGCCCCTGTCTCGCCCTCGCCGCCCCCCTTCCCCCCCCCATCAGTATAAGCATGTGCTTAACAATATCCATATAGGGCCTTGAAGGTGGTCATCATTATGTCTGAATGGTATGTGGTGTGATACCAATACTAGCTAGGTGCAACTTTTATACACCTTATTTTTCACTTATTGATGATTTCTCTTGCAGGTTTTGTCAGTGCATCAATCCCCTTTAGTACACATCCTAAGGAGTGCACTAGAATCGGGGTGGGCTGGTTTGTGGTGCTTTGTGAGAGATTTCCTAATAATCATTTGTTAAATTTGCCTTCGTTCATGCCATTTCATCCGTTTATTTTTTATTTTCAGGGTTTTCCTGTCCCCTTTCCGTGCTTTTTGTTTGAATGTTTTTCCCCGAGGTTGATGTTCTGTGGCGCTCCCCCTTGGCTGGCTAAGTTTGACTATGGCTTATTGGGTTTTGAGCCGTATATATATGATTCCCTTTGGTCATTTCTTAAAGGTGAGACATCCTATTTGCTATACTCGCACACACAAATCCACCTTAGTAAGAAGAAGATGAATTAAGGCTAAGGAGTTCATATTCGAGGAAGACTTGTTTGCACAAGGTCTTTGAAGATATCAAGAAGAAAAGCTAAACCAAGAAAGTAAACCTAGTATTTGGAGTTCCCAACTAACGATACTTAGGTCTTCTTGTTTCCATATTGAGCTATGCCTACAACATCTCTCATAAAGTGCAACTTGAGCCAAGGGGGAGATTAACAAGTCGACAAGTCAACCCCAGGTAAGTGCTCTAACCCTTTAATCTTTCTTTATTTACTTTGGTGGATAGATTATATTGATATAATATTGTTTTCCATGCTTAGATTAGTTTATAATTGTTAGTATATTAGCATGTTTGCATGCTTCGTTCCTTTATTTACACGTCATGGTTACTATCTAATGACACCCTTACGACTCTTAGATTAGATACCTCATGGTTACCATCTAATGACAATGTTTTTATTTTCATTATTTTAGTTTAAACCTCTTGGTTACTGTCTAATGACACCTCAGATCTAGTCAGGCTTATGCATGCCCCTCATATATGTAGATTCTCTTATTAGATCCCTTACAACTTCCTTCACACATGGCCCTCGTCTATAGCCTTGTACCACTTTGTAGAACGACGTATTGTATGTGTTGGATCTAGTATGGTCTTAAACCTTTTCCTATATTAGAGGATACTTGTGTCGTTGACCATATCTAGCCCACATACATTTTGGTGAATCAAACATGAATCTCACGTCATTGTTGTGTTAGGTCATCTTCATGTTTTATTTTCTTAGCTTCTTAGTGTTATTATTTTGTCAAGTATTTATTGCTTGCCAAATTCCTTTCTATCATCATATCAACTTCACCATCATTACATTTTGGTGAACCTGACATGAATTTTACTCCACCGAACTATTGTTTTGGATCATCTTCATGTTTTCATTTTTGTTCTTCTTTGCTTTCTCAATTTTGTCAAACATAACATGTTTGCCAAATTTCTTTTTTTCAGCAGCCCTAAAGGTTATCTTCCCATTTCTCACAATGGAGTATATCAACAACACTCAATACCAAGCCAACCAAGGTTTCTCAGCTTTCCAAGGATTTATTAGCAACAATGATAGTGCTGTCCATGACTAACACTAAGAATACCCAAAATCTTTCCACTGGTTTTTATTTCTTCCAAAAAAGTTCTATCAATGATTGCAACATGGCCATGACCAATGTCAACAAAAATAAGTGCATTCTTGCCAACCCCACGATCACTACAAGATCTAGGGCTAGAAAGCTACCTCATGAGGAATCCGATTTTGAGGGTTAACAAGAAGACTACAATGAATAGACTCTCTAAACATGTCTTTGTAAATGACAATCCCGAACATATAGGAAAATCTCAAGAAGTCTATGCCCTTGTGATTACATTCTCTTCATGCTTTGGGTCAAGTCAATCCATGACTTTCTCCAATCCTTCTTCCTCTACACACCCCAACGTAGCTATAAGTATGATTGATGCTACTTTTAGTGCCCCATATCAAAACATAGACCAAAACGCTAATCCAACATTTAATGCTACTCAAGCTTCTCAATGCAACCAACATGCAACTCAAACATCAAATTCAAATCAAAATGATTCAACCGATTCAACTCAGATGGTTTTGAAGGTCTTGGACCAAATGGCCTGCATTCAAACATCTAGTTGCAACCAATTCATACAAATCCAAAATCAACTTTTGCAAATGTCCAAGAGACTCCAACGAATTTAGTGGGGAATGCTAATTCAATCTCTCACCCCTCCCTCCTAAATGATTATCAAAACAAAGTCATTCAATATCTCCAAAATGAATCCTTAGCATTTCATATTGCAGACGCAGATCACTTATGACAGATATATTGATCCCACACTGCATTTTAAGGCATTTGGTAACCTTTACAAAGATTGGCTCAAGCTTAACATTCATGCATCTACCAAATCACTAGTCAAAAACCTTCCGAGTGATGCTGTAGAATGTTACAATCAACTCCAGCCCAGCTCTGTCACCGAATTAGAAGCCTTTGTTAATGCATTGGCTCAAGAATTCCAATATCATGACTTATCTGAGGACAACTTGGGTAACTTCATCATTTGTAAACAATCTAATCATGAGCATATCTATGATTTTATCAAGCTTTACGCTGACATAGGACCCAAGAAAGCATATTTAATCACCTAACAAAAACAAGCACAATATTGATGATGGTGTTATTCATAGTTATGGTCATAACTGATACTAAGAAAACTATCCATGCAACCATGCCCAGTGGTCCTCAAAATGGGGTTATCTTCTAGTCCCTTGTGGGAAGCCCTTTTCAACCACCTCCTCCTTTCCATAATTACACTTATCAACTCTTAAGCATTGAGTAGCTTCAAAAGAAACTTCCTAAATCTCAACCAAAAGATTTCAATCCTTCACACCCAAAATCTCAATGGTATGATCATTGTTTTAAAACTCGTCGAATAATTGCTGAGTTTGAGCTTTTAAACTATGGTTATGATACCCAGTTTTTTTGTTGGTTTCATGCTAATTAAGGTCGTTCACTTGACAATTGCCATTCTCTTTGCACATAATTTCTTACTTGGCAATAATTTTGACCATGATGCTATTGCAAGCGAATGCTATCAATACTTCTTAAAAATGTCCAAACATCATGAAAACTGTACAAAGTGTGATGTACTTCATCAAGCCAATGCTCACCTTCAAATCTATTCTAATCCCTTTCCAAATCAATCCAAAGGTAACAATGATAAATCTCAAGTAAACACTAGCCTTCCCCCACTTCAAAATTCAACTCCAACCTCCAATGCCATAGAAACTACGGTTAAACCTAATTCCTCCAATCATGAGGAAAGCCTAGTTCACATAAATGGTATGAAACACATCATAGCTTGTGCTAACTCTCAATTTAACACTCAACACTCTCCTACAACCACTTTTAAAACCTACAAAATTGTTTAGGCCTATCCTACAGGTCATACTTCTGTCCCTACCCAAAAAATAATAAAAAACATAAAACACATTAGAATTACATTGCTCAATTTTTTGATGTCATTGGTCGATGACAGTCAAAATTTTGATTGTGCATAGCCAACACCTTCGGCTAGGTTGATGACGTTGTCTATATTTGCTCCAACCTCATTGGTCGGGTTGATGATGTTGTCCAAATCTATTTGCATCATCGATCGAGTTGATGACATTGAACAAAAGCAAAAAAATAAAAATTTAGATTCAGCCCCTATTGAGGCCAAGTTTGATGTCATTTAGCATTTTGTTTCTCAGTTACGGTGAGCTCTAGTACAATCGAGCTTTGAGAAATGGGATCCCACTGGAGAACTCTCTAATCTTCCGATTCAGATTATTTTTCTTGAGCTCATGCGTACATCTAAACATTGGAATCACGTAATGTAAACCCTCTTTGACATGAATATTCCTCAACCACCCCTATGGGGCAAGAAGTGACCTTGCATGATTCAAATGAGAGTATTATGTAACAATGTGAGAGTTGTCTAACCAAATCGATCAAACCACTAATCAATCATTAACACTCATATTTCCTTTCCAACTATGCTTTTTGACAAGATTGTATTTCGTGCGGATGATCCCTTCTTTTCATTAGCATTTGGATTAGTGATGTTCAAGTCAAGAGAGCTCTCACTATTGAAGGTTTGGGTGCTTGCATTGCCTCTTGAGACTTTATCAAATCTCAAGACTATTCAACAAGCAATATTAAGACCACTCACAACATGTGTCAAGGATATGATAGAAGACAAATGCCTTCCATGTGATGCATTTGTCTTCCTATCACCTTTTAGAATGAATAGGGTGAAGGTCATGATCTTCAACTTTCCCCATTTCGATAACATCTTGCTTGGCCGCCTTTGGACACATCGAATGAGGGCCATGGCTTATTTTGCGTGCCAATGCATTAAGTTTTCCTTCTTCGGAGCTATCTACAAAGTTCAAGGCGATACCAATTTCTTGAATTTTGAGCAATTTCAACAAAGTGGTATCTTCAAAATCCTTGCCCTTGAAGAGCTTCCAAGCATCTCCTTTTGTGAATATCTACACTTCAACTATCCCATCTATTCATTATGAGGTTATAGTGGCCGCCTCGAGCTTGTGGGGAGAATACCACCAAACCTTCTTGATTCCGAAAATGATGAGCCCAATGAGATTAACTTACGAATTAAAAACCTCCAATCTTCACCTTCACATCATAGCTCTATTGCCTTCTATTTTGCGACCTTGATCTCGCAAGACGACAATTGACAAAATCCCCACAATTGCAACATTTCCTAAAAGACCTCTTACCAATAATTCCTCTCCTAGTGACATTGTGGTTGAATCCCTTTATGTAGATCTCACCACTCTCGAGTATGATGATAGTTATACGCTAGATGATCCCTATTTGTTTGGTTATGTCCAAGCAAAACATGTGGAAATTCTACATTACCAAACCTTCTTTCAACAAACACACGAACAAACATCCTTTAAAACAAGTATTGACATGATTATTTTTTCTTGCTTTGACATACATGATGGTATTTTACTTTCTTGCGACATTCCTAGTGGCGTATCTGATGATTCTAACACCGATTCAGTCCTTTATGTTAGGTCCCTTGCTATGAAGTCTATTGTTCAAAATTGTCGAGTGCATAAGAGATATTTAGAGCAACAAAAGTTGCAAGCACAAACCCCTATGGTGGATAGTCGACAACCACACTCGCCTTCCCCACTTAGGTGTTTTTGTAACTTTCATGGTACCACTACTCACTTTACGACATATTTAGAGATGCTTCATCATTAGTCACCATCTTCATCTCCTTGGCGTGATAGTCAATTGCCAAAGACAACTCCCGTGTACATCCCCAAGAAAGGGGAACTCTATTGTCTTTGGCATGAGTGCAATTTACACTTCATTGATGAGTGTCAAGCATATCAACAACATATTTGTAGTTTTTAGAGTCCGGAGCAACATGCTCCTTTGAAAAAGACAACGTCTTCAAAGGATGGAGGAGAAACCTTCTCTATAGCCATAATGCCCTCTTTAGTTGTAATAAGTGCTTCCTCGTATATCCTATTCATAGTTGTAGGATCGATATCCTCCTAATTCTATTGCACCTATTTTCTCTATTGAGGCCATTCGCAAGGCCATCCTTGCATGGATCTGGGATAGAGTAGAAGCGACTATGGTTAAATCCAGTTGTAGCGAGAGATTTACAATGTTGATGATGTGTGTAATGATGTTCTCAAACATTTGTGAGCTGGCATATACTGTATCATACATTTTATCTCATATTTTAATAATTTATCATGTTTTGCATGTCATATTACTATTTTTAGCACTTGTTATTTCTTGCTCTTTATCTTTCATATATCATATACTTCAATTCAATTTCTTTCCTTCATTTGTCTCTCTTGGGTTTGTTTGGCCATTGTGTCATTTGGGATGCTTTGGTAATTTCTTTTCTGTCTCTCTCTCCACTTGGGTTTGTTTGTCCATTGCATCCTTTCGTAATTTTCTCTCTCTCTTCCCTTTTGGGTTTATCCAGCCATCCTTTGGTAATTTCTTTCTTTAGCATCTCTTCCCCTCTTGGGTTTATTTGGCCTTTGTGTCGTTCGTAATCTTTTGGCAGTTTCTTTTCTTGCATCCTTCATGTTGCAGAATTTCACTCCCCAGGGTGCTTGCACTATTTTCTACCAAATCTGGGTTCTCCACCATGGCACTCTGCAGCAGGTCCACCTTTTATTTTAGTTCGAGAATTAATTTTAGTGCAATGCCAACCTTCTAATTTTATAGCAAGTTCCACCGTCCTAAAATTAAATAGGGCTTTTCTTCAAATACAGCATGGCCACCTTTTATTTAAAAGTCTTCAAGCTTTTAATAATTTGAGAAAAGTCCACAGGAGTGGAAGGCTATAAAGGTGGAGGGGCTATTTTGCATTTAAATATTTAAATATTGGGAGGCATTGAATTAAGAGATGGAATTAAATTAAAAGCTTTTGCCTTTGTTGCTCCACTTGGATTTTGAAATCTTGAGAATATTTTGGAGGTGGCAAACATAGAGAAATGTGTGCAGTATTTGCATTGATGTTGGCTTCATTTTTTGACATGCGGGTGTACAGTTCAAAGCCACACTTCTTTCATTTTGTATGAAAAGAGTCTCTCTGTTATTGAGTTCTTTTGTCCATGGATTTTTTCCAGCGCTCTACAAAAGCCCTGTTGTGAAAGTTTTGCCTCAACAACTGTTTTAGTTTCATTTTTTATTCATTTCCATTAGCTTGTATACACGTGTAGTTTTTTTTTCAACACTATATATACATTTTGTGGCTGATTTCTGCCTCTGGTTTATGTGTATGTGTTTACCTCTTGCAAGAAAATTGTAGAATGATTCATTTTAACTACAATGGTTGTTTTGTGCATGTGTTCCTTTGGGTGGGTGGAGAATATACTATTCTAGGGCATTGCCCTTATTTTTTTATTTGCTATATTTTTCTTTCTTATCCTTCATATTCACCCTCAGTTTGCATTAGATTAGCGCTAGACTAGGAGTCGTCAACCTCTCAACCGCAAAGGTTGTTTTGTTGTAGTGGAACTTCCCATGTTGTGATGCTCTGTGGTGGGTGCAATGCATGGTTCAAACCTGTGCATCAACACTTCCCTCTTGGGTTTATTTGTCTGTTGTGTCCTTTGTGATCCTTTGGTAATTTATCTTTTCATATTTCCCCTCTTTGGTTTACCTTCTACTTATATCTCTCATGTATTGGGTTTTATATCTATCATTGCTTGTGCTAGACCTATTGCAGGCTTAAATGATCTATCTAGTGACATTACTACCCCTTTTCCACCATCTCATCTCCCCTCATGGGTCTACCTCCATCTTCATACACATTATGTTATTTGATGTACATTCACATGTACTTCCAAATCTCTTTATTCTTAGTTTTTTCTGAAGCAAAACATTTTCTTTCATGGTCAGCTACTAGCATATCCTTATTGTATTTTTACATTTTTCTATTTACTATTTTTCACTTGAGACACATTTGGGTTGGAGATAAAATCACTCTCCTCTTTAGCTGCTAGGTGTAAGCTCTCTTTTGCTAGTCAACTTAAGCACCTATGGTTGTTTTTGAGAATCCACATGGAGGAGGCAAATAGAAAAGACCCAAAAAGTCAAAAGCCAAAATATTACAACAAAAAATAAAGAAGCAAAATAAAATATCAAAAGACAAATCATACTAAAAGACGTGATCAGATCACTGCCATGCCCTCTATATCTTAGTTGAAGCTCAAACTCCATAGTTGGACTCAGTAAATTTGAAGTTCCATTGGAGTGCAATAGGCCAGAAGATTGGGATAGGAGGCTTCATATCTATCATTAGTGTTGTGTGCTTTTAAACACAAGTACCTGATCTTTGCAATTGATTGCTGGCTCTGTCGGGGTACTGAGGAATAGGGAACACATTGTGAGAAGGTAGGCACCTTTGCTTTTCTTGCATATAGCCTTCATGGGATTATCTATATATTTCATTAGTTACTCAAACTTTATGCTTGTTGGGTCAGGTTTCTAGGCCACTTAGTCTTGCCAAAGTGATTAGTGTTTTGTTTTCGGTAAAAAACACGATTTCGTCTTGTGGCAGCCTTTTTTCATTCCCTTCATTATTTCCCCTTGATGGACATTCTTTTTTCCAAGTTTCCACCATCTTATGTATTTCCTATTCATCTCTTTTAGACATGCTAGCATCATGACAATATTAGCAGTGAAAGGTTTGGACTTTCCATTCTTTAGTAGAAGTTGCATCTTTGAGTTTTTCGAGATGCTTTCTCTATCATTGCCTTATGTTTCTTGGATTCCTCTTAGACATGTTTGGGGTCCTGAGCTTTCATCTTTTTATTCTTTTCTCGGGTTGTTTGCACCTAATCTGGCATTTACCTCGGGGATATTTGGTCTTTTTTCTCTCTTTTTTCATCATCACCCTATATTTCCTTAGGTCATTTGAACCTAATCTAACTTTTATCTCGTGGTTATCCAACCCCTTTTATCTTTCTTACACCTTGCGCTATTTTTGCACCTTTTGGGTCTTCCAGACCAGATCTAGCCATTATCATCATGGCTATTTGAATTCCCTTTTTCCCATCTTCCTTGAGAGGCCCATAGACTTTTGTTTTGACTCATCTGCATATGCCCGCATTACTTTTATATATTTATAGATGTGTCATTAGGGTTACCATATACATCTTTTGTGTCTGCCATGACAAGACTAAGGCATTTGCATGCCTCAATTTTAGTGGAAATATAAGTTGGGGTATGTATATGTTAATTTCATGTATTTCATTCATTTAACTTATATTTGTTACAATTTTTTATTTCATTTTGTGTTGTCACGTTATTTTTCCAAAGCACCATCCCGCATTACACTATTGTAACATGTGATGAGCTGCGGGTGGGGCATATGCATACACTTTATTTTTCATTTATGGACAATTTTTGATGCAGGGCTTGTCGGTGCATCAATATCTTTGAATGCATGTCCTAAGGAATGCATTGGGATTGGGGTGTGCTGGTTTGTGGTTTGATGATCATCTGTTATATTTGCCTACATTCATGTCATGTCATTTGCTTGTTTGTCCTCCAAGGGGTCCCATCGCCTATTTTTGTTTCTCATCTTTTTGTTTGCATGTTTTAGCTAGGCTAATGACAATATGTAGTGCTCCACCCATGGCCAACATCATCCCCCTTGGTCGATGTCATTGGCCGTGTTGATGAAGTATTGTGTTTGCTGGACATTTTTCGATATCATTAGATGAGTTGATGATGATGGTTAAGTTTGAGTTGTGGTTTTTGGGGTTTCGAGTCGTATTTATATGGTTCATCTTTTACCATTTTTTGGAGGCAAGACATCCAGTGTGCTCTACTCGTGCACACAAATCCACCTTAGCAAGAAGAAGAGAAATTAGGGCCAAGGAGCTTACACTTGAGGAAGACTTGTTTGCACAAGGTAGATACTATAGACATTAAACCAACAATGTACACTTAGCCTTAGGAATCCCCAACTAAGGATGCTTAGGTCTTTTTATTTCAATCTTGAGCTTCACCTACAACATCTCTCACAAAGTGCCACTTGAGCAAAGAGGGATATTGATGTGTTAACAAGTCAACCCAAGGTAAGTGCCCAAACCCACCACTTTTTATTTATCTATTTTGGTGGATATCATATTGGTATTTTATTTTCTTCCAGAATTAGATTAGTCTATGTTTGTTAGTATATTGTTATCTTTGCATGCTTTGTTCCTTTATTTACACCTCATAGTTACTGTTTAGTGACATCCTAACAATCCTTAGGTTAGATACCTCATGGTTACTGTCTAATGACATTGTTTTTCTTTTCATTAATTTAGTTTACACCTCTTGGTTATTGTCTAATGACACCTCAGATTTAGTTAGGTCTATGCATGCCCCTTATATGTGTAGATTCTCTTATTAGATCTCATACAACCTCCTTTGTACGTGGCCTTTGTCTATAGCTCTGTACCGTTTTGTGGAACAACAGATTGTATGTGTGTTAGATCTAGTATGGTTTTTTACCTTTTTTTTATATTAGAGGATCTTTATATTGTTGACCATACTTATTCTACATACACAACCATTCTACGAACTTGCCCTTCTTGTTCCTTGGGTACACCCTAAGGTACACTTCCAACCATTTCTTAACTACCTTTGTCTGCCCATCTGTTATGTTGACCATCGGCCTAAGGACAAATAGGCCATATCATGCTCCTAATATTCTGATGTTCCTAGGTACACAACAAGGGCTTACTGTTCCTGTATAATGGAACATACTAATTGTTTTTAATGATTTGATTTATTTCACGAGCCCACTAACAGAAGTATTAGAGGATAATAAAGAAAGTTAGCAAAAAATACTCATATCTCTGTTTTTGCCGGAGTCAATTGGTACTTGAGATATGCCAAATTAAAAAACAGAGTTGATATATATTATTTGTTGGAAAAAATGAAATGTGGTAATGAACATTCCAGATTTAGATATCTGCGTTTGTAGTTACTAAATGCTTAATATGTGCCAAATAATGTGAGTACAGTATTATATTAGAATACATGAAATGCTTGCAAGAACGTTAGATATCCTATAATCAGAAATATGTAAACATGTTTGGAGTTCTGCCATGGTAACAGGATATGTGATAAATGAAATTAGTTTCTTTTGCTTAAAAATAAAAAAACATTTAAAATGAATAATTTTGTGCAGTAAGGGGAAAATACTCGTCAGATTTTTCCATGGTATATTGAAGGATAGTTGAATCAGCTATAGATAAAGCAATTTGAAACCTACCTGATGGTCATTGCTGTTCCGGGATAGTTGAATCAACTATGGATTAAACAATGTGTGCTCAGTCTCGCTTTACAGATTCTATTTTTATTGTTTGGGATTTGAAGTTGCTTTATCCTATTCTAGCTCTCAAGTTGTTAGCTGCTGAATTGCTTCAACAAATGCTTAAAAGAATAGCACAGCCATGTATAAAATTGGCATGTCTTTCAGGATTTGTGTGTCACATTGATCGCCTGACTGGTAGCGTGGGGGAATTTTTTGCTTTGTTTCGTTTTGGTTTCTTAAATACAGTTTTTAGAGAAATTATATGAAACACAGGGCCTCAGATAATGGTGAACACTTTTTTGTGGCTAGAGAGAGGCCTGCCAAGGTTGTCTTACAGTTAATATACAGTTTTTAGAGAAATTATATGAAACACAGGGCCCCAGTTAATGGTGAACACTTTTGCGTGGCTAGAGAGAGAGCTGACAAGGTTGTCTTACATTTGACTGGCATGCAGTCGATTTCAAGGGAAGTTTGAAGAGATGAATCCAGGTGACATGCCAATGGTGCCTTCCTCAGCAGTACGTTGTCCTGCAGAAAATCCATCCATTTCAGTGCTCCATGAAGCTGAGATTGAGCAGCGAGGTCAGGATATACAGTGCTCAGATCTAAATAGTGCTCAAGACATTGGTGGAATCACGAGGATAATTCCATCAGATGTCAATGTAAGCGTCTTTTTAGGGCTGTATTAATTGCATTTTTTTTATAACTATTGGTTAAATATGTCAATGACATTTATTGCTGATATTGACTACTTTTTTGGACTGGCAGGCGGATGCTGATTATTGGCTTCTGTCAGACCCTGGAGTTGGTCTAACAGACATTTGGAGAACTGAATGTATCCTGAAATCTGTTAACACTGTTTTCTCAATGTTGTTTAGGCTCGCCTTTTATTTCACAGCCTTAACTTCTCAAAGCTAACATATGGGAAGAGGTTGGAAAATACAATCCTTCAGAGTTTGGTTTTGGTGAGGATGGTTCTCCACGACCCCAAACTCCTCCAACCACTAGTGCAGAAGTTACATCTACGACCAAGTCTTAGCATCGAAGTTATCAGATAAAGGCAAGCAGAGTGAAGCTTGGAAATTCCATTATTTTGGGTCAGCCACCTGCAATTTGTAAATTAATTCAACGCTGCTGTCACATCAGTTCGCTTACTATTTCCATGCTCATCATCTGAATATAAGCGTCATGGGCATCAGACTAATTATGGGAACCCCTTAGCTATTTCCTGGGTGTATCTGGATCAACTGTTCATCTTAGCAGGCTATTGACAGCAAGGTTGAGGGTGTTTTTGGAAAACAAAAATAAAGTTGTTAATAAATCAAGACTGCGATGCCTACTATTCACTTTTTAGAAGTGAAGGCAATCAGATGAGGAATTTTAAAGTCTAGTCAGTTTAATTCTGTCTTTGCTTGGTAAATGTTAAGTGAGATTATGGGGCTCCATCAATGCAGTGTGGGGTTTGCTAAGGCCACATCGTGGTATTGAGGTAAATTTAAGTTTTGGTCTTCTGTTTCTAGATAAATTGTCTGTTTCGCTGTACAGTCAATGTCAAACAGAAGTATACGTGACATTTTAGGCTCATATGTTCAATGAGCTTGTTTAAGAACGGTTGGTTACTTTCAATGGCAGGCAAATTTGAAATTTGATTATTGGCAATTACAATAATCTATGCTGGATGTCAAATCAATCTTTGATTGGTTAATAGTCGAATATCCATAATATTAGTTGCTTTAAAAATCATCCATTCCTGAGTGTTAGAGGAAGACGGTATGTATGGCTGTTTTCGATTGTAGCTTAAAAATCAATGTTACCTTATACATTTTTTTTGTTGTTTTGGCTGGTAAGCAATATACCTTCATGGTTAATGTGGGTTTCTTTCAATTCTTTTCATGCCTCTTCGCCTTCGTTTGAAGGCCATTAGTACAGATCCCTGCAGATGCAAAATTAACTATGTTGCAAAATGCGGCTATTTCGGAGTTTATTGCAAAGCCTTTCATGGTGATTTTGGCTTGTAGACCATTTTGTAGGTTGAAATAACGATGGAATGGTCTACAATGACAATAAATAACCTCATTTTCCATGCTGTTGTGGCCAAAAATTTAAGCATAAAAAAGAAGTAAAATAAAAGAAAGAAAGAAATACTAAGGTAAACCTACTATACCAAAAAATGAACTTCTTTCAAGTAGAACACAACCTGCTCAACTCAATCATCACTTCATTTCTCCATAGACTCTTTAGAGAAGAGTTTGTAGGGAATTGAAGGAGACTAAATACTTGTTGGGTTGTTGCCTTCAACCAAATCGAAGTAAATTGAGTGTTTTCTCAAGATATGCCTATTCCTGTTTTTTTTTTTTTTCTAAATTTATCTTTAAATTTCTGTAAGAAATTTGCATCCTAAAACTCTAATAAATCTTTAGCTTTTCCTCCTTTTGATTTAGTCGTAGTTGAGAAGGAAATGAGGTGGGTTACCCTATTGCCCCTAGTCCACATAGGGAAGATATTGCAATCCTAATGGGCGATGGAATATAGCTTTTGACCAAAAGGGACTTTGAGCAATGATTATGGAGCACTATTCAAACAACTCACTCATATATAGGGGAATTGTAGTACAATGAGCAAATCAGTGACCAAGGATGAAGATTTTGGACACCTTGTGGAATACAATATGAATTTATTGCTCTAAGGGCTTTTATGCACCTACTTGGGCATGCACAATAGTCTCGATCAAAATCAGGTCCACTTGCTTGTATTATTTGGAAATTGTTGCATATGCATGTGCTATCACAAAATGTGCATAACACATCCCCCTTTTGTTTAAAATCTATTATGCGCTGCTGCATACATTTAGGTCTGATATAAACAACCTTAATAGTAAATAAATTGTCTTATGTAAATAGGCGCAACCTATGACGACAGCCAAGGGTGGTGGTGGACTACAATCCTTGTGAGATGTTAACATTTAATGGCTGACCTTAAATTTGACGTCTGTTTGGTCATCATTGGGCAGTTTCAGCCTTAAATTTGATATCCATTTGACCATCATATGGAAGTTTTTTCTTCTTGTTTGAGGAAGTCGATCGAAAGATTGTAAGAGCTTGGACATATGGTGAAGTTTGGAGCTTTTTTTTTCGTAAAGGTTTTCTCAGAACTGACATAGTGGTGCAACCGGGTGGATGATGCCATATGCCATCAATAAACGGTAAATTTGTGAAAGCAATAGCGTCATTAATCAATGTGGCATGTGAATAAATCCAATATCGGTCCCTTGAGATTGATATCCCTCAATATTTCTAGGTTAATGTATATAAGCTCTATGTACAAGTTATCTATAACATTGTGTGTGATTTATGGTGTTCTGAGTCCTACTATGCTGGATAAAAACAACCTTGTGACCCTTCATTTCTTGGGAGGGGCTTATGTAAAGGCTCCAAAACATTTTTCTGATGTCTTACCTTTTAAAGCCAAAATTGTTACCCTACACCTCTAATATATATACAATTTTTTACATATCAATGCGTGCAGTAGTTCCAGCCATCAAATCTTTCTCTAGAAGTTTTTTGAAGAGTGAAAGTGGAGGCTTCCCTCAAGGCAAGTATTGGCATCCATCCAACAACGTACCCTACGCATTGAGAGCAAGACATCAATAGTGATCCTTGATTGTTGCCTTTTATTGCCTAATATGTATGCCACCGACAACATGAAATTTAATCCAATTGGTGTGGCTCCACAAAGCCTTTGAAATTATAAACTTTCTCAATGAGTTCGAAGCTTATATTTACAATGTGAAAAAGTCCTTTTGTAGTTGGCAATGAGAAAAAAATCAAAATAAATTACAATTTATTGTCACTTGCATCATTATTTGGTTACATGGAAAAATTGGTGGCAGTTTCTTGAACGAAGAGCCCATGTTACCAAAATTACCATTTAATTTTAAAAATTGCACCACCTCTCCTTTTAGCTCATTTTAAAAATTTCTTTCTATGACATTCTTGGATGGACATATGGACAAATTTTGTTGTTACTCTAAACTTTAAGTTTGATTGTAACTCTTTGTTAAGGATGAACCTTGTAACAAACCAATCCCTTTAACTTTTAACATAGAGCTCATTTTCTCATTTGTTATTTGCGAAGGTATTATTGTGTTTGGTGTCATCACACCAAATTTCAAAGGTTTGAACCTCTCTTGAACTATGTGGTCCTTGTGTATGTGAGATAAAACATATAGCTATACCATTTTCTTTCTTAGAGAATTTGTGTTTTAAATATCACACTCCATGAAACTAATACCATCATGTCTTTTCGATCTATACTGTTGGGCTTCTCTCAAAATAATATCACCATTTGATGTAGGATCATCCTATGAATCAAAAGACATTGAATTGTCTATTTGATCATTGGAAAACCAATGCATTGAACAGTCCACATCTATTGATCAAGACAATTCAACCTTTTTCATCCAAAACCTAGGCAAGTGCGGCAACAAAGTTATTGGGTCTTGTTTTTCAACAATCCATTGTATCTCCAAATTGGTAAACTCTCCTATTAACACTTGAATTTTGCCTTTTAGGGAATCCCAGTTGCTAAGCACTTTGAAGATAAAAAATAAGGGATGAGCATTGTAATTGATTATTTCTTATTGAAAAAAGGCCATATTCTATTTTTTGGACACATGAGGATCTTGAAAGTTTTATTTGGTCGAGTATTGATAGGGGAGGATAAATGGTCATTGCCACATTTGTAGGGGATTAGATCATGACGTAAGTATTTGGGCGGAGACTATCTATATGTTGTTGGAGCTATTTTGATAGAAAGTTAATCTTCTAGTGTTCGATAACACTTATTTTCTTGGATTCTTTTATTGTCTTAACTTTTTCTAGAGTTTTTTTTTGAATTCTAATAATCCATAATTGTTTTGGCACATTTTTTTTTTATCTCCATTGCCAACTTAATTGGAGAATCATGTCTAATGGTTCTAAAAGTTCCAAAAACATTATAAATTCTACATCTTTTCTTTCTTGAGGTAATTTGTATTTAGGATTATTTTGTGACAATCAATCCCATTGACCCTTCTAATTTGGAAATTTTGACTATACTTTATTTGCACCAGAGTTCTACAATTCATACAACTTTGATTTCCATAAAGTGGTATGTTGGCAAATTTATGCCCCCTATCAAAGTTTTATTTCATATGAAGGAAAGCTCATAAGTCTTAATAGTTAAATTCACCCATTAAGAGGCTCGTCTTAATAGTATATAGTTATCTATGAAATTCCAAGATGGATGAATACATCTTAGATGAAATGATGGTGATCCCAAGTCACTAAAATCCTTATTTGTAGGCCTTCGCCTCCCCTAGCCCCCCTAAACACTATCTCTGTGATTCTACAAGCTCCATAATTCAATGTTGAAGACTCCAAGTAAAACTTGAGCTCATATTTATGAATAACCCTTGTATTCATGGGGCATTAACATTTGGGGTCATATCTTGTAGCTTTTTAAGCTTGTTTAATAGTTTGGTCCCATCAAAATGATCACACTAAATCAATTGGTCCATTAGTTTGAGAGTATTGCATAGCTTAGATTGTCAAATAACTTTACTTTATAACCCCATTGAATAAATATTAAAAGGTTTTTATCTTAAGTCTTGCTAGGTAGTATAATAATTACTTCCCAATATTGAGTACTCGACAAGTGTCCTTGCATTTGACCACTTAACACCAATTTGTTCGATTAATTTTGATCAAACCACAACTATTGTTCGTTATTAATTGACATTTTATCTAGTCAAACTTGAAGGACAATATCCTATTGGTTTGTGCCTATGCTCTTAAGTTGGCGAGTCATATCGTCTAAAATTGTAAGGCCTTTGTTGTTCGATCTCTAACAATATTGTTCGCTATTGTGCAATAAAGATAAGACAAATTTATTTGCAAGCCTAAAGTTATATCTTATTTCTAATTGGTGAACACCTTTTGAGTTTAGTTCTTGTGGTTGTATCTTCCACCCTACATAATCCTATCATTACTTGATAATGGATCTTTAATCACAACCGTCATATCATTTAAATGGGATGAATTATATATCAAAGATGACCCTTTTGTGATTGATTTTCCTTTATAGGCATAGCTATGTAGGCCTTCTCACCTTTAATGGACTATAAATCAAATATTGTCTATCCACTCACCTTATATATTCACCCTTAGGTAGTTGTTAAAGTCCTCAAAATTTCACAACAACTTGAGGGCGATGATTATTGGATCAACAAATAAAAAATGGAGATTAATTCAAGTAACTAGATAAGTAAATGTTCCACCTTGTTTTTTCAGCATGCAAATTGCGTGGTTCAACTTGGTGCTCAAATTTGCATGTCAAGAATATAGCAGAAGAAAGAAATAAAGATAAAATTATCGCTCTTTCCCATTATTTTCACATATTAGGTTCAGACCTCGAGCAACAAGAACTAAGGGGAGGGTTTTCCCAACACCCTTTTGGCTTTGTGAAACCAAGGGGGGCTTCCCTACAAGGATCCTATATGCGCTTTTGATGAATAAGCCATGTATGCATTAGTTCTAGACAAAGAGCAAGACCCACTGCATTCACATGCCCAATTAAGTGTCACAGCATCTGAATACTTGCTCACAAAAAAAAATCCAGATCAGAGCCAAAGTAGATAATATTGACAAATTCTCAAATCCTCACGTTGATCATTTATTTTTCTAACGACGTGTCAAACAATAGACTAGATGAATGGGAAGCTTCCATACCAACAAGGGTTTCTTTAAAGTTTAAAACGGAATTCAATAAAAGTGCGACTGAATTGGATTAGAATGCCATCAATGACCATGTTGAAAACAAATAGGTGTATGGGCTTCAAGTGGCCATACCAATTTGGCATTAAGTAGCCGCACTAATTTAGCTCACTAACACCAATTATAAATGCAACGTATAGAATGGGACATCAAAGACATTTGAACATATTAATAACAATTGTAGTTGAACCCATGTAACAATAAACTTAGATTTGGATGTAAATGGCTTCCTTTACCTTTATTTGCATGATAGTCGTAATTAACATATTAAATGCCAACCAACACAGATCATTTAGATATTCAATAATGGTTGATGGATTTACAAATTCAACTCATTATTTTGAAAGCACACAATGCTCTTAAAAATCCCATGATTCTGCAATGCGTTACTCAAAGAATGATGAACCCATTTCAGACATAGACCAAGAAATATAGGGTTAAAAAACAATAGAGAGCTTATATATAATATGTTGCTATGAAATTCAGAGCTCTCACAAAACATAAATGAAAATAATTTTTAATAAAAGGTTTATCAAATTACTAGGGCAAAAGTTTTGCTATCCACCACACAACATTCATCCACTCATAAAAATCAATGAAATAATTTGCAAATCTAGATCTAGGATACGTTCTACACAAATTTGAAGGAGACCATGTGACTGATATGCATGAATAATCTCAAAATTTACATAAAATATTCATGATTCAATTAAGAAATTTATTCCAAAGACCATAAGAAAGAACCAATACAACAGTAGGATTCAAACATGCAATATCACAACACAATAATCTAATATTAGATCACAAGATATAGTGAGGGGATCATTTTAGTAATTTCATTAATCTTATTATATGTTGGATTATGAATCGATATCCCTTTCCTAGCCTTATGAGACTTTAGACTTCCATGAGCTCTGCTCTACATCAACATTGTTCTTCATAACTTGAATCATCAAGCAAGTTACTTCTCTATGCAAAACTACTCATAAAGATATAGGGCATATACAAGGATAGACACATTTGAAGAAGAAAAAATTCTAATTTGGAAAAGAGATGAGGATGATGCATTGCTTCAAAACTTTATAGATTTGAAGTAGAATATAAAACTTGGAAGAGAAAGTAAGAATCTTTGGAAGCATCCTCATGTTAAGAACAAGGGGAGAGTTCATGTGGCAATAGTAAAATGAATCTCATACTCAACCAATTAGATTGCATCTTTGCAATGGGAAGGATTACTCGATCATTTAGAGGGGCATATTGTGACAAGTGGCTATTGATTAGTTCATGTCATCCCACTGCCTATCCATTTTGGAGGGGACTTCATATTTGGAGCAAGAAGATTAATATTGAAGAGTGAAGGATCCAATAACATTTGTCCAATGGATCATGATGTGAAAGGGAAGCCTCCATCATGTATACATCCTAATTCATTATTACAATTGAGTAGGACAACAATATGAAAGTATTTGATTGACAATTTGAGTTTATCATTCTTTTTGAGCATATAAGCATGGAGGCATTGTTGGATGTGTATTCCCCATTGACAATTGATTATACACACATTAAGATAAATACCATTGATGGATGTGTATGAGTATTTTCCATTCACAATTGATCATAAGCACATTAAGATAGTACCATTGCTTCTTATTGATGAGAATCACTGTCTTGCTAGAAACAATCCAGTTCTACCATTGCAAATACTTGTGCATTACATTTCCTCTATAGAGCACGAACAAACATAAAAATTCAGACATGAATAGGTCCTTGATCTTGCAACAATGTCACCCAAATGTGGCATCATTGTAAAGTTCCCAAAACCAAATTTATGATGCATCCAACGGTTCGAAAAATGAAGCCATAGTTTGCAAAATATGAGTAAAATAAGATTGCATCTTCCTCCAATCATGGCAGAATTTGAAATTTTAATAGAAGAATTTAATACATCAATCTCCATTGATGACCATCAATTTATTATTTATTTTCAGTGCCACATGGCACATTTTCATGTCTTCATGATTAATCCTATGGGTCTTGCACAACTAAGAGCAAAACCCTGACGTATTCATTGAATTCTCACCTCTTCTAGTCTAGATCTTTCATTTTCATCTGCTTAAACATGCAAGCCCAAAACACACTCCTCATCGATTTTTTTGATTAGTGTAAGAATGAAAAAGTGCTCATCCTCTTATGATGCCTGTCACTACGATTCAAAAATTATACATCTTGCACCCACATCATCATTTGAGTCAATTGTCACAACTGCATGTATAATCTTGGCCATTCCTTCATATTACATATGTTACTAATGTTTGTTGTATTTTTTAATGTTAGGCAATGTTTTACCCTATTTTTTGATTTAATAGTGTCTAATAGGTATAAAAATTTGAAAGAGTATTTAGATTGTAATATATGAAATTTAAGCATAAATACGAATGCAAAGCAAAATTGACTAAAATTGATTGACAAATGGCATATGCTAAAAATAGTATGTACAACCAATAATGATATACTAATGTTATATGGTTTCTGGTTGACTGTGATAGGTGTATGACAATGAGAAACAAGATAAAATGGGGCTGTGACAACTTAGATCCAGAAGCAAAGTCTAATGATATTTATAGACAAGTCTGCACTCCCTCGATAACAACATAATGCGGTCTTATTTGTTGGTTGCAAACTTGTCTACTTTGACTATGACTGCTCTATCACCTACACTTGTGTTTGATGAGAGAGTTGATATATTACAATTTTGTTAGTGCCACGCAAAAATTGTTGTTTCCCTTCTCTTTGCCTTGGAAACCTTAGGGGCAATAATGAAAGCTAAAACTTACAAAAAAGAAGGGGAGTTATAATAGGTTGATTTGACCCCAATCACTCATGTTGATGATTGATCGCTACCTATGTATTCATATACTTTGAAGAGGGAATCAAGCCACACATAATTTTTCCACCTAGAGTGATTATGCAATTGTGCTTCTTAACTATATGTATGTACTTAAAAATTTGGCTTTCATACTTGACAGTGTTAACTTTTGATTTGATTTGAAATACTTCAAACTTGATTAAGATTGCTCCTAGTGATTGATATTTATTTTGTGAAGAATATGATAGATTTTATCAGTGTGCAGTAATATAAAATATAAATGCCAGATAGATATCAAGTCCCTTAATGAGTGAACTTTGATTTGTTTTGATAGTGAACATTTTGAATAATTTCCTTTAGCCAAGTTATGAAATGTGTGGGATGTCCTAATTTAATATTTCAAATTTTAGAAACTAGTCGTTAAATGGTGCAGGGACAAGGCAACACTAGGTGGATATGTCTGCAACAATGGACCTATCTACCTAACACAGACTTGTTCCAAAAATTTAGAAACAACTGTCCTAAAATGGGAAGCAATATGAGAGTGATATAAAGAGGTTTCAACATTGGCTTGAAACTTTTGTGTAGTAGTGATGATAAACAAAGGGGTCAAGCTTGCATATAGATAAATGACTAGAGGAATGATGAATAAGAGTCCATGTATTTGAGTGTAGGTCATGTGATATATTATATGTCAATAATTAACATTGTCAAGTACTTGTAACCAGACTTAGGTATCTACATTTTCCCCTCCTTTATTTTATTAATTAAATTACTAGAGTAAAGGAGAAATACATACCTGAGTGTGTACAACACACTATCTTTGATAAAAAAACTCCAATTGTGCAGGACACAATTTTAGCAAACCTTGAAATAACACATGAAGTACTCATTGTTCATATTTGAAATTTAAAAAGAATTGATACTCTGAAATTTGAAAATTGAAAAGAGAGCAAGGAAGGAGTGCTCCTGTAGGTAGATGAAATAAGTTTTTTTATGTAACTTGTGAAAGTATTGGAGATACGTGCCCCCTTGTTGAAGCACTTGGAGAGATGGTTCCTCATGTTGAACCACTGGCGATTTGAGAATGATCAAGTCTCAATTTTGAATAACTAATCAAGCCCATTTGTTATAAAGGTGCATGCTCCAACTCTCATGAATGAGAAGTATCTAATGTACTAACCCCAAAATCATGTGGAACCATGATGGGTTCGATAGAAGTGATGCCAAGGTCATTAAGTGTCCATAGATTCAAACACACATTACCCATAATAGAACGATTCACACCATTATAAACATATCTAGATTCTACTTGTAGGGCACTTAATTTAGCAAACCCGACAACAAAACATGAAGTAATCAATGTCTATATTTGAAATTTAAAAATATGAACTTTAAAAGTGAAAGGAGAGCAAGAAAGGAGTACACATGTAGGAAGATGAAACCATGTTTCCCTATAACTTCTAATAGATGATGCTTCCCCATTGAAGTATTGGAGAAATATTCCCCTTTGTTGAAGCACTTGGAGAGATGGCTCCTCATGTTGAACCATTGATAAATTTGAGAGTGATCAAGTCCTAATTTTGAATAATTAATTAATCCCTATAGTTGGAAAGATGCATGCTCCAACTCTCATGAATGTGGATAATTATTTAATGTATTATCTCAAACAAATATGGAACGGTTATGGGTTCGTTAGAAGTGATGCCAAGCCTATTGAGTAGCATTAGACTCAAATGTACATCACTCGTAACAAAATATGGAACCACACAATGGGTTCACTAGATGTAATGCCAAGGTTGTTTAGTGTTTATAAACTCAAACACACATTACCCATAAAAAAATGAATCACACCATTATAGACGGATCTATATTCTATTTGCATGATCGAAAGAGAATGAAGAATATTCATGGCCCCATCATGATTGCAGTGTCAATAGACTTAAAGTGAAAGAACAACCATTTTCTATCGAATCTATAAACTATATTGTAGTGCATATGTGCATGAGCCAATATCATGCCTTTTAATTTTGAAAAATGTATATGTGCGTGAACTGGTATCATGCCCCTTGAATTTGTGTCAAATGATATAGAATTCCATGCATCTATATGCTTAAATATGACTATATGTGAAACATGTAATTCTTGTTCTCGTAACTATTTTGCATAGACCCATACATATGCATCAAAGCGTGTATGAATATGTACTCAAATATCTATAAATTGAGTGCATTTACATGTCATATGCCCCCATCATGTGTTTGATTTATGAATTACTTTGAATCTTTGAAACCTGTACTCTATCATCTCTAATTTTTCTACTCATGGAGGCTTGAATATCTAAGACAAGAGCACTATAATGTCCCATTTTGAGATTAGAGTTATAGATTGCAAGTCACTCATCTCGAAATAAGATTTAACTGTATCATGTGATAAAGATTGAATCATGTTTAATTACGTCAACACGTGGAGAGTATGTTATTATAGTAAAGTATATGTCATCAATACATGTATGAAACATATGTAATGCAAGGCATACAAGTGTTGTGTCTAGATAGATATAACAATGAGACACATAGTAAAGCAACAATATATGAATAATAATACACAATAAAAGTGAATGATATGGATTATGGAATCATCTATCAAGGTCAATAAGTACAACAAACACAACACACAATGTCACACATAAGGCTAAGATCTACATACCAAGGACATGAACATATCACAAAAAATAAGGCCAAGAACCACACATAAAATACATAAGAAATGTTACAAAAAAAGGACATAAAGATATCACACACATAGGGCCAAGTGGCAACATATAATAAGCAATCAATGCCTAGCCTGTCATTCAATAAATTAACAACATCGAAACCACATAGAACACGTGAAAACTAGTTTACACCATCCATATGTATCAATGCAATAACATATCAAAGTAATATATCCATGTAACACAATGTAAGATATGAGTAACTATCAAGACAATTGTAAGATATGTAGCTCAACATGGTAGAGAGATGGTCATAAATAGTTATAACCTATAAAATAAGATGCCCCTAACATATGCATAGCCACTGGGTAGAATGGAGTCCATCATCTAAGAATCCATGTATAATATGTATGTCTTGCATCACACTCATATATCTCTTTAAATGCATTTATGTATGAAAAATAGAATATGTTATCTACCAAACATGTGATAAATAACGTATGTAAAGGAGTAAACTAACAATTCATGTCCTGTTTCACGTCATGATTTTTGAATTTTTGAGATTATTTTGAATGTTATTGTATTTTTAAAATATCTGAATGTATTATATTTTTGAGATATTTGAATATTTTTGTATTTTTGACATATTTGATTTTTTATATAGTTTTAAACTATTTGATGTTTGCAGAAAGAAACTAGTCAACGATCCCATCAAGTGCTTGTATCATAGAATTGGGGGGTGACTTTTTGAAAATAAAAACTACTACGTGTAGATGAATCAAATTTTATAATCTAACTATCTTGATCACTATTCATAGAATCAAATGTGGGATGTGCAACTCTAGAATGCTTAGGGCTTGATAGAGTTTGTTGTATGGTAGGAAAAGGTATTTTGTATGTGTTTAGTATGGAAAATGTTGAAGGTGTTACATTAGAATGCACTATAGAAGATGAAAATCTCTTCGAACTCTGCATAACTCTTTTGACATGAATTTTGACATAAGTCAACACTCTAGGCTTGTCTCATAACTCACCTCTCTTTAAAGAAGATTTTGGGGAATATCCCCAAGGTTTTTGTCTATTGAGTCATGGTGTGCCAATTTTTGCTTAGTTGTGCATTGTGATGGTTCCAATTCAAGGGCCATGTGCTGGTGTGAAACTTTGTTTTAATAGTTTTAAGGTTATTTAACAATTTAAAATGTGTGCTTGTTGTTTTCGTTTAAATACCAATTTCGTGTGTGTGTGGAAAACAAGTAATAAACATTTAGATAGTGTGTAATGGATAAATCAGTCGGGGTAGGGTTTCACAATGCATGTTTACATCTGATTTTATTTCACTCATTCCATTAATAAAATGTATAGCAATGCAACAACATAATGGTTAAAGATAAAGCAACACTTAAGCTATTCATTTATATTACCAGTTGATTCAAATCCTAGATTAACCATTTGATTAAAAAATAAAAGAGAGGGCAAAGGAGGAATAAAAACCCTATAATAACGACAACAAGCTCAAGATCATGAATGCATGAGCTCCACAAATCAATATTTGATCTAAACAACATATGCACAATTAAATTCAAAGCTGACGCAAGTTTCTAAGGGGAATAAACAAAGAAGGAACAACAATCACCGTATACACACACACACATTGAAGATCAAGCATGTCTAAGCTTTGTATTTATCAATATTCCATGATTTGACAATCATAATTGGAGTCCATTATATTCATTCTCCTAATTTTTTTTCAACATAATGGCAAGGGACGAGTTGAGGGAGAGATTACACTAAAAAAATGAAATAAATTGCAACAAATGAAAAAGGGAAGGCTTTGAGTATTTTGGAGCAACAAAATGCCAACTCCCATTTAATGAAACTCAACCAATATATAGAAAATGGCCATTTAAGGGGATGAATTTTCCCTTTAAAATAGTCACCAACCACCATTAAAACCCTAGTTGCCTCTTCCATCTCCCAAATGTCATCACTTTCATTATTCACCTACAAAACAAGACAAAAAATTAGTTAAAAAGTCATTTAAACAACTATAATACTATCTTAATCCATTCAAATGAAAATTATTCACAAATCAGAGAGGATGACATAAACTGAGACCACCATTACGTCCGCACCAAACCAACTTCTCGATGACATAAATGATTTTGAAAATGGACCCCTGGATCAAAAGTTATCATCACTAGAACAACAATAAATCTAAATGACTTGACAGATAAATAAAAGGACTTTGAGCTTATAATTTTATGTTGAGATGCACTTTTTGATTATTTCAACAAAATATTGAATTTTCTAATAAAATATTAATTAAAAAAGATTATAAAATCAATTATATTTTAACAAAATTAATTAATTTTAATTAAATTAGTTTTAAATAATTTAATTAACTAAAACTAAAATAAAAAAATATTTAATTAAAATAAAAACTAATTTTAAAATAAAAAAACAAAACTAAAAATTAACGTGGGGGGACATTTATCCCTCCCCCAACTTACCTTCCATCAACATGGGCCTAAAGCCCCACCCTAAGGACTACAATGTTAAAATGCCTAAGGCAAGGCCTAAGATTAGAAAACATTGGTGGGATTTATATTGGCTTGTTCGCCTTGTGTTGGGGTCGAAAACATCTGGGAAATGGGGTATGAATTCCCTGACTATCATAAGATTTACATGGGTACATTCCCTGACAATAACATTGGATGGTCCCTCACCTAATCGGGGATTTTAATAGATTTAAGGGGTGGCCTTCAACCTAGTTTGGGGTTCTACCCTTAATTACAACTAAAAGCCCCATTTTTTGGGAACTAAGTGTAAAAGCTCGATAATTGACATATCAAAGGTCTGATTAATAAAGGATGCATTTAAATAGATCTTCCAAGACCTATTCAGATTTTAGAAGCCATATTAGGTCTGGCTTAATAAATTTAGATCTTAGGCCAAATTTGCCTTTAAAAAGCTCGATTGGAATTGGATTTAGCAAGTTTGAATGCAAAGACTAATCTAGAGGAAAATGCAAGTGTTTCCTCAAGTGAAGCAAGATTGGATGAGATCTTGCAAGTCTAAAATAGAGGCCCAAAAGTCAATTCTGAGAGTCAGGAAAAATAATAGACATGTTCAAATGGGCCCAACTAATGAGATGTAACCAATTTAGGAGGCTGAAATGGCATGAAAACCAAAATTATCTGTTAAAGCAAACCAGAAGGCCCGAACAACCCAGAGAAAACCTTAGGAGACCTTGTAAGTGAGATAAGTGTCCTCATAATGCATTTTCACTCAATGATAAAAATATGGAACTTATCTATATGAGTGAGATGGAGAGGATGGCATAGGTATTGAGAGTCCAACATGCATGAAAAATTAGATGACCCCCTAAAGCAACTATAAGGAGCTAAGAGAGCTAGTAGGCAAGATTATGACACAAGTGGAAGTGCAACATAACTCCACTTTAGCTCTAAGTCTTATATATGAAACTTTACCATTTGGGATTGGTCATCATAATGGGATAGGTTTTGGGAGTTGAAAGGGCATGGATATCAAGATGATCCCCTAGAGCAGGCTAAGAGAGATGAAAGAGCTAAGAGATCTAGACTTCAAAAGTAAATTGGGAGGTCATAACTCCATTTTTACATTAAGTGTAAAATATAAAGTTGACTTGCAATGGTGATAGTTTTGAGTCTTAGTTCAACACGTTAATTGAGACAAACTACCAAAGCAATTTTTAGTGCTAAGAGCAATAAATCGTGAGTGGATGTAGGAGCAGAGAAAAAGCTAAAAAAGAGGTCCTATGGTTCTTAAAAGAATTAGGGAATGTTGTGCAAGCAACAAATAATGGAAACTCTGTTACAAAATACTCCTAAGTATTTTGAAACATTAGAAACATGTCTTTAGACCCAGCTTCTATGGTCGAGACTATGCATAGGATGTGACTAGATTCAAAAGAGGAGAATATGGGAGTGACAAAAAGACCAAATCAAACATTCTCATTGATCAAGTGTGTGCAAATGAGTTAATTTACCACTTCTTGGAACTTATAAAGACTAGATACTACATATCTGATCGTTAGGCTAGTGAATCCTACCTTGAGAATGTTTGCCTGAACATTGCTCTGCTACCAAAAAAACATCCATATCCCTAATGAAGTTGCTTTTGATCCCACTCTAGGCCTTGATCCACTACCAACTAGGCCAAAAATCTCATGGTGGAGTTGCCTAAATCACCTAGAATCAGTTTTTCTTAAATTACTCTTTTTATTTTATTTTGTTCTCTTGATTTATCTTTTTTTTTTAACATTTTTATTTTGGGTTAGGGACCACCGTAGCAAGAGAAAGGTAGGATTGTGGATTTTTCACCCTAGATATTCACTGTAGTAGGTTTATTCAGGTAAATTCGTAAACCTTTAAGATGTAAATTTTGTTTTTGGATTCAAAACAATGTCCTAATTGATAAGATAGTTTTACCCAAATAAACCCAACTTAGACAAATTTAGAACACATATGATAGCTAAACCTTTGAAACCAATTTGAAATTAGAATATAAAGCCATAAACTACTTAGAGCATTTATGCACCAGAAGTATCACTCAAGCTACCTATGTACATGCCTTTAGTTCTTCATTATTTTGAATAACAGGGGAACCTATAGGGTAAAGTAGGCATGCCAAATAAAAAGAATCAAATAATGAGGTCATACCAATAATGAAAATCAAGAAAAATTAAGAAAAGTAAACTAGACTAAACAACAAAGTAGGAAATAAAAATAACAAAGCATGAAAGGGAAAGAGAAAGTATTTACAGGAACTTGCCATGCAAATTCAAGCTTGGAAGTAGTGTTTGAGGAACTATCCATTGACAGGAAATGAGACATCCTCACCAGTTAGACACCTTAGGTAGAATGCATTCTCACCTAAGATTTTAGAGATTTGGTAGAGACCCAACCATGAAGCATTAAACTTGCCATGTTGTCCCTTTTTCTCATGAGATTTGTCCCAAAAAAGGACTAAGTTAGATATTATAAAGGTTTTCACCTTAGCTCGCTTGTTAAATCAACATTTGACAACCTCTTGGTGTTTGTTGAAATGCAATAGGGCTGCATCATGTTTTTCCTATAATTGCACTAGATTAAGTCAGTGAGTTTCTATCTTATTATCTATTTCCATGTGAGCTCTCATGAAATGTAACATAGGGATCCTCATATTGAGTGGAAAGAAGGTGTCTTGGACATAAATAAGATGGAATGATGACATTCCTAGGGCTACCTTAATTTTGGTTTTATAATACCATAAAGCAAATTTCAAAATATTGTGCTAGTCTTTAGGGTTCTTTGCCAAGATCTTCTTAATTACATCAAATGAATTTTTATTAGTTGATTTCTCTACTCTGTTACCCTACAGATAATAATTAGAAACAAGTTTTAGGATTACCTAGTCTTCATAAGCCCATTCAGGAAATTGAAGAGATGAGAAAGCATGACCTTTATCACATACCAACACAATAGGCATCCCAAACTTGGTGACAATGTATTCTTTGAAGAAGTTGATTACCGCATTATTTTAACTATTATTGGATGATATATATTCAGTCTAACATGTATAATAATTAGTTACCATAAGTATGAACTTGTGTCATATTTATGAGTTAACATTGATAGCACCAATAATGTCCATTCCCTATTTTGTAAATGGTTGGACCTCAATAATCAAGTGCAGTGGCATGGCAAGGGTATGCTCTCTATGCATGGTAACTTGGCAAGTATGGAAACTCTCCTAACATGAGTGTGTACATATTTGAAGACATGTGGCTAGCATTACCCTACCCTGAGTATGTAATAAGCTGTAACACTCCTTGATCCATGACCAGTTCCATATTTTTTTATAAAAATCACTAAGTATTGTAGCTCCTTCTTACTTGTTTAGGCATCTTAGATATATGCCTTCATGATTTATTCTATATAAAATCCCCGATTTAATCTTGAAGTTATTAATTTTGAGGCATAATACTATTCTCTATGTTGAATTCAATTGGCCAGGCATTCAATATTTAAAAAAATAATAGATTACATCTTGGTATCGATCATCATTAGTAATATCTTAGACTGTGTATTGTTGGCAAACTATTTGCAAATCTAATTCAACCATGGCCTTGATAAGTGTTGTACCCAAAAATATCACTCATTTTTGGGACAACATGTGAACTATTTTGGTTCAACAGACCAAAATAATCTCTTCCCTTCTCAAAATTTGTTCTGCACTTTCAAATTCCTCATTTTTCAAGATTTTTCAGTCAAGGGTTCAACGTCATCATCAAGCTTTAAAGAGTCAAGCACTTTGTCAAAGTTCATCAAGTTCAACCGCTTCACGGTTTGATGGTTCAAAGGAGTGCCCGAAAGGAAAAACCCTGAAAGCGGAAGCTGCCAAGTGTCATCTGCCGGGACACATAATATGTTTCTAAAAATAGTAGAATGTGCCATGTGTCCCTTGTAAAGCTTGACAGAAGATGACAAGTGTCAACATCCGTAGTTTCCTCCTTGTGTCCCGTTATAACTCAACAGAGCATGACAAGTGTCTGCATCCACGTTTCAAGTTTCTTATAAGCTATAAAGCTTCTTTCAAAAAGCTTCTCTCAGAGTTTTGCAAAGGGTGCCATGTGGCAACCATAGAAGGTTTTAATATGTTTTTCTAAATGCAGTGGAAGTCACCACGTGTCCCTTGTAAAGCTCAGTGGAAGTTGCCAAGTGTCAACATCCATAGTTTCTTCCTTTTGTTTTGATATTGAGTAAAGACTGTGGTGGGCCCCAGGTGAGTTACTAAAATGAGTGAAAGCTGCCAAGTGTCATCTATCAGGACACATTACAACTTGTTTCTAAAAAGTAGCAAAATGTGCCATGTGTCCCATTGTAACTCAGTGAAGCACGACAAGTGTTTGCATCCACATGAATTCAAATGAGTCTCAAATGTTTCTACATTGTTTCTAAAGCTAAGCGGAAGCTACCATGTGTCATCTTCCACATGACTCTCAAAAGGTGTCTAAAGCTTCTATAAGTTAAGTAGATGCTACCAAGTGTCCTCGCCTATTTCATAGTAAAAGCTGCCAAGTGTCCTCACCTGTTTCATAGTGAAAAATGCCACGTGTCACTTGTTAAGATGAGCAAAAAGTGGCCAAAGCAAGTGAGGATGATAGGCCCGTAATTGTCAAATTTAGGGCAACCAACTAGTCATTGGCTTTCAAATGATGACGGACCTGAAGACGTCAAATTTGTAGCAATAAATTATCCATTGATCTTTACAGGCTTGAAATGCAAACCGAAAGGCATTCAAAGACCTTTAGACTAAAAGGAAGAACCATCGAGAGGAGGAACCAAAAGAACCAAAAAAGGGAAAAGGTAGCTCGAGGGCTTAAATTGTAGCAAGAAAGAGGGAAAGGCCAAAGTATCTACACAGTAGTTATTCCAGTAGGTGGAACAGTCTGCAAGGTATATTTTTGAGTCCTTAAACATTGAAGACACAACTTGTTTGTCCCCCTTGGAGTAAAGACAAAATGAATAGCTGTGCAGACACCAGATGATCTAGATCCTGGAGAAGACATTTGAGATGAAATGACACGCCACAGTTAAGGCAACCGCCCTGTTCCAACATGGCCCCCTTGACAGAATTGAAAATGCATTCAAGGCATTAAATGCCCAACATGGGCCATTCCATGAAATAAAGTGCCAAGTCTTTCTTGGCTACTATATATTGTCATCTCTTTTATTGTTTGAGAGAGATCTTTTTGATCACAGAAGCATAGACTCTGCCCAAATTGAAAGGCAAATACTGAGACTTTGAGCTCAAATTGTTCATATTATTTTATTTGAATGAGAAAGCAAGTTACTTGCATACTTTGTGATGTTATAGATTGTGCCATTTTAGGAGATTGTTCTTATGTCTATCTTTTAGATGTATTCTTGTTTATTTAATCTAACAAGCAGAACTAGTGGCAGTGATAAGAAAGATGTCCTAAAGTCAGTTACTTTCAGACTTTGTGCTGTTATAGTTGTCTTCAATGTGTGTTTTTAGTTTCTTTCTATGTAGAAGGTTTTGGGATGACTTTATGCCCCCATTATCTTTTGTGTTTCACTCTTTGGGTAGTTGAGGTGGAAACTTTGTGTTCCATTTCATCCTGCTAGTTACTACCCTTTGTTACTAGTTTCTTGTCACTACCTGAAAGAACTCCTGCTATTTGTTGTAAGACCACTTTTGAAAGAAGACAAGTGCATTCAATGTCTTCACCAGGATTTCTTATTTGTTTGTGAGCATCATCTCTGAAAGAAGAGAGATGGATGGTGTTGCCCTACCCCTGAGTGTTATTTTCTACTTATATATATTATATAGCTCCTGCATATTTATAAGGAAACTCCCCTTGATGAGAGGAGAGATTTGTCCACCTTTGATGTAGTAAACCTACACACTGGGCCGACCAATCTCCCTTGACATGGATGATAAGACCTATTTTGAACATCAGTTAGCTAATTGACAAAATATTCACCCAACAGTATTTTTGGTGACTCCGTTGGGGAAAGACAAGCAGTTTGAAGCCTCGAGCTTAAAGCTAAAGAAAGACCAATCCTTTTCCATTTTTGTTTCACAATTTGGAAACTCTATGCTATACCAAAAGCTACAGAGTTCAAGGTGTTTTAAACCTTGTCTTTAAGTTGGTGCAACAAGGAAATTTTGACCTATTCCCTCCCCAACTTCAAGTTCAATGATCTAGGAGTGTTCCTCCTACCTGTACCAGGTCACCAACCCAAGGTAGAGCTACTTTTTCTACTGTCAACAGAGCTTTGCCTATACATACTCCACCTAGATACATTATCCCCCTTTTCCATAATCAAATCATGGCAGTTCAAGGCCCTGGGGTAACTCATTCGGTCCCCTAAATCTCATTCCACCTCTACATGAACTTTCATGCAGCTCAAGAAAGAATTTCCCAAAATTCTTTGGTGATGGGAGAGTTCATCCTGATGAACACATTACAGCTTTTAGCATAGCCTATGGTGTGATAGGTGTGGAATTTGAGGATGTGGCAGTCAAGCTTTTCATGGAAACACTATAAGGTGCCGTTACAGACTAGTTCTACCATCTGCAAGCTAGATCAGTGACTAACTGGGACACACTCAAAGCTAAATTTGAAGCCAAGTTCAAGCCTACAGAAGATGCACATGCCTTACTAGCCTAGCTCACATAGATGAAGAAGGAACCTCATGAACCAATGAGGGATTTCATTGCAAAGTTTGACAAGTTATGGAATAGAATTCTTGCAATTACCCAGCCAACACCTGAAAACTTCAAATGCTTCTTCATCTACTCACAACTACCTGAAGTGAGTTTTCTGCTAAGACGCGCTGGCCACATAGACCTTGAGGCTGCTCAAGACTTGGCTACTAAGGTAGAGGATGACCTTATCTTGGCAGAAAAGATAAGGAGAGATCCAAACAGAGGTAAATCTTCTTCTTCCTATGAATACTCGCCTTCAGCCACTATTGATCCAATGGTGCAGAAGCTAGAAAAAAAAATTGCTAGCCCTCAGAAAACAAATGGCACAAGGGATGTCATTTGCTCCTTCATATAGAGATGCACCAAGGAGGACATTTCCTAATCAGTCATACCAAGGTAATGCTGCTAGGAACCAAGGGCAAGCAAATCATCTCCCTCCCCCTCAGAGAAATAACCTTGCCATTGAAGCACCTCCAACCAACTCAATAGTTGGGTATCTTGAAGCTAAATTAGATTTCTCCTTCCAACTTGAGCTAAATCTGGAAGATGATGCTAATCTCTTCACTGAGGAAGAAGAAGAATTAGCTGGTGACTCCAACATTGGTTTTCTAAATTATCAAGATGAACTTAGAAGTGAAGGTAAAGCAGCTGAAAGATCATATGCTATTTTCACATGATCCAAGAATCAATCAGCCTAGCAAGCTGTTGAAGAGAAGACAAAGCAGTGACCTCAACCAATAATTTTGATTGCCAAGCTGTGAACTACTCTGCCTTTCCAGCCAAAGGACCTGATGACTGCTAAAAAGGTGAGTACCTCAATTGCGCCTTCACCTCTATTTTCAAATTCACAGACCAACGCTTACCCTTCTAAAAACCAAAAAGATGAGCTCCCATCCTCTATTCTTGGTTTAGTTTAGATATTTGACATTATTGACCATGTCAAAAAAACTAAGATCCAAATGTCTAAATTTGAATTTTTTCAATCCAACTGTGATCAGCTGGATAAATTGGTTCAATGTGTAAAGAATCAAACCATCCCATCAAGACAAGAAGCAATTCCCAAGGTGACTCATAATTCCTCGAAGAATGCACCCACCAGGACCAACCTTGTCATTACTACTACTAGTAGGCTTGAACCATTTTATGTCTCCCTGTTGATAAATGGACATCAGTTGAATAATTACATCATTGATTCTGTAGACAATGTCATGCCTGCCAAAGTGGTAGAATCCCTTGGTCTCACATTGACCAAGACTTTTGGTAGATGCTTCTCCATGGAGAACAAGAAAGTACCACTGTTAGGACAAATCAAGGATGCTGAATTTATATTTACAACATTTTCAAACAAAAGAATCAAGATGATTGTCATGGTGGCCGACGTTTCAACATCATATGGCATCCTTCTTGGGTAGAATTTCTACAACGATGTTGGAGGTGAATTGAGCATGGACCTATTCGAAGCAAGGATTCCAGTCAAGGGCATTATGAAAAGATTGCTCCCTAAAAAGGAAGCAAAATATGTGATCACCCAATCATCAACACCTAAAGCTCAAATTTTGTTTGAGTCTTCAGGCATGGGTAACTGCTTTCTATCCATGGAAGAAGTTCATGAAGCATCTGTTGAAGCTCTTGAAGGTGTCAACCTAGAAATACATTCAGCTGGAATAGCAGAAGAATTGGTAGAGTGCAATGCAAGTGTGGAAGGATCTCCCCCTCCAAATGAAGAAGAATCCAAAGAAAAACCAATGTCTAATGAGGTATAGATTCTTGAATTCGATGGCAACTACTCCTCTACTAGTTCAGGAGCCAAGATTGTGTTGATATCTCCTCAAGAAGATATTTTTCCTTCATCATACAAGTTGCAGTTCAACAACACCAATAATACAACTGAGTATGAATATCTATTACTTGGATTGAAGGCTGTTAGAGATAAAGGCATTAAACTCCTTCATGTTAAGGGAGATGCTGAATTGGTGGTTTACCAGGTGAAAAACTTGTACCAAACTAAAAATGAGAGATTGCACCATTACTGCAATCTAGTTTGGGATTAGATTGAAAGCTTTAATGCTTTCAACATCTCTACAGTTCCTAGGGAATTCAATGACAGAGCTGATGTACTGGCTATTTCAACAACTCTATTGGTCCCTCACCCTGACTTCAATGGAGATAAATACACTATTGAGTTGGTCTTTCGACCAAGTGTACCTGATAATGCCAATCATTGGCAGGTGTTTAACAATGACAATCAAATAATTGCCTTCCTAAAACAAAATGATAGCTTTCAACAGCTTCACTTTGAAGGTAGTGAGCCTCAACAGCCTGCACCAACCCATGGGTCAAGCACAGATGTAGGTGAAGAGTTCTTGTAGCTAAAAGGGAATAAAACTCCCAAAGGCCTAGTTTCCCTTGAGAAGCTATTTGATAAACATGACAGGTTCATCAACAGTAGCAAATGGATTCAAGCTCTTCTTAAGAGTTTGATAAGATAAATTTGGGTACCAAGCAAGATCCCAAGATGGTGAACATTGGGAAATGCTGCACTCCTGAGGAGAGATTCAAGTTCACTTCTTTGCTTAGCTAGTACATAGACGTCTTAGCATACTCCTATGATGATTTGAAGTCACTCAAGCCTAATGAAATTTGCCATGACATTCCTCTCAAAAGTGATTTAACACCTTACAGGTAAAAATCTAGGTAGTACAATATGAAGATATCAGGTACTATTCTATCTGAGATATAGAAAATGTTGAATGCTAGGATAATCTTCCCAATTCATCATTCCACATGGATTGCAAATATACTGCTTATAAGGAAGAAAAATGGCAAAATTCACCTTTGTGTGGATTTTAGGAACTTGAATCAATCATCCTTAAAGGATAACTATCCTTTGCCTATCATGGATCAAGTGCTTCAGATAGTGACTGGTTCAGAAATGTTATCAATGCTAGACGGCTTCTCAGGATATAATCGAGTTGAAATTGGTGAAGTAGACTAGCACAACAGGCATGTTTGCATATAGAAGGATGCCTTTTGGATTGATTAATGTTAGTGCCATTTTTCAAAGAGCAATGGACTTGCATTCAAGGATGAAATGGGTAAGTTCATTATCATTTATCTTGATGACTTGACTGTCTTTTCTAAGCATCACCTGGATCATGTGCATCAATTGCAACAAGTGCTGGAATGCTATCACTAGAATGGCATTTCATTAAACCCCAAGAAGTCTATTTTTGGGGTAGCAGAAGGGAAAATTATCAGACACATTGTGTCTAAAGGAGGCATAAAGATTGACTCAGACAGAGTCAAGTCCATCCAAGAACTTACCTTGCCCACAAGTAAGACTACAGTTCACTCTTTCTTTGGAAAAGTGAAATTTTATGAAAGTTCATCCCTGAGTTTGATGAGAAGACTCGTCATATTGTAAATATGATGAAGGGAAAGGCCATATTCAGCTAGATTGAAGAAGATAAATTGGTGTTCCAAGACATAAAGACAGCCATTGCCCATGCCCCAATTCTGGTATGTCCAGATTACAACAAGGAATTCACCATATATAGTTATGATTCCGAACACATGTCAAGATCCCTACTCCTTAAGAGTACACTTGATTACCTTGTATAAGCAACTAAACATGGAATTTAACCAGAAGTAAAATGTAACTAGAATTCAGAAATAACACAGAATATGAGAGACAATATAATCTTGTATTAACACTCTTCCAGAAGGAAATACAATGAAGAAATCACACTCTTTTCACACCTCTTGGGCGTACCAATAATTCTCCCTCAAGAGTTCTCTCTTTCAATTACAAACAAAATCAACTCAAACATAGAGTTGTTGTTTCAACTAGTCAGTAACAATACTACCAGTACACCAACTAGTAAGTGACAATCAACTCAATCATTGTTGCCTACTTCCAATACCAAGTACTCAAAGTACTCCAAGTAGATCTCCTTGATCTTGCTCTTTGCTGTGTTGCAGATCTCCTTTGACCTTTCTACGCCATAGATCTCTTTTGACCTTGCACACACACACACACCTATAGATCAACTGATCTTACTTACCATGTAGATCTCCCCTGATCTTGCACACTTGTAGATCAACCTGATCTTACAATTAGAAGGATCTCTTCCTTGTCCTTGATTACAATATAGCCCCATGGGTCTCTTAAATAGATCCCATGCAAACAATAATTAGACTTTCTAATTACAATAATTAGAAACATAGACTCAAGACTAAAATTAGTCTTTTACATGCAAACTAACTATCCATCTAAAATTAGACCAGTTCTAGAAGCGCATGCAAATGCACAGACACACAGGTTGCCGATGTCGATTCCTATCTAATCGATGCCAACCAACCCCTAACCGATGTCAGTTACTATGTACAATGAAGATGACTGATGCCAATTGATCAAATTGATGTCGGTTGCTCTGTAACTTAGCAACCTCCTCCATTTACATTAGTGAAGCTTTTAGCTCCATAACTTAACAACACACACTTTCAAGAATTTTGGTTCAGTAGAACCAAGAAAGTGTGGAATCTCCCATTTATTTCATGAGCTATCATCTCAAAACTCATGAGCTGAAGTACTCAAACATGGAAAAGCATGTCTATGCAGTGGTAAAGGCAGTGAAGCATTTTTGCTTCTACATCCTAAATTCACACACTACTGCCTTAGTTCTTGGCACCATAGTTAAATCCATATTAACTCAATAGGAGTTTGGGATGAAAAGAGGTAATTAGATTGCAAAAATCCAAGAGTTTGATCTAGTCATCAAACCAATGAAGTTGGTGCATTGAAAATGCCTATGCCAATTAATTTCTAATAATAGACCAAAAGAAGTAGGGCATGAAGAAAAAGAAGAAGAAGACATGCCAACAGTCCTCTTTGTCTCCACCATGAATGAGTGGTATTCAGGTATTGCTCATTTTCTTACTTATGGTGAGTGTCCTACTCACCTATCTCATATAGAAAGGAGGACTGTCAAACTGAAAGCTACCAATTTTATCCTTTGGGACAATGGCCTGTACAAGAGGAGCCTTGATGGAGTGCTCCTTTGCTATGTGGATAAGGAGCAATAGAACCAACTTCTGAAGTCCTTCCACAATTTGGCCTATGGAGGACATTTCTCTGCTCTTGTAACTGCCCATAAAATTTTGTGGGTCAGGTATTACTGGCCAACTCTCTTTCAAGATATATATAAGTGGGTAAGGAAATGTGAATTATGCCAACAGTTTGTTGGAAGACCCAAGTTAGCTACCCTACCTCTCAAGCTGGTGGTCATAGAGGATCCATTCCAGTAGTGGGGAATCAATTTTATTGGTGCTGTAAACCTATCTTTGAGTGCTGGACATGATTATGTCCTCACAACCATAGACTACTTCACCAAGTGGGTGGAAGCTATCCCAACCAAGCATGCTACTTCAGAAGTAGTGTGCAATTTCCTCAAGGAAAACATCATTTCTAGGTTTGGGGTCCCAACCAAGATTGTCACTGATAATGTAGCTTGTTTCACTTCCCAAGAGATTACTCAGTTCTATTTTTACTATGAGATCACCCTCTCCCACTCTTCTGATTACTTTCTGCAAGAGAATGGATAAGTTGAATCAAGCAACAAAAACCTGGTAACTATAATTACAAAGCTGGTAGATGACAACCAAAGGACATGGAATAAAGCATTGGTTAATGCTATATGGGTAGATAAGATCACAATAAAAATGGAAATTGGTATGTCTCCCTTCCAACTTCTTTACGAACTCAATGCTGAGATACCAATCACCCTAGAATTGTCAACATTGAAATTGGCTAAGGCAATTGAAGATCAGACATATGAAAGCTCCATTGATAAGAGGATCATCTGCTTAACTAAGCTGGATGAGCAAGAAACTATGGTGGTGGATCGAATTTCCACACATCAAAGTCTGGTGAAGAAGCTCTTTGACCAAAAAATAAAGAACCATGATTTACAGATTGGAGATCAAGTCCTGCTATGGGACAAAAGAAGAGAACCAAAGGGGATGCATTGGAAGTTTGATTCCCTATGGAGGGGCCCGTTCATTATCCATGAGCTCAATGGTTAAAATAGTTTCCTGTTGAAGTATCAAGATGGCACACTCTTTTCTCTGCCTCATAATGGGCAGCATCTGAAGCACTTCAATTCTTGAAGTATCATATATGTTCACCTATATATACATATATTTGTATAGTCTTTGTTTCTATTTTCTATTATTTATTTTCATTTTTTGGAGCCTTTCTTTCTGGGTAGCATGAATCCATAGACCAATGGCATACTTCAAGGCACTGGAGATTCTAGTTTCTACTCCCCTCAGCTGTTCCAAGTCTTAAACTGAAGGAAGTTTCCCAACTGGAGCCAGCTATTGTCCCCAAAAATATCACTCATTTTTGGAACAACATGTGAATTATTTTGGTTCAACAGACTAAAATAATCTCTTCTCTTCTCAAAATTTGTTTTGTACTTTAAAATTCCTCATTTTTCAAGCTTTTTTAGTCAAGGGTTCAACATAATCAGAAAGCTTCAAAGAGTCAAGCGCTTTGTCAAAGTTCATCAAGTTCAGCCGCTTCACAGTTTGACAGTTCAAAGGAGTGCCCAAAAGGAAAAAGCCTGAAAGTAGAAGCTACCAAGTGTCATCTATCGGGACACATTATAATTTGTTTCTAAAAATAGTATAATGTGCCACATGTCCCTTATAAAGCTCAGTGAAAGCCGACAAGTGTCAACATCTACAGTTTCCTCCTTGTGTCCCGTTATAACTTGATGGAGCACAAAAAGTGTCTGCATCTACATTTTGAGTTTCTTATAAGCTATAAAACTTCTTTCAAAAAGCTTCTCTTAGAGTTTTGTGGAGGGTGCCACATGGCAATCGCAAAGAGTTTTAATATGTTTTTTCTAAATGTAGCATAAGTCAGCACGTGTCCCTTGTAAAGCTCGGCAAAAGTCACCAAGTGTCAACATCTGTAGTTTCTTCCTTTTATTTCAATTTTGAGTAAAGACTATGGTGGGCCTCGAGTGAGTTGCTAAAATGAGCAGAAGTTGCCAAGTGTCATCTATCGAGACACATTACAACTTGTTTCTAAAAAGCAGTGGAATGTGCTACGTGTCCCGTTATAACTCAGCAAAGCGTGACAAGTGTCTACATCCATGCGAATTCAAATGAGTCTCAAATGTTTCTACATTACTTCTAAATCTAAGTGGAAGCCGTTATGTGTCATCTTCTATAGGACTCTCAAAAGGTGTCTAAAGCTTCTATAAGTTAAGCGAATGTTTCCAAGTGTCCTCGCCTATTTCATAGCAGAAGCTGCCAAGTGTCCTCACCTATTTCACAGTGGAAAATGCCACATGTCACTTATTAAGATCAGTGAAAAGTAACCAAAGCAAGTGAGAAATACCTGAAGGAATTGATAGGGAGGATGATAGGCCTGTAGCTGTCAAATTTAGGGCAACCAACTAGCCATTGGCTTTCAAATGATGACAGACCTGAAGACATCAAATTTGTGGCAATAAATTATCCATTGTTCTTTGTAGGCTTGAAATGCAGATTCGAAGGCATTCAAAGAACTTTAGACCGAAAGGAAGAACCACCGAGAGGAGGAACCAAAAGAACTAGAAAGGGGAAAAGGTAGCTTGAGGGCTTAAATTATAGTAAGAAAGAGGGAAAGGCCAAAGCATCTACGTAGTAGTTATTCCAGTAGGTGGAACAATTTGCAAGGTAGATTTTTGAGCCCTTAAACATTGAAGACATGACCTGTTTGTCCCCCTTAGAGTAAAGACAAAATGAATAGCTGTGTAGACACCAAATGATCCAGATCTAGGAGAAGACATTTGAGATGAAATAACATGCCACAATTAAGGTAGCCACCCTGTTCCAACATGGCCCCCCTGATAGAACTGAAAATGCAATCAAGGCATTGAATGCCCAGCATGGGCCATTCCATGAAACAAAGTGCCAAGTCTTTCTTGGCTGCTATATATTGTCATCTCTTTTATTATTTGAGAGAGATCTTTTTGATCATAGAAGCATAGACTCTACCCAAATTAAAAGGTAAATACTGAGACTTTGAGCTCAAATTGTTGTTCATATTATTTTATCTGAATGAGAAAGCAAGTTACTTGCAGACTTTGTGCTATTATAGCTTGTGCCATTTTAGGAGATTATTCTTATGTCTGTCTTCTAGATGTATTCTTATTTATTTAATCTAACAAGCAGAACTAGTGGAAGTGATAAGGAAGATGTCCTGAAGTCAGTTACTTTCAGACTTTGTGCTATTATAGTTGTCTTCAGTGCGTGTTTTTAGTTTCTTTCTATGTATAAGGTTCTAGGATGACTTTATGCCCCCATTATCTTTTGTGTTTCACTCTCTGGGTAGTTGAGGTAGAAATTTTGTGTTTAGTTTCATCCTATTGGTTAGTACCCTTTGTTACTAGTTTCTTGTCACTACCTGAAAGAACTCTTGCTGTTTGCTGTAAGACCACTTCTGAAAGAAGAGAAGTGCTTTTAGTGTCTTCACCAAAATTTCTCTTTTGTTTGTGAGCATCATCTCTGAAAGAAGAAAGATGGATGGTGTTGCCCTACCCCTGAGTGTTATTTTTTGCTTATATATATAGCATATAGCTCTTGCATATTTATAGGGAACCTCCCCTTGATGAGAGGAGAGATTTGTCCACCTCTGATGTAGTAAACTTGCACACTGGGCTGACCAATCTCCCTTGACATGGATGATAAGACCTATTTTGAACATCAGTTAGCTGATTGACAAAATATTCACCCAACAATAAGTCCTTGACATTTTATGATTTTCATTGGTTGTAGGTCCAAATAAAACTTTGGAAAATGGTCATCCACTTTCTCGTTCTTTCACCTGGTTTGTTTTGCATTAACATAGATTTTACTGTCGAGTCAAGCACCTGAAAAAACACCTTATTTCAAAGAATATAGTGCCTAAACTTATTGACTTCCTTTATTAAGGTAAAGGCTTATTTTTCTATCATTAAATATCTCAATTCACCATTACAAAATGGAGAGCTCATGAATGAGATAGGTCTCTCATCTCTGAATTCTTTCCTCTATGTTAAAATAACTACAGTAGAGTGTTTTGATTAGGATTATCAAGATTGATTAGCACTAATATGTTTACAATATTTTTTTTGATGTGTGTTAAATTCACTTGTGTTTCAGCCATCCATTCAATCTTGGCATCCTTATTTAACATGTTATTCAATGGTTAGACTATCTTAGCAAAGCCCACTATGAACTTCCTAATAAAGTTTATCTTGCTGAAGAATGACTTCAGCTCTTTTCTACTGCTAGACAACAGAATTTTTAGTACTGCCTTTATTCTTTTAGGATCTATGAATATGCTCCTTTTTAAAATAATGTGGTTGAGCAGATTACCCTCAATTACCTCAAAAATTCACTTTTGAAAATTTAGAGAGATCCCTTGATCCCTGCATCTCTACATGATAGCTCTCAGGTCTATTAGGTGGTCCTTTCTATCCTTAGAAGAGATGGTTAAGTCATCCATGTATATCACTATGTATTTTCCAATAATATCCTTGAATGCAATAACCATGCCCTATTGGAAGGTAGCACTTGAATTGATTAGGGAAAATAACATCCTCTTATACATGAATGTACCCCACTTTGTTGTAAATTCTATCTTAATTTGGTCTTCACAATTGACTACTACTTGATTGTAGCCTAAATACCCATCTAGGAATGACATAGTTTGTGAGTCATTCACTATATAAAGAACTTCATATAGTGAAGGCAATGGGTAATTATCTTTCTATGAGGCCTTGTCCAAGTTGTGGAAGTCAAGACACAACCTTATCTCTTCACTTTTCTTCCTAACAAGCACCAAATTTGGCTACCCATGCAGAGTGTCTTACAGTGAAGATTATCCTTGCTTGGAGTAATTTCTATACCTCCTTGAATATCAATGGTTCTATCAGTGGATTCTTCAGTCTTTGCCTTTGATAAAATGGCTTGACTCCCAGCTTAAGAGGTATGGTATGCATGAAAATATGTGTTGAACACTTTTAGGTCTTCATAACTTCATGTAATAATATCTTTAAAGTCTTTCAAGGCTTGAACAAAATATTGTGTTTCCTCTTCAATATATGTTGTGTCTAGAATAATGTTCTTTAACTCATTGGTATTGCTTAGATTGTAATGTTGGTGTCACATACCTTTGGTGGGAGGTGATTTTTCTTTCTCACCCTGGTAATCCATAATGAACAGTCACTCTAATGAGACCATTCCCTTAGTTATACTATTGTTCTTTAAGTTGATGACCCCTTCATCTAGTTTAAATTCTTCTCTATCATCTTCATCTATGATCTATAATTTAAGTACATTGATGTTGGTGATGAACTCAATGATGTGTTGATCATCATTGAACACTTAGAAGTTTAGGCTATTATTAGTAATGGAAGGAGTAGACACTAACTTTATAGAGAACCTTCTCAACCTGAAGTCTACTATAGGCTCAAGAGTACTAGTGGTTGTAGCTAATGCATCCACTATGTAATTTTATCTACAAGGTAGAGTCTGAATATTGAATGCATGAAAATTCTCTATCAAGTTCCACACTTTATTGTGGTACCTAGACAAACACTTTTTGTTACAAGCATACTGACCTCTGACTTACTTAACCACCACTTCAGAATCAATGAATACTTTGAGGCTCTTAAATTTCTTCTTTAGTGAAAATAAGAGACCATGAATTAGTGCCTCATACTCAACTATGTTATTCATGCAACCGAATTACAAGAAAAATGCAACTAAGTATGATTTCCCTTGGGGATTGATAAGCTCAACACCGAGATCACATCCTCTCTTGGATTTAAAACCATCAAATTTTAGTATCCATAGGTGATTTTTAATTGTATGTTTTGGGTTTTTAAGTGTTGGTGTTTCTGCAACATGGATTTATTCTTTGATTTTATTAATGACAAGCAGGCACACATCTTGATTATTAGCTGATAAGGACCTTCTAGATAAGTCCTCAATGGTAGAAGTGAGTAGATGGATGTGCAAAATAACTATTTTCTCATCATGGGAGCTCACAAATTCCCTAACTTCACTTGGACAAATCTCATTAGGCTTGTTGTTTTCTGACTCAACCACTCCCAATGCTACTAATAGCTATTGACAACCTTATTTTTCACTTAGGTTAACTAATTTCACCTCCTTGTTTATTATGACAACAATAGGAAATGAATTTATTTCATGTGAATAGAGGAAATAATCCTCATATAATTGATTTAGGTCTTCTAATTATGAAATTTCTTGTACAACAACATATTGATAGAGAACTTATTGTATGCTTTTGCTTATTTTTCAAGTAAGTACACCCCAAACTTTGACTCTTAGAATACAATTTCATTTGTTTTGTTGTATTCTATTATCATGTGAGTCATCTTGGGTTTTTATTCAATCCCAATTTGGCTAGGTATGACTCTTCATGGGAGCCACATGTGGGATAAGTTAGTTTCCATGAAACCATTTAGTGTTCTAGACCAATCCCTACTCAGAATCATGCCGTAAGCATCAATTATATCCACTAATTAAATGTTTATAAATTATTGTACTCTCAGATCAAAGGCTAATTGAGTATGGATGTTATTTATCTCACCAAAAACCTTGTACTATGATTTTTCCAAATGAACCACTTTACTATTTTATTTTTTAGGTGTTAGACCCAACTACTGGTAGATGACATAAGGCATGACATTTCTAAAAGCATTTGAATCCACCAAATAATTGTGCACATTTTTGACAAAAAATACTTATTGCTAGGGGAAAAGGTGGGGTTTCAATTTTTTGTTTATAAATTTCCACATAGGCATCAACTATCTTATGAGTTTCTTTTCCTTTAGGAGAAGCTAGTTCTTTTAGTAACAAGTCCTTTTGGTTTCAAATTTGAAGCAAGTCAAACATTGTAATATTGGCCTTAATTTTCTTCAGGTCATCTATAATATTATATCTTTTTTTGCTTGACTCTACTGGCTTGTCAATCTATGGAGGTGTTGATATGTCTTGAGTTGATAGGATATAGTGGGTCTTATAGGGAGAAACATGTTATTGCTCAAGTTATTACCAAGTAGAACTTTAGTGTTATTCATAGGAGTAGAAGAAGTCAATGGAGTTTGAAACTTGATCCTCAATTGATAGTTATTTACCTTTTGAAACTGTTAAAAGTGTGGGCCTCATCTAGTTTGTCCTATGGCTCATTGTCACTATCGAATAGAAACTTTTAGGCCTACAAGATTAGAGATGTACTAGTCTTACCTCCACCTTGGTTTGAGTTATTATCAAGTGCATGAACTAATTCTAGATTATCCATCTCCTTTTGGAAGATGCGTGTGGTACATATGAACTTTCTACAATCAATTTTGATGTGGTCCATTATATTGTGTATCCTACACCAGGTGGGTAGTTCTAAATTAACTAAGTTCACTACATTGGAAACATTGTTGTTATTTTGATTTTTGTTTTATAATGGATTAGGTACACCTCCATTGTTTGGTCTCATGTTCCATTATCTGTTTGTCAATTTAGAAGTTGAAATTTATGCTTGGTGGTGGGATATTTACATTTTGGTTGGTGTTTTATGGCACTTGTATATGCAAATTCACCATGTCATTTATTAAATTTTGGACCATCTGCTACAAATTGGCTACTTATGAATTCACACTAGTATTTTGTGGATTTATTGCTTGTGGTTTTGGATTGGCCACATGTGCACTAGTTTTTAAAAATGCATGGATAGTAGGATGTGTTTGATTAGGAGTGTTATTTATAGGTGTTTAGTTTTTTATAAATGAAGGAAAAACTTGTTGGTTGCTAGAGAAGTAGTGTAACCACTAGTGTTTGGCATGGAAGAAGAGTTGTTGTATGCAACAAGAACTAGATGTTGATTATTTGGCTGAGGCAAAATATGATTGAGGGGCATATAAGGTAACCCACTAGGCATGTAGCTCATGGGTGTTGGATTATAGACCAGGTACATAATTTTATAAAAAACACCTAGAATTGGATTCATCAATGGTGTACCATGTTGAAGATCATGATTCATCATTGGTACCTATTTTCAAGCACCTGGTTAACTTAGTGAAGGTAAAGGACCCATTCTATAGCCTTGTGGAAGCATTTATTGTTCAATGTTTGTAGCCTCATTGTATGTTAGGGACAAGGATAAGAGGGATATTAGAGTTATTCTGAGGATGGATGTCATTGAGTCTAAAGCCCTCAAGTATGTTTGTATGGCAACTATTTTTTTTTGAGTGTACGGGTCTTTTAACCTTTGATAAAGCTTATGAAAATGTGTATTGAAAATACTCATAGGCTCATTAAGCTCCTTGTGAGTAGCCACAAAGTGATGATATATGACAACCAGATTAATGAACAACTTGAAATGATTGACAAAGACTATTTCTAAATCTGCCTAACATGTAATAGATTCTATTGGTAGGCTAAGGTACCAGACGTAAGAAACCTATCCCAAGGAGTAAGGAAAGAGGCAACAAGCCACATATTCATGTTGAACTTGTGTTCATATTGAGGCATCCTTAAATGCCTGAATGTGATCCTTGGTTATTTGAATCCCATTAGGCATATACTTTGGACATAATTTATCTAGATTCTTTGGTAAATCATGGGTCAATCTCGAGATGTTCACATGGCATCCACCTCTACCAAGCCAAGTGGGATTAGCTACCATTGGTGGTTTTAAGGGGAAGCAAAGGGGTTGATAAAAGGATTTATAATAGTATATGAGATACTAGCTGAGTGTATTTTTTGTGTCTTGTATTTTCACTTATTTTTCCTTAGTTTCCAATATTCACTAAGTTTGAAGAAATAAAAATCAGCTCCAATGGATTTTGATCTAGTGGGTATCCATCAAATTTCCAGTTTATCCTTCAAAATACATGGGCATGGGCAATGCTCATGAGTGTTCAAGTTTAAAATTTTCCATTAAAATTTTAGTTTTATGTTTTTGAATAGTTACTAATCCTCCTTCAATTGCCAATTCTTTTAATGTACAATTTGACATGTGCTAATGCTCTAGGCTCATCTTGTGAAATGCCTCTCTTAAAATGAGATTCTGGGGAATCTCCTCAAGGTTTTTGTCTACCAGGTCATGGTGCATCAATTTTGCTCAACTATGCATTGTGATGATTCTAATTCAAGGGACTTGTGCTGGTATGAAGGTTTGTTTTAACATATTTAAGGTACTTGAACAATGTAAAAAGTTTGTGTTTGTTGTTTTTAGTTAAATATGGGTTTCCTATGTGTGTGGAAAACAAATAATGAATATTAAGATAGTGCATAATGGAGAAATTAGTTGAGGTAGGGTTTCACAATGCATGTTTACATGTGATTTTGATTCACTCATTCCACTAATCAAATGTATAGTAATGCAACAACTTTCTACAGAAAGAGAAAGCCACACTTAAGATATTCATTGATATTACTAATTGCATTCAAACCTTAGATTAGCCACTTGATTAAAAAACAAAAGGCAAGGTAAAGGAGGATTAAAAACCCTAAAATAATGGCAATAAACTCAAGATCATGAATGAATGAGATCCATAAATCAGTCTTTGATCTAACCAACATATACACAATCAAATTTAAAGATAATGCAAGCTTCTAAGGGGAATAAATAAATAAAGAACAAAAAAAAATCATTGTATACATGCACACATTGAAGAGTAAACACTTACTAGCTTTTTATTTATCAATATTCCATAATTTGACAATCACAATCAAAGTCCATTACATTCATTCTCTTGAAATTTTGTTAGTATAATGACAGGGGAGGAATTGAGGGAGAGATTACACTAAAATCATGAAATAAATTATAGCAAATGAAAGAGGGAAGGCTTTTAGTGTTTTGGAGCGACAAAAAGCCAACCCCCATACAATGAAACTCAACTAATATATAGAAAATGGCCATCCAAGGGGAGAAATTTTCCCTCTAAAATAGTCACCAACCACCATTAAAGCTCCAACTACCTCCTCCATATCCCAAATCTTGTCACTTTCACTTTCCACCTAAAAAATAGATAAAAAATTAGTCAAAAAAGTCATTGAAATAACCATAATAGTGCCTTAAGCCATATAAATGAAAACTATTCTTAAAATGGAGAGGATGATGTAAAATTGAGACCACCATTACATTTGCACCAAAACCAGCTTCGTAACAAAGTAAATGATTTTGAAAATAGATCTTTGCATCAAAAGTTATCGTTGCTAGAGAAACAATCGATCTAAATGAATTAATAGACAAATAAAAGGACCCTGAACTTATAATTTCCATTGAAATCCACTTTTCAATTATTTTGACAAAATCTTATTTTTTCTAATAAAAAATTAATTAAAAAAGATTATGAAATTAATTATATTTTAAAAAACTTAATAAATTTTAATTAAATTGATTTTAAATACTTCAATTAACTAAAATTAAATTAATTAAATGTAAAATAAAAGAAATTTAATTAAAATAAATCTATTTTAAAACTTAAATAAAAATTAATAGGGGGTGGGAATTTACCTTCCACCAATGTGGGGCTAAAGCCCCACCCCAAGCCTATGTGCCAAAAAACTATGTTAAAATTCATAAGGCAAGGCCTAAGACCAATGTTGATGTTGGCATCCTGAATAACATTGAAAAACATTAGCATGATTTTTATTGGCTTGTTCATGTTGTGTGTGGGGTGTTGGGGTCAAAATATATGGTTCAATGTTTATGGGTTTGTAAGGGATTGAAATATAGAGTATCACATCATCTAGGAAATGGGATATGAATTCCCTAATTATCATAGGATTTACATGGGGACATTCCCCAATAATAACATTGGATGATCCCCAACCTAGTCAGGGATTTTTCCCTAATCAACATTAATAAAGACTTCAAGGTTGGACCTCAGCCAAGTCGGGGGTTCCACCCCCAATTATAATTGAAATCCTAGTTTGTGGGGAACTATGGGCTAAAATTTTGATGGATACTACAGTCCCTTTAGGAAATTGATGTAACATAGACTTGATTAAAAAAGGATGCATTCAAATAGATCTCCCAAGACCTATTTGGGATTTATAAGCCTAATTAGGTTTGGGGCTTAAAAAAAATTTAAATATTAGGCCAAATTTACCTCCAAAAATCTTGATTAGAATTAAATTTATCAAATTTGAATGCGACTACCAATCTGGAGGAAAATGTAAGTTTTTCACCTAGTGAAGTGAGATTAGATGAGATCTCACAAGTCTGAAATAGAGGCCCATAAGTCAATTCTAAGAGTAAAAAAAACATGAAAAATGCTCAGATGGGCCTGACCAACAAGATGGAGCTAGTTTTATAGGCCTAAATGACATGAAAACCAAAATGACCTATCATATCAAACCAGGTGGCCTAGGTAACCTAGAGAAACCTTGATTGGGAGACTCCACAAGTGGGATAAATGTCCTTAGAATGCATTTTTGCTCAATGAGAAAAACATGAAACTTATCCATATGAGAAAGATAAAGAGAATGATAAGGTATTAAGAGTCCAATAGGCATGTAAAATGAGATGACCCCTCGAAGCGACTGTAGGTAGTTGAGAGCGCTAGTAGACAAGAATGCCACTCGAGTGGAAATGCAACATAACTCCACCTTGGGACTAGGTGTTATATATAAAACTTTACCTTTCAATCTTGGTCATCACAATGGGATAGGATTAGGGATATAAAAGAGTATGGATATTGAGGTGACCCCATAGAGCAGGCTAAGAGCGTTGAGAGAGCTAAGAGACCCAAATAATAAATATGAACTGGGAGTTTATAACTCCACTTTTACACTAGTGTAAAATAAAAAGTTGACTCACACAAATGTGATATTTACAGTGATGATGGTTTTGAGTCCCAGTTTGACACAAAATTGAGATAGATCACCAAGGTAATTTGTAGTGCTGAGACCTAAGAACCATGAGTGAATGAAGGAGTAGATCAAAAGTCAAAAAATGAGGTTCCCTAATTCTTATAAGAATTAGGGTGTGTTGTGCAAGTGATAAAAAATATTTGATGTGAATTTTTCTATCTAAGAGGGTGTACTTCTCTCCTCTGAACTAAATCTATATAAATATCTTATATAGGTGAAATAACTATCTTTGCATTATACTCTTAAATAGGTGTAATAACCAACTATGATGGTGGTAGGAGAGGAGGAGATATCATTGACTATAATAGGTATTCATATCCAATGTTTGAAACTTTTACCATATTATTACAATGTATATATTTGAGACATTGATGTAATGTGGATGACACTGTGCAAAGATTCTATATCCAAGGGCATCCTGATAACATATCAAATACCCCTATAATTGGTAAGACTAAGAATGGACTAGCCATTATTGCCAAACTAACTTGAATAAGTAACACTATATGCCCAAGATTATTCTATATATGTCCATCAAATGCTTTAGGAATTTTTGATGGATCTTGTAAATCCTGATCTGTGTACCCAAGAGTGTGAAGAAGTGTCATTATAGTTGCATTTCACTTGACCCATGTCTATCATGACATTATATATAGATTGTTTATTGATATAATCTCAAATAAAGAGTGTATGTCTATCTGAATCATCATCAACAATTTCATTATCATCAAATATGATCATAGGATGTGGTGCTGATATGCCTATAAATGTACCAATAATGCATTCTACTAGATGTCCATATGTCTGTGAAGGAGGATGCACATTGTAAGGATGGTGTACCTTTGAATTCTTCTTAGTTTATATTATTCCATGGTTTTTAAATAGATCACTAAAAATTTTCAAGTTTTCATTTTAATTTTGTTGTGGCCTGGCCTCTCTATGGTGTTATTAACTCAATAGTATTGTCATCCATAATATCTTATATCTTATTCCTTAGTCTGTAACACTTTTTTTATATAATGTCTAATACATCTATGGTAGTCATAGTATGCATTGTTGTTGAATCCATTATGTTAAGTCTTAGTCATATCAACCTTTGATGATGGAGGGAAAGATACAAGATTGCACTCAAGTAACTTATTAACAATATATTAGGAGGTGATGTTAACCATGAAAATTTCCTCCTTTATGGAACTATCAACCAAAGCTTATTCGTTAGTTGTGATATTGCATTAACTATTAATTTTGTTTAATTCTTGAATTTATTAGATTTGACCTTGTATCTTGGTTTATTTTAGAACTTAGCATTTGAAGTAGTTGTAGCATTTACATATTTGAGTTTGTTCAAAGCTATGAACTTGACTTCTCTTTCTTTGATTGTATGGCATAACTCATCAAATATTTGAATTTTTTGAACCTAATAGACTCATAGAGTGGTGATAAAAAATTATGTGTGAAAATATCTTGTAATTCATTATCTTTCATAGAGCTTGTTATTTTATTTGCCATAGTTGTGTATTGAAGAATATGTTCATTGATTGGCTTATTGGACCCTTGCTTGAGTTTAGCAATTTGTGCATAAAATAGTTTTTCACTGATGTTAATATAGAATTATGGTATAAATTGATATTCCAAAGGGTATAATTTATTAATTTATTATATTGGAATATCATAGAACCATCATAAATAATATTATTTGAGGCTTCATGGAAAACACTTGGTTAATAATTTGTCATTATATGCATAATCCAATCATGTTGCATGAAATAATGAAAGATGTTGTTCAAGGTCACATTTACCTTCATGGAGTGGAATATTAGGAGCTACAGAGAATATTTTTAATGGGAAATATGTTATCTCAGGTGCCAAAGGATTATGAAGTAAAGTATAGGAATCCATTGAATGACTAGCTCTAGATACACCTTGCTTTAATTGCAACATCTTAGCATGTAAGTCAATAATAATATACTCAAAGGGATGTGCCTTAGGTGAGGTTGATGATGGAACATACATAGTAATCAAAGTATGTGTATAAGATTCATGTTTATAAATAGGAATATTGATTTTTTGTAAGCCTTGTGATGCCCCTATACCTAAGGATGATGTAATATATGTATCTGGAGGTATTGATACATGAATAAAAGTAATAGTAGAAACTAAAACACCTAAAGTGGAAGTATTGGATTGATTAAGATCACATAAGGGATCATATTATTCTCTTGATGTATAATCTTGAGCTATTTTCTTTTTGTTCATCTCTTTTAAAGTATAATAATGCATTAATTTTATGTAGATTGGTATTAATATATTTCAATAATTTTTTGTCATTAATTTAATTTGATTGTTTTGTATTAACTTTATCAGTATTAATAGTCATGATAAGTCCATAAATAGGGTGCAAAATATGCATTGTAAACCCCATAGAGAGAGAGTAAGAGGAATAAAGGGAGTCATCATGCCCTTTGGCACTTAGTGGTGATAGGTAATAACTTAGATTAGATATTACAATAATATGAATTGAGGAAGGCCTGAGATTATACATTATTCATTTTATCCTTTTATATAAGTCAAATTTATTCATTATAACCATGATTTATGTTTGAAACTTTGAATTTATAAATTCCATTGGGGGTGTAACTAGGCACGGTGTTTGATTTATAAGCTCTTCTATATACTAACCCTAATTATAAATAGTGAACAAGTCCCAAAGAGACACTAACTATGAAGGATTCCACCATCCCATAGTTGCATTACTCCATCTCTGAGGAATATTGAGAGTAATTTTTTAGGGATAATCACTTACCAATGAATTACAAAATCGAATGACTAAAAGACTTGTAATGGATTAAAAATAAAAACCCTATGTATTTTTGATACATCATAAGGTGCATATAAACTAAAGTCCATATATATTTTTGTCTAATGGATTAAGTATTGGAGAAGTACCCCTCACACCATGATATAGGTAAAATTAATGATTTATTTGCCCAAAATAACAACTATTATGAGTTTTATAACTTTCAGAACACAATTCTAGAAAGAAAGAAAAAAGAAAAAAAAATTGAAAATGAACAATGGGAAAAACTTATGTATGGATTTAGTCAAGAATTTAATCTATAATCTTGGGTCAAAAATTAGAAAAATAATGCTAAAAAAATGTATGGATTCACCTATATGTTTTACCTATATTTTTTGATTTAATAGTGTCTAATAGATATAAAACTTTAAAAAAATATTCATATCGTAATATATGACATTTAAGCATAAATATAAATGTAAATCAAAATTGACTAGTTTTTTTTGATGAGTGGTATATGTTAAAAATAGTAAGTACAACCAATAATGATATACATAATTTTTTTAGTTTTTGGTTGACTGTAGCAAGTGTTTGAGGTGAGAAATATGATAAAAAACACTATGATAACTTAGATCCAAAAGTTGAGTTTAGATATATTTATAGACAAGTCCACGCTTCTTGGATCCTTCACTATAGATTTGTCTATTATTACTGTGATGAAGCTATTACAACTTTGCCACTTGCACTTGTGTTTGTCGAGAGGGCTGGGATATTTTGATTCTATTATCATCACACATAAATGGTTTATTTTTCACTCTTTGCCTTGTAAACCTTAAGGATACTTATGAGATCTAAAAAATTTACAAAAAAATAAGTGAAAATTTAATGGACTAAGATAACCCAAATCACTTGATTTGATTATTGATCACTGCCTACATATCCAGATACTCTGAGGAGGGAATCAGGATACACATAGTTCTCCCACCTAGAGTGATTATGAAATTGTGCTCCTTGACTATATGTATAAAACTATAAATTTGGATTTGATAATTGAAAATGTTATAACTTGATTTGATTTGAAATTATTCAAAATTTATTTGAGACTGCTCCTAGTATTGATCTTGAATTTGGGAGAAATAGGGAATATTTTCTCAGTGTGTATTTGTGCAAAAGATAAATGTCATATAGATATCAAGTCCCTCAATGAGTGAACTTTGATTTGTATTTACATTGAACATTTTGAATAATTTATTTTATTATACTTGAAATTTTTTTAGGATGACCCAAATGAATATTTCAAAATTTAGAAACAAACTATTAAATGACATAAGGATAATATCACACTATGTGGATAGGTCCATGGAAACATAATTATCCCATAAAATTAGGGACTGCCAAAAAATGAGAATTAGTCTGAGAGTGATATAAATAGTTTTGAGCATTGACTTGGAACTTATGGGTAGTAGTGACAATGAATAGAGGGGTCAAGCCCACATATAGATAAATGACTAGAGTAATGGTGAATAAGAGTCATGTATTCTAGTGTAGGTCAAAAAATATAAGATATGTCAAGAATTAACATTGTCAAATACCTATGCCCAAATTTAGGTATCTATAGGCACATCTCATATGCTTTGTACCATAAATATCCTATTGAGCATATACCTTCAGATATAATACTAGATTATAAAGGCTTCTCATGCATTTATCACTAAAATTTTTACTATAAGGGCTTATAAAATATCCCAAACTAAAAATGTGAGATTAACCATTATGAAAGTATCCATGGGCATTCATGAGTATTGTGGACACTATTTGGGTTCAATTGGTGCTTTGAACCACCAAACTATTCTTTCTCAATCTTATAAATTAAAATAGTAGCATTAGTTTACATCTCTTCTCACAACTTGCCTTGTAACAATCTTCGAAATTGACTAGATTACAATTTGGAAACCAATTTAGAGTTAGAGGATCTTGATAACTTTCCAATTTACAATAACATACTTTGTAATAGGTCCAACCTCTTAGTACTCAAGGCAAACAAGCATAAGGGGTTGCTAAGTATTATCCCTTAGATCTTTGTTATACACGAACATATAGTAGATAACCATTTATAAGTCGACCATATCACACATAAGCACCCAACACATAGTCATATGATAATTGTTTGCTCAATATGTAATATTAGAAATTGGTTTTTGGCCAACCAAGGCATTTTAAACAATTTTTATCTACCCAACTTCAAGTTCACATTTCACATCCAATCTTCTCATTTGAATTAATCAAGTATATCATCTATTTGATTTCAGATTGTACACAATTTATGTTAATCATATTCAACTCTAAAATGTTTCTTTGTCATTTCTAGAACAACTACTTAATGAAATTGTGCTGCTTATGAATGTTCATGCTATTAATTTAGGTAATTAAACATGATGGCCTGATGGCCATCTGTGTTGAATGTAGATGTAGTAACAATTATCTTTAATAGGAATAAGATTAAAATATATCCATTGCATCTTTATACCTACTTATCAAATTACTCATAGCAAGGATTCATGATTGCATCTATGGATGGGATTTTCAATGTTTTTGGATTATAGTTATAGTCATTTGTTGAAATTCATATATCCTGAAAACAACATCTCTTCTTGATTTGGATTAAATTGTATATGTGTCACAACCATAATTTTTTTATATATAATTTGTACAACAATAACTGAATAAAGTTTCACCCATAGTTCATCATAGAAACACATAATGAGATCCATAACCATGTTACATCGAACATAGGAACTAGACCAAGTACATAACCCATCAATGACTTTATTAAGAAGATTTTTAACCACTATTTATTCAAATATAAGTGGGTAAGTGTGGTCTTATCCACTCACCTTTATCCATGTATTATGTTGTGGCCTTCCCAATAGAGTTGTTACTGACTTATGCCCTTACATGAGTACCTATACAAGCTATAGAACAACCAATATCTCATTGGGTAATTTAACAAAGTTTAATAAATAATGGTAAAGTAAGATCAGATTGACTATAACAATCATCATACTAAGCTTGCTTAAGTAAGATTTACCAAATCATAAAAAATAGATAAAGATAAAGGGAAAAGGACTATTTTCAATAGCAATGCAAAGCATTTGAACACCTTTTCATTTCATAAGCAAACTAAGGCACAAGGATTTAAATGAACTACTTCAAGAATTATGCAAGATTCATGGGATGCTTTAACAACCATGCTTAAGTTCTTTTTAGGAACATCTTACAATTCTAAAAATAGGGTACAAGCTCATGACAAAGCATGCTTAAATATTTTATAATGCCTTAAGTTAGATTTATATTTCCCATTATTACCGACATGAGTGTTACATGACTTAAATGAACTTGATACATATTAATAGCCTTAGTGACTAAATGTACTTATATTAAGTATTATTTTAATCTTATTTTTTAAGATTTAACATTTATCGTAGATTCATGATTTTGGCCTAAGCATTAGTTAATTGCTAACTTACGAATAGAACTTACTTGTTCTAAAATTCCCAAGTAGACTATTATAATAACTTAAAAATATAATTTCATTAACTCCTTTTAGAATTTGAGGATATGAACCAACTTGTTAAAAAACAGTCAAATGGAAAATTCCAAACATGGAACATTTGATCCTCGATCACAATATACTTTATCTAGGAATAACCATACTCTTTTAAAAATATTTCAAAAAGTATATAATTGCCAAATTACCTTCAACATATGCATAAGATTTATATATTAATTTTGTAATCCAATTTCAATGACTTATTTAGGAGCTGACCATTATAGTTCATTGCACTTATTGGTGCTTAATAATTTCAAAGTGAAATTATTGTGTTATAGAAAAATTTATTTAGAATATGTATATGTTTTTATTTACTTCAGAAATTCTCACATCTTAATCATTATCATACATTCTATCAAGTTATTACAACTCACATATAAGTATTATGCTAAATATAATCCATTCAATTCATCAACTATAATACAAGGATTTCATTTTAATAATCTATATATCTATAGTCTAAGGTCTTTAATGAAGTATCCATAAATTTCATTAGTTAATTCACCTCTTAAAGAAGTTGGTATAGTATAAAGTGATTTGAAGAGTCCTTTAAAACATAACTTTTAACTACACTAAAATATTGTACTACAATGCTTATCACAAGTAAGCTTGTTCAAAGAATAACATCACTTAAATTTTACAAGATTAAGGTTAATTATATAGGAAGCATTCAAATTAACTTATCATACTAACTTTTACAACCGAGTTCTAAGGCAATTATTTGCATCTTCAAATAACCAAGCAATCAATACCATAATTCTAATAATGTACAAGTGTAACCAAAGACATGAATATATTTTTAGATTATGAGTCAACAAAGAACCAATATCATATAAAACCTCAAAATGCTACAACTTTATAATCAATGCTATCATACTACTTATTTCAAAATAACTAACCAACTGCCAGTACATGATAAAATCACATATCTATGTTCTTTTATCAAAGGTATTAATAAAACAATTTAATTCCATATTTAAATAGTAATACAAGATTACACGATTAATCAAATTATTAGTTACTAACATATTATGAACTAGACTTACATGATAACGTACATCTCTTTGTATCAAGTACAACTATGATGAATACATGAATTACAACCATAAAGAATTACGTAACATTTTTAATTCATCAATAACCAAGAATCACAACTCGAGGTAAGAAGAAAAGAATCAAAATCATCACACATAAATTAATGAAGTTAATCTCACCTTGTTAGTCCTAATGAGCCCAACCATAATTGACCCTAGACCAACCCAACCATCAGTTAAATTTAGATCAGAGTAGTAGAGAAATGATGGAGAAATGATAATGAAATGAACTAAGCTTAAAAAAAATCAAACAAATGATCAATAGATAGAAAATGAACCATGTAAATCAACCCACCAAGATCCATTAACTTGGTACTTGATTATGAGTGCATCTTGATTTTTGAGTTTGTTAATTTATAGGCCATATTCTATTTGAGAATAGAATATGGCTCGTAAATCCTTATGCCATAATTTATTTGACAATCATCTTCTCATACTAAATTAATAGATATCAATAATTTAAAATAAAACTTGTAAAAAGAAGACTACAGTTCCAACCAAGTAAAAATTAATAATTAAAAACTTACGTAAATCTATAGGTCACATTTTTGACTAAAATATACTTTACGAAAAATAATAAAATCTTAAATATCAACTGTAATGATTAAACATAATCATAAAAAATAAAAATAATCAACCGATCAATGTTTTCAAATATAAGTCAACTTAAGAATAACTAAAATAATTTCAAAACACCATTACCAAAATTATGCCACTATTTCTAACATAAGTTACACAAACCCGAGTCAACCTAATAATGACCCAATAATAAGACAAAAGTAAAACCTATCATGCATATAAATAAAATAATAAAATAATTTTTTTCTACAAAACCTTGGTCACCATTTCGAATCCCCATGGAGACTCGTTATGTCATTACCCCTAATGTATGTCTACAGTTTGAAATAACCAATAGGCTAATAACTATTTATTCTTTTATAAACCTAACTATATCTAAGTTAGGGTTTGTTAAAAAAATAAAACCAAATTGAATACCCAACACACTAAAAACAACCTAGCTATATCCATCCACACAATGACTTCACAAAACAACAAACCCATCGAGGGTTTTGAATCATAAAACAAATTTTAATCAACACATATTTAACTAAACAAAATCATATCATTTTCTTATAAAAATGATTTTACAGTAGTATAAAACCCAACAACCAATAAGCAAAAACATATATGCAATGAGTATATACCCACACAGATTCATATACAAAAACAAAAAAATGTAAATAGAAAACTCAACATACTATATATATCCATAAAAAACCATGGCCAATCCATCTATGGACACTACGCATTAAATAAAAAATAAAATCCTTGACCTTAGTTAGAGTTTTATCCAAAAATACCATAATGTAAGTAGAACAAATGGTAGTGTCTATGGCTAAAACCATAACTCATTTTGCCATTAAAAACCCACTTAAAAAGTAAACATATAATTTTATCAACACTACTTACTTGGATTCTGGAAGTCAATCACAAAAGAAATTTTCTCTTCTCTTCGAGCCTCCCAAGGTTCTATGTAAAACTAATCTATGTAAAACCAACACCAAAAATTCACATGCCTCAAGAAAAATAATCTTACAATATATGCCAAAACAAACCCCAACGAATTATACTCTACTCCCACATGACTGGCAAGATTAATGGTTCAAACTACAGTTCAAGATCCTAAAAAACCTCATGTAAAAATTGTATGCCATTCCCCTTGGCCACCGTGACGAATTTTTTTGTAGAGTCTCCCAAGGCATAGAGCTCTTCAAAATGACTGAGTCCAAATGAACCAAACAAAACATAAAAACCCAAAGAAGCATCTCAACCCATTTACATGGTAAATCAAGCCAATGCCATGACTCTAAGGTCATATAGCATAACAAAACAACACCAAATAATTATCAATGCCCCCAAGGTGGTTCAAACATCCAAAAAACTTAAGCATATGCCCAAGCCAAACTTGGCTATCACAATCATGCCAAATGAACAAACAAGACAAGGGTTTATTCAATGCTTAATCCTTAAGGCACAAGACTTAAACATTGAACATATATGACATGTTCATAATTGACTACAACTATAACATGGCTATTTCTTAAACATTAAGTTAAATAACATCAAGATAACCAAGTAAGGTAATAAGATGTCAAAAATCAAAATGATTGAGATACACAAGATCAATACGTGATCTAAAACCTTATCTAAGTCAACATTCATGGAGTCAATGAAAAATATAAGAAACTAGAATGATAAAAATGATTATATCAACAAGAGAATAATAATCACCAAATTAATCATAACATAATAAGTGATAATTCTTGTAATTGATAACATCAAGTAAAATGATGTTTGCATAAACATCAAAACTAACTAAAATCAACTAATAATGAAATAAAACATAAAATAATCACACACAACACTTAAATTATATAAACATAATGACTAAATTAATAATATTAACAAGCTCAAATTTTAAAATTGAATTCACTATTTTATTTATCCATATTATTTCTCCATGTTTCTTTATTGTTCAGGTCCAAACATAACTTAGTTTAAGTACCTATCTCTGTAGTCAACAAATAGACCATTAGTAATATCTGGACATCTAAGTATAATAAATATAATAATAATATTTAAATAATACATCTAACTAAATAATAAATTAATACCCATTAAGCATAAATATCCAATTCTATAATAAAAATATAATCCATAATTATCTTAGTAATTATAATAAAAATGTATCAATGTAGATCACAAAACTGTAACACTGTAGTAAATTAATCAAAACATGTCAAATAGTTCAAAACTAATCTATATTAGCAAGAATGAATTAGATACCAGTCAATTAGGGTCATGACATCCACCTCCACTTGGAAAAGAGTTATTCCAGTGATCAAAACAACCAAGGATAATGCTACTTAAAAAGACTCTTATCTTCCTAAGTATCACTTCATTCTGATAAAGGATCCCATTGAACCAACACTTGGGGAAATATCATGATTTCTCAATTTAATGCTATGATGGTCTAGGATCTTCACTGGATCTAACTGCATCTTTTCCTCTTCCAAAACCTGACGATGAGTTCAATCCAAAACATGAAATAGATCAAAAATATACTTTCTCAATAAAGCAACATGAAACACATTATGAATCTGAGACAAAGAAGGTGGAAGGACTAACTAGTAGGTAACAAGAATAATTTTCTCTAAAATTTAAAAGGGTCTTATAAACCAAGAGGAGAGTTTAGAAGACTTTCTAAGTTTTTAAACTTTTTTATGGTCTAACATGTAAAAAAACCTTATCTCCCAATTGGAATTCATGTGGTGTTCTTTTCAAATAAGTATAACTCTTATGTCTATCAGAGGTAGCTTTTAAATTCTACCTTATAATTTTCATTTACCTATCATAATCTTACAAAATATTAGGATCAACAATAGTCCTATTTTCTAAGCTTTCTCGACCAAGTGAATTTATACACTTGCATCCGTACAAAGCTTTAAAAAGAGTTATTTTAATCATTGAATGGTATGCATTATAATAAACAAATTCAAATAAGTGTAAATAATCTCCTCATTTATCTTGTTGATCCATAACATACATTTTTAACATGTCTTATACATCTTAATTTAATCTTTTCATCTGACCATCTATTTCTAGTTGATAAGATGAACTAAAATTTAGCCTTATACCAAAAGTGGTAGTCAGAGTTTTACAAAACCTTGAAGTAAAAAGTTTATCTTGATTTAAAATAATAACTTTAAGAATGCCATGCAACTATACTATTTATTTTACAAACTGTGAAGCAAACATAGATGCATCATCAGTCAAGTTTCCAATAATGAAATGACCAACTTTAATAAATTTATCTATTACAACTAGAATAATGTCATGTTTAATTTTAGATTTTGTCAAACTAGTTATGAAATTGAAAAAATCATAACCCACTTACCTCATAGTAGATCATGAGGGTACAAAAATCCTCCTAGATGACAATGTTGAGATTTCACATGCTAGTATTCCAAACATCTTGACACAAAGTTAACAACTTCATGTTTCATTTCATGTCAATAATAAATCCTTTTCAGTTCATGGATCATCTTCATGACACTTGAATAAGAAAAATGAGGTGATGCATGCACTTCTTTTAGAAAAATATTCCTTAAGTCACTAGACTTAGGTATATAAATTCTATTTTTATTTCTCATTAAATCATCATAATCAATCAAAAAGTCATAATTTTTTTTTTCAACATATTCGTTAGCAAAATTTGTAATTACATATTGGTGAAAATTATTAAAATCTTGCTATTCTAATAATTAAGTTCTAAAATTATTATGTAGAATGGATAAGGCAATAAGATACATGCATCGACTAAGTGCATTAATAACATGATTTTCCTTATCTTTCACATATGAAATATTTATATCAAAATTAATTGAAATTTCCAATCATATATGCTAGTGCACATTCAAATCATCTTGGGAAAACAAATATTCTAGGCTATGATGATCAGATTTCACCTCAAAATACTTACCCAACAAAAAATGTTTCCATTGCTTCAAAACATGAATAATTACAACAAGTTCAAGGTCATGAGTGGTGTAATTATTCTCATGGTCCTTTAATTTTTATGACTCATAAGCCACAACTGAACCATCCTAAGTTAACATGCCACCCAATCCTTTTTTAGATACGTCAACCCATATTTTAAAAATTTTATTCAAATTTGACACAAAAAGTACAACTGTCAAAGTCAATAACTCTCTAAGCTTCAAGAAAGCTTGTTCATATTATAAAATCTACATAAATTTATTACTCTTACACTATAAAGAAGTTATTAGGTTAGCCAATTTAGAAACAAATTCAATAAATCTTTTATAGTAACCAACGAGTCCCATAAAATTATATACTTCATGTATGTTTTTAGGAGTAGGCCACTCTTGAATAGATTTAATCTTTGTCAGATCAATAAAAATACCAACATTAGATATAATATGATTTATATAGTGGATCTTATATTGAAAAAAGCATATTTAGATAACATACCAAATAATTTTTGATGCTTTAGTATTTGTAGCACTAAATGCAAATGTTGTTCATGTTCAGATGCATTCTTAGAATAGATTAGTATACCATCAAGGAATACTAAAACAAAATTATCTAAAAAATCCTTAAATACACTATTCATTAAGTTCATAAATGCATGAGGTGCATTAGTTAAACCAAAAGGCATTACCTAAACTTGTAATGTCCATACCTTGTTTTGAAAGTAGTCTTATTGATATCTTCTTTCTTGATCCTCAGTTGATGATAGCTTGATCTCAAGTCTATATTGGAAAATATAATTACATATTTTATTTTATGAAACAGATCATCTATCATTGGCAAAGGATAATGATTCTTAATAGTAACCTTGTTAAGCATGTGATAGTCAACACAGAATCACAAGGTTCCATTCTCAATTTTCACCCTAAGGTGATACACTTGGCCTAATACTACCATTTTCTAGTAGTTCTTATAGTTGAGATTTAAAATTTGAAAAATATATTACATTCATTTGATAAGGTGCTTTAGATGCATGGTCTACCCTTGGAGCTACATCAATAGAAAATTAAATTCACATTTATGAGGTAAACAAGCAATTTATCTAAAAAATAATAAAAAATTCTTACAAGAATGAAAATTTCTCAAACTCTAATTTTGTTACAAGTGCAGTTTATTTCATCTAAACAACATATAAATTTCAAACTTTACGTATTGATTTCTTCAACTATAAAGCTAATATCAACTTACGTATTTTTTATTTTAATAAACCTTGAATTTATATAGGTTTCCCCAAATCATTACAACAATATATCACTACCAAAAGAGTCCAAATTGATTTTATGCTAATGCAACCAATCCATGTCTAAGATAATATCAAAAGATTTGAAAAGAGATAAAAATAAGCTAATTTGGGTCTAAAAAACACTTAAGTCTAAAATTACTCCTTTAAGACAGTAATCAGTACTATTTTACCTGAATCAAACTCAACATCCCAGCTATCTTTCAAATTCATTGGATTGAATTTACAACATATTATTAACTTAGAATCCATAAAACTATCAGTTTATCTTGAATCAAATAAAATTAAAATACAAAAATTATTTATTTTACCTCTACTTTCAATAGTAGTTGTTTAGAAATTCATGTTTCTATTATTCACAATCACATACACGCTATGATTAACTGATTGGCCAGATTTTAACTTAGAAAAATATTTACAGTAGTGGTTATCTCCACATTTTTAACATACTATAGTTCTTTGCAACATCACTAAAATGGTATTAGATCTAATAACAAACACATTTTGGCTACTTTAGGCTAGATTTATTTTAAAATTATCAGTCTTAAAAGAATTCAGATTCTTGAAATTTTTATTCTACCCTTGAAAATTATTGAAACCACTCGTACTCATGGTAAATATATGGTTAGATTCAGATTTATTACAATTCTTAAGAGAATGTAACAATTTTTTATACTTAGATTGATGTCTATTCTATTTAAAATCTTGTTTTATCTTTTGATGATCCTTCTCTTTTTTTTCTATCCTATTAGCAAATTTGATATCATTAGTTAGAGTCTTAAAATTAGTCATAATCACATCATGCATTAATATCTCTTTTAACCCCAAATTAAAACTAGTGACTTTAGTTTATTCATCATTTATGTAGTTAACATGATGCAAAAAATTTAAAAACTTATTTTCATACTCATTCACAATCATATTCTCTTGTTTCAACAACTAACAATTAGGGACTTTCTATTCCTTGAAGTTGGAACTAAGATACGTCTTCTTGAATTGCCTTTTAAAAGTAGGCCAAATAAGAGTCATTGATTGGTAATCCTTTAAAGTACATAGATGGTTCCACCAAAGAGTTTCAGCCCCTACTAATTGATAAATAAATACTATTGACTTCACATTAGAGGACATGTTATTAAGATTAAAATGATTCCACATGTGTAATAACCATGCATCAGATGCATCACTTGATTCCTCACCTAAAAAGGTTGGTAGAGAATTTTTTTTTAGATCTTTAATGATGTGATCAACCACATTATCAGGGTTATTATGAATTTATGGCTCATCAACTTTCCTTTCAACTCTAACTGGAAGTTCTTCAACTAGAACACCTTATAGATTATTCAACCTTTGTTCTTGGGTGTCTAGTTTACTTTGAAGTGAATTTAATGCAGTCAAAATTTTATTTAAAACTACCTCTTGGTTAATGTTGGGATTGTTTTCATCATGATTAAGGGACTCAACCATTATTATCAATATTATTGAAAGGTGGTTCCTCTCTCTTAAGAATATTGGACCTATGACCTTAACCTCTTCCTCTACCCAAGTTAAAATTTCTTGGGTTATTTTACACTATTTCAAATCTTGTCCTCACCATCCAATGGTGAAAAAAACAACTCAATATAAATTAGCAATTAATATCATCCAAAGTTATCTAGAGGAATAAACCATGCTCTGTTACCAATATATTACAACCATAATTTTTTAAAATATAATCTATATAATAAAAATGAAACAAAGTTTCACCCAGAGTTCATCATGGAAACACATAATGAGATCCATATCTGTGTTACATACAACATATGAACTAATTCAAGTATATAATCCATCAATAGCTTCATTAGGAAGCATTTTAACCACTGAGTATTTAGATAGAAGTGGGTTAGTGGGGTCTTATCTACTCACCTCTATTTGTATACTGTGTTATGGACTTCCCAATATAGTTGTTACTAACTTATGATCTTACTTGAGTACCTGTATAGGCTATATAATATCTAGTACCTCATGGGGTATTTCAATAAAGTTTAAAAATAGTGGTAAATTAAGACTAGATTCAACAAAAGAATCATTATACTAAGCTTACTTAAGTAAGATTTACCAAATCACAAGCAATAGATAAAGATCAAGTAAAAATGACTATTTCTATAAGAAATGCAAAGTATATGAACACTTTTTCATTTCTTAGGCAAACTGAGGCATGAGGTTTGACACAAACTACTTTAGGAAGTATACAATCTTCATGGGATGATTTAACAACCATGCTTAAGTTCATTTTTGGAACATCTTACCATTCTATAATTAGGGTACAAGCTCATGACAAAACATCCCTAAGGATTTTATAATGACTTAGGTTAGATTTACATTTTCCATTATTATCGACATGAGTTATGCATGATTTCAATAAACTTGATACATATTAATAGTTTCATTAACTAGATGTACTTATATTAAGTCTTAGTTTAATCTCATTCTTAAAGATTTAACCTTTGTCTCATGATCTTGGCCTAAGAATGATTTAATTTCTTACTTAAGATTAGAACTTGTTCTTAAATTCTCAATTAGATTCTTATAATAACTTAAAAATATAATTTCATTAAATTCTTTTATAATTTAAGGATATGAACTAGCTTGTTAAAAACCATTCAAATGGCCAGTTCCAAACATAGATCATTTAGTCCTGAATCACAATATTCTTTAACTAGGAATATCCATACTCTTTTAAAAACCTTCCATGAAGTATATTATTACAAATTACCTTCAACATATGTGTAAGATTTATATAATATTTTTGTAATTTGATGTCAATGAATTATTTAGGAGATGCCCATAATAGTCCACTGCACTTATCAGTGCTAATAATTTCAAAGTGAAATGATTGTTTTCTATAAGTCTTTCTACAAAATATGTATACATTTTTATTTACTTAAGTAATTCTCCCATATTAATCATTATTCTATCAAGTTATTACAACCCACAAATAAGTATTATGCTGAATATAATCCATTCAATTCACCAATTATAATACAAGGATTTTATTTTACTAATCTGTATAGATATAATCTATGGTATTTAATGAAGTATCCTAAACTTTCATTAGTTAATTCATCTCTCAAATAAGTTGATAAAGTTATTTGAAAAGTCCTTTAATACATAACTTTCAACTACACTGAAATACTGTATTACAATGCTTATCACAAGTGAACTTGTTTAAAGAATAATGTCACTTAGATTTTATAAGCTTAAAGTTAACTATACAGAAAGCATTTAAATTAACTTATCATAGTAACATTAAATTTCAATAATCATGTCATACTCATATTATATTTTACAACTGAGTTCTAAGCCAATTGTTTGCATCTTCAAAAACCAAATAATTCAATATCACAATTCTAATAATGTACAAGTGTAACTAAAGACATGAATATATTTTCAGATTATGAGTCAATAGAGAATCAATATCATATAAAAATTTAAAATGATAAAACTTTCTTATCAATTCTATCCAATTACTTATTCCAAAATAATTAACTAACTACTAGTACATTATAAAATCACATATCTATGTTCTTCTATCAAAGGTATCAATGAACCAATGAAATTCTATATTGAAATAATAATACAAGGTTACACAGTTAATCAAATGATCAAATACTAAATTATTATGAACTAGACTTACATGATAACATGCATCTATTTGGATCAAGTACAACTATGATGAATAAATGAAATACAACCATAAAGAATTACATAACATTTTTAATTCATCTATATCCAATTATCACAACTTGAAGTAAGAATAAATGAATCAAAATCATCACATGTAAACCAATGAAACTAAACCTTTCTCACTAGTCCTAATGAGCCCAATCATAAGTGGGCCTAAACCATCCTAACCATCATTTGGATATAGATTAGGGCAATAGAGAAATAGTGGAGAAAGAAAAATGAAATGAATTGAGCTTGACAACATTCAAATAAATGATCAACAAATAGAAAATGAACCACATAATCCAACCAACCAAGATCCATTAATTTGGTACCTGATTACAAGTGCAAATCACTTTATGAGCTTCTCAATTTAAGCACCATATTCTATTCGATAATATAACATAGCTCATAAATCCTTATGCCATAATTTATTTGGCAGTCATCTTCACATACTAAATTAATAGATGTCGATAAGTTAAAACAAAACTTATAAAAGAAGATAATAGTTCCAACCAAGTAAAAATTAATAATTAAAAAAATATGTAACTATAGGTCACATTTAAAAAAAAATCAAAATAGACTTTAACAAAAATATTAAAAGATTAAATATCAACTATAATGATTAAACTTAATCATAACAAATAAAAATAATCAACTGATCAATGTTTTCAAACATAAGTCAACTTAAGAATAATTGAAATAATTTCAAAACATCATTACCAAAATTATGCCACTAATTCCAACATAATTTCCACAAACTTGAATCAACCCAATAATGATCTAATATTATAACACAAGTCAAACCTATCATGTTGATAAATAAAAATAATAAAATACTATTTTTCCACAAAACCCTATAAACTATTTTGAATCCACATGGAGTCTCATTATGTCATTACCCTAATGTATGGACATAGTTCAAAATAATCAGTAGGCTGATAACCATTTATTATTTTATAAACCTGAGTGTATCTAAGTTAGGGTTTATTTAGAAAAAAACCAAATCAAATACCCAATACAATCAAAATAACCTAGTCATAGCCATTCACATAATGATTTCACAAAAAAAAAAACCTAGCTAGGGTTTCAAATCATAAAACCAATTTTAATCAACACATAGTCAACTAAACAAAGCTGTAGCCTTTTATTTTAAAAATGAATTCATAATGGTATAAAACTTAGTCACCAATTAAAAACATATATGCAATGAATATATACCCACACACAACCATATACAAAAATTAAAAGAATGTAAATAACAAACTCATTACACTATATATATCCACACAAAACCATGGCTGAGCTATCTATGGCCTCCATGCATTAAACATAAAACAAAATCCTCAACCCTAGTTAAGGTTTTATCCAAAAACACCATAAGGTAGGCAGAATAAATTCCAATGTCTATGGATATACTATAACTCATTTTTCCATAAAAAACCCACTTAAAAATAAAACACATAATTTTATAAACACTACTTATTTGGATTCTAGAAGTTGACCACAATTTTTTTTTATCTTCTCTTCCAATCTCCCAAAGTTTTATGCAAAAACAACACCAAAAATCCACATGTATCTAACAAAACCAACCAAACAATATATGACAAAATAAATCCCAATTAAATCTACTCAACTCCTACATGGATGAAAAGATTAATCAAATTATAGTTCAATCTACCAAAAAAACTCATGCAAGAAATGCATTAAATTCCCTTTGGCTGTCATGCCAAATTTTTTGATAGGATTTCACGAAGGTTTAAAACTCTTTGAAATCACTGAGTCCAAAAGAACCAAATAGAACCAAAAAAACCTAAAGAAGCATCTTGACACATTTGCATAGTAATTCAAGCCAATGCCATGACTCTAAAGTTACATGGAATAACAAAACAACATAAACTAATGACTAATGCCGTCAAGGTGGGTCAAACATCTAAACAACCTAAGCATATATCCAAGCCAAACTTGGCTATTGCAATCATGAAAATTGAACAAACAAGACAATGGTCCATTCAATTCTTAATCCTTAAAGCACAAGCCTAAAACATAAAATAGATAGGACATATATATAATTGCCTACAACCATAACATCATTATTTTTTAAACATTAAGTCAAACAACATCAAGATAACCAAACAAGGTGATAAGATTCAATAATCAAAATGATTGAGAATACACAAGATCAATACATGATCAAAAACCCTTTCAAAGTCGATAGTCATGGAATCAATGAAAAACATAAGAAACTAGAATGATGAAAATGATGATATCAAAAAGAGGACAATAGTTTCCAAACTAATCATGACACAACAAGTGATAATTCTTGCAATTAGTAACATCAAGTAAAATGATGTTTGCACAAATGTCAAAATTGACTAAAATCAACTAATAATTGAATTAAATATAAAATGATTACACACAACACTTAAATTATATAAACATAATGACTAAATCAAAAATACCGACAAGATCAAACTTTACAATAGAATTCAATATTTCATTTATCCATGTTTCCCTACTACTCAGGTCCGAACACAACCTAAGTCAAATACCTATCCATGTAATCAAAAAATAGACCATCAAAATTATTTGGACATCTAAGTATAATAAATGTAATAATAACATTTAAATAATACAATTGAATAATAAATTAGTACACATTAAGAATAAATATACAATGCTATAATGAAAATGTAATCCATACTTGTCTTAATCATTATAATAAAAATGTATCAATGCTGATCAAAGTACTATAACACCACAATAAAGTAAAAAATATGTCTCGAATAGTTCATATCTAATATATATCAAAAAAAATGAATTAGATGTAAGTTAAATAGGGTCATGACACTTTGTCAATGTTTAGCATGTTCATAGAATGGTACAACTCCTTATTTTTATGCAAAAATAAAGTATTTACTCATGTCATTAGCATTTTTACAAAAGACTAATTATTTGTGGAATGGAACAAATGTAAAAATATATATTAATACTCCATACTATATACACATAATATTTTCAAACTTTATCAAATAATGTTTCTTTCTATCTTATAGGAACCTATCGAGTCTTAATCTTTCTGAGTGCATGTCTAAAAGGGTGCATCAAAAAAGGGGTGGGTAAACCAGTAGTGTTTTGAAAGATTTTTTTACCCTATACCACCACTTGTAATCAACACAAATCCATCATATAAAATTCCTTAAAATGTAACACCACCCTTATACACTCCTCTAAGTAATTCACCACCTTAAACAACCCTTATCTAAGGCAAAAACCATTTTTGACATTTACCAAACAATGTCAACCTAGGCTGACCCTGTATTTAAATTATATTAACAAATTACGGGTTTAGGTCAGCGTTGGTTGACCCAATCCAAGACTAACTTGCTTTTATCAATTAATGATACAAGGTTGATTGGGATAACTCTATCAACTAAACTTTTAGAAAGGTTTAGGGTTAGATTCAACTATATATACACATCATTTTCACCATTTCTTAGAGAGAAGAAGAAGATCATATATTACACATATGATTATCTACCATTATAATTAAAGACCATTAATTAGAGTTCTAATACTACACTTGGAGATACATATATTGTCTTGTGGATAAGTCTTTTGGTTTCATCGAGAAGTTGTGTAGCCTAAAGCTGACTTATCATTATTATCCTTACATACCAAAACAAGCTCTTGTGAAACACCTTAGCCAAGGGAGATATTGAGGCTCAATGGGTTCATCTTCAAAGTTAAGTATTTTTAACTTTGTTCCTCCTTGTTAAAGTAGATATATTTTCATTTGTTAGCTTATATGCTTCTCTCTCTATGCATTAGGATTTATTATACATTTGCTTAAATATAGATATTCTATGCATGTTTAATTTTATGTTTATTACCTCCTTTTTGTGCCACAAGCTTTGGTGAGCACTAGATTAAGTTTTAATTTACTTTGTTAACATAGAAAACTAAGGACCTAGCTAGGGTTATTATATGGTGTTGCTTTATTAAAGGCTTTGGAACTCTCTTTAGTGATATTATTGTGGTAAGGGACCCATTAGTTAGGTCTAGTCGATCCATCTTAGTCATGACCTCGATTATCTAAATATACCAACAAATGGAAGGGTTAGTGTGATTTATATTCTTTGAGTTTTGATTGATTTTTAGATCAATTTGACTTTTTATTATATACATTCTAGTAAATTTGATGTGAATCTAACCCTTGTAGGTTTTATTTCATGCATTCATTTATTATCATCTTATATATGTTAATTTCTATAGTAATGTATTGAACCTATCAATACATTATAACATTCTATGTGTCGGTTTAACACAGTCACTTCAAATCGACTCTATTTTATCTGTGCAAGTTTTCTCCAATAATAAGTAACTAGATCGATCAACTCGACATAATTTTATTTTTTAACCATAGGTTTGTAGACCTTTTTAAGCTATTCACCCCTATTCATATATTATTTTCAGCATACAAGGTTTGCATATTCATCGACCTAGTCAACTCTACTTATAGATTATTTTTAGAATATAAGTTATACGTACTTTGTTGACCTAGTTTAATTTATTCAAAGAATATAAAGATCATAATTTGAGGAAAGTAACATAAAATTAAAAAATTCAAACATCTTCAAAATTATCAAAGTTCATTCTTACCTTCTCTATCATTTTTATTTTTCATTTATAGTCCTATTTTTCCATAATTTGTAGTCTATAAAACTACAACCCTACAATGAATTGGGTCAACTACCTTGACATAATTTTATAGCCTACTATATCTCTAGAATACCTAGTCAACCTATTTGATTGTGTTATTTTAGATCTTGCTTCCATAAAAAGTAGTGATCCTATCAACTCTGTTTTATGATGTTTGCCTATAATGTCACCTGAACCAAATCTGTACTCTTAAAAAATAAAAGAATAAACCTATCTTGGTAGTAATTAATTCACTTTTTCATTTTACTTATTTTCTTGATTAGAGTAACAAACATAGATGAATTGGGTGGTTTTTGATTTATTTACACTATTTTTCTCTTTTATACACACTTTCAAATAATTTAAAACTAAAAATCATTAGACATTCTCTTCCCAAGGTCTATCTACTTGAATTTCATCACCAAAAGGGAAGCTAAATTGGTTTTCTAAAAAAGTATATATACATGATTGATGGTATATATTAGAAAATCACCTGACACCCTTATCACTATGGGATTATTAAGTAAAGGGTTAGGCCCCAATAATAAACCAGTAACATCATGAATTTAGATCCTTTTTAGCTTACACTACCTAAAACTATCCATAGATTACTTTCTGGTTCCTTCTTACAACCAAATTCCTATCACATTACTTTTAAAATTTATTATAATCTAATAACATTCAGGAATGAACACTTAGTTTAGTATTTACATTCAAGTCTTTCTACTTGATCTTTGATCATTATATTTTATATTGTAAAACTTGTACTAGCTAGTGTTAGTGTAAGGTTTGTGATGTGTGATATAATTAGATTAAAAACATTGATCTAATTATTTATTTTCTCAATTATATTTGATTAATTATTATCTTGTAATCTTTTTCCTATTTTTAGAACACTATCACCCCTATCGACATAGTCTCTTATAGGCTATTTCATTCTATTTATCTTTAGTAAACAGTCGACCTATACAATTATGTATCTTTTTATCTTGTTCATTTTTACCATATGCCAAACATAGTCAAGTAGTTTGATTGTGTATTTTCCATCCTATTTTATTAGACTTTCCTACAAATTCTATCAACCCAATTGACTCTATACCTCTTGGCTGATACTGTTTTGTATTTGTTCGACTCTATCCCTATTTTTCCTCTTTGCTTTTTGATTTTAGATTTTAACTTCAAGCATCATGAAATCCCCTATCAAAATATTTTTGGACAACTTGAATATGTTTAGATTTTATATGGGATGTTCTTTTCTTCCTACCTTTGATACCTAAGAGGATATTCGCTCTTGGAGTACTTTTTCTCATCCCTCATCTTTAGACTGCAATATGATCCAAATTAATCTAATTAATGAAATTAATGGATCAAATCCATTTTATAATTATTTAGAATATTCTCACTTTAATGCACTTACATAAGCCTTAAAAATAACACCATAGGAAACCTTCTCAACACCAATAATCCTCCCTTTAATACTAATTCAAGAAATCCCCCTCCTACTAATCATCCTCCCAACACCAATCCAACATTCGATACCACTCAAATTATTACAAAAATAGTGCAATAAATGAATATATGAAAACATATAAGACCTCTCAAATGATGCAACTACAACATTATTTGATAAACATGGCCAATCGACCTCTTATTATTCTTACCTAAACCAACTAAAGTTTTATCCCTCCACCTCTTAAAGATGTCTTGGAAAATATTATTCCCCAACCTATCTTTCATAATAAGATGTTTCAACACATTAAAAATTAAATTTTAGCCCCTTTCATTATATCTATTGATATTGGTAATATATATCCAACTATTAATTATGATGGGACTAAAGACCCCACATCTTTTCTCAAAGTATTTGGTAATATTTATAAAGAGTGGATTCAAACTAATACCTTCACCACTACCAAAATTTTAGATAAAACCTTCATAGATGATGCATTAGAATGGTATAACCAACTTCCCCAACATTCTATATGGCAACTTGAGGATTTAGTCAATCCTCTAGTTAAATAATTTCAACACAATGATCTTCCCAAAAATTATCTTAGTCATTTCATTAATGCTAAACAATCCTCTTCTGGATCAACTCATGATTTTATCAAATGATGGAAATATTTGGCTTAAAAATTTGATCACAACATGATTGATGACAACTTATATAAACTCTTCATCACTGCCTTAACCCCTTTCATCTAATACAAGGTTCTAACTTTTGCTCCCCAAACTTTAAATGATGCTATCAATCAAGCTAAGTGACAACACTTTATAATGAAATAATTTGAACCCAACATTAAAACCATAAAGTGATATTTCCAACACTCAACCAATGTAATCACTATAAGTCCTTCTAAACCAAACCTAAGAGTAGCTAAAATATATAATCCCCAAGCTTCCCATATGCCACTAACTATTCTATAAATGAAACAAATTTTAGTTCCTTATAAACCATTCACATATGCTAATAACCCACCTACATGTTATGACCCTAATAAATGTAAAAATAAAGAATCAAGTGAATGATTCATAGAATCAACTCAAAGGACATTTCTTTAATGCAATACCTACAATTACTTCATAAAAAATCTTACAAGTTTTCACAACATTTGAGATATTGTAGAGAATAAACAATAAAGATTTTATACAATAGTCTCTGAATAATATTCATAATTTCTACGTGGGTCTCCATAATGACCAAGTCAAAAATACATGGGAGTGCCTATTAAATAGGCAAGATAGGTTGTTTGATGTAACAAAATATTATTGCATGAATAACCTATAAAATAAGAGTACCTATTACTATTTTTCACTCAACAAATACATGTACAAAATATAATAGTATCTCCAACAAACAAATAACTCCCAAAACAAGCTTACACACTTTAATCCAACACCATCCCTTAAGCACAAAATAGGGATTAAAAAAAGAGAAAGTGAAGAGACTGATGGGTCTTGGTAACTAGCCCTGATCAAGTACCCATCTATAAAATCATAATGAAATATAAAGTGTCCCTATGATAACCAATATATCTTACCAAATTACATGGATGATGAATCATTATAAAAACTAAGTCAATTAGGAACTAGTTCTCTGTATGAGGCTAACTCTATAAAAAATATTGTTCTCAAAACACTAGGAAAAAAATCACAAAGGATGAAATATATCACCACAAGGTACCTAAAAACCAATAACAATAGCTAAAGTTAAGAGCAAAAATTATATGCTGCAAGCTATCCCAAAAAGTAAATGGTGCAATACTCAAACATAATGCTAAAGAGGTGCACTAGATGGAACAAAGGCCATCAAATACAAATGCACTTAGTGGACTCAAAAGTCTCAATGGAACTCAAATTTGCTTTAGTGGTCTAGATCCACTGCTCGATCACAAAAAAAAACTAACATTAGAATGCACTATAATAACTCTTAAAAAAAGAGACTATCAGAGGTGTTAATAGTAAAAAATGCTTCACCAAATAAATTCAATCTACTACCAAAAGATGTAGTGCACCAAGGGTTAACAAGCAACATGACAACTAAAGAAGCAACCCCCCATACTAATGATTATGTAGAGTGTCATAAAAGAGTTTATATGAGTAGATTAAATCCACTTCTCAAACATTAACATGATGACACTATATTCACCAAAATAGATACTCTTTAGAAGGAGATAAAGTTCCACAACAAATCTGAAGGAGATTGTCAATTGTAAAAAAAAATGCCGAAGATACAAAACAAATATCTCTCAATAAAATGGCCCTAGTGGTGATGGGATAGTCAACAGCTAAAGAGTAAGTGATCAAAATGGAGCATAAAAACATGAAGAAAAAGACTCCATGACTCTTAGTGTGACCACAAATAAAGATCCCATCTAACAAAAAACACTAGATGATGCATAAAACTTTGGATGTGATCAATCTGTAGAACACGCCATCAAGAATAAGAGAGTTACTCCTAAAATAAGGGAGTAGTGTGTGACACAAAAATCATACTCAAGAATGTAAGACATTGGGATCTACTAAAAATGCATTCATGAGTACAAAAATGGCACAAAAATACAATGCACACTAAAAATGGGGCATCAAACACTAAAAATGAAGGTAATGGGGAGTGAGAACAAGTTTATTTTATCTATGAGTGGGTATGACCTCCTACCAAACCAGACCTCGCCATCTATCTTTGACTAGAAATATAGAAGATAAATACAAAAAAAAATTAATGTTCCCTTTTATAATAAATTCCCTCCCAAGGCAATAGTAAAAAACACCTCTTCGAAAAATAATGCAAAAAAATTACATTTTACAAATTTAAAATTTGTGGCCAATAAATGATTTTCACAAAAAAATTATAATTTTTATTTTGTGAAATACAAAAAAACCTATGAAAAAAGAATAAAATTTGACCCCAAGACCTTTAATGTAGAAAGGTCTTAATAAAATCTCGTTAGCCACATTGACAATTTAAAAATTTGAAATTATAAGTCACAAATTAACTTTTTAACTACTTCTAATGAGAATTTAATGATAAAAAAATCCAAATAAATAACTCACACATGTTGAAGGTGAATAAATGGTTTGAATAATCAGAATATATCTACTCCTTGAAGCTCTTTCCATATTTAAAAGCCCCAATAAATCAAAATTTTAATAAGCCATAAAAAATTCCTCTTAGGTGATTAGAAGTGGCTCTTGGAAATCAGTCCCAAGGGTTGTAAAACCTAATTCAAGGATCTATGGACTAGTTTTGAATGGGATATGAAAAAATATAATAGGCCTTCATAAAAAAATAGAACCTGATTTGGTCTTATACGGCCTCAAACAGATAATTTTTCTAGATTTAAAATGAAGAAAACTTGCCTGGAGATAGGCATTGGAAAAGGCTCCCAAAAAGGTGTAGGTCCTATTGCACAGTGGTATGTCTTGGGTTGTGATCAAACCTAAGACTATATTTTATGCTTCCATAAATTTAAATTTTCCAAATTAGACTTGTACAGCCTGCTACAAGGAGTCTTAAATAGGTAAAAAACAGATTTTTATCTTTGAAATTCCTTTTTTTTTCAAATTCAACTTCTGATAAATGTAATATATAAAATATTATTGGAATAATTGTGGAATTTTAAAAAATTAGAATTAATCTTAAAATGTATAGGAACTAAAAACATATAGATTCAAAAGAATTATGGGCAAGAGAAACTGTAATTGAAGGCTCCAAAATGATCTAAAACCACGTACAAATAAAGAATCAAGTGAATGATTCATCAGATCTAATAAAAGGACATTTATTCAATGCAAATACTAGAAATTAATTCAGATTAATTTTATAGAAAATCTCTGCAACGTTAACGACATTATAGAGAATAAAAAAATAAAGAATTTGTACAATAGTCTCTAAATAATATTCACAATTTCCATGTGGGTCTCCATAATGACCAAGTCAAAAATACATGGGAGTACCTATTAAATAGGCAAGATAGGTTGTTTCATGCAAAAAAATATTACTATTTTTCACTCAACAAATACATGCACAAAATAGAATAATATTTCCAACAAATAACTAACTCCCAAAACAAGCTAACATGCTTTACTCCAACAACAAATTTTGTTAGTTTTAGGCCAATATAAGACATTCCCATGAAACATGTCATGGGATTACAAAGTTTGTCATTTATTTCATGATAGGAGATACATTCAATCATCTTTCCATGATCAAAATTCATCATCATGATTGTGTTAATGCTTCCCAAAAGAAACAAGATTTCAAGCTCTCTTCCTCTAACAACCCATTTTTTTTCCATATCTAACCCTCAAAATTCAAATAATGATATTTATGTGATTGATGCTGATTATGATCAATACTATACCAATTCTCAATATCTGAATGTGACTAAATTCAATTGTCAACATAAACCTACCCATAAATATCATGTCACAAATCTAAAGAAACCATCACTCGAAGAGTAAATTCTTAAAGATACCACTGCCACTAACCTGCCTTTGAAAACCATTAAGGAACCACTTACTCAATCCGAACCTCCAACTACCTCTCTTCCTACCAAAAATATTTTACCTTCCAAGCTTCATGTTGTTTCTTCATCTTCAAAAACTCATTGGAATTTCTTAGAGGAACTTAACTCTATGCCTTATAAAATACCTCTCATAGAGTTAGTTCACACTTCTCCATATCATTTTAAATTCCTAATGAAATAACTACACAAAATTGAATAACCATATTCCTTAGAAGTGGAGCAACCTTCTCATGAGCCTCCACCAACATAATTTCATACCATTGAAATTATTTGTCCTTATTCTAAACCTTCCATCGATTTTCTTGAAAAAGACATGATCAATGATGAAATTCTCTTTTGAGTTGATGATCCACCTCTTTTTATTAAAATATTCATTAATACCACCCTTATTTACAAATTCTTAGTAGATAAATGGTCAAGAATTAATGTGACATCTATTTGGCTAATTTAAAAACTTGGGTATAATAAATATCACCTCAAATAAACTCATCTAATATGTTATGGATTTGAAAAAACTAATCAAAAACTACTTGATTGCATTTGGATGCCTCTTACTATTGGATCCAAAACTATACATACCAAGCTTATGGTTCTCAACTTACCATTATCTTACAATATAGTCTTAGGTCATCCATAGACACATCGTATTAGGGCTATTGCCTCTTTGGGTAGCCAATGTATCAAGTTTATTCATAATGGAAAATAGTATAAACATGAGGTTGATCCTATTCCATGGAGTATTCATCTTCCCAACCCCAACTCTCAATATTGGTTTCCAAATATTCCAAGAATTAATAGTGCACCTTTACTTGAATTTATCAATATGAATCCAAATTTTTATGTCACTCTTGCCAATTTTGATGATGATAACCCAACAATTTTAAAAACACTTGAAATGCTACCAAGATACCTCCTTAAATTTCAAAGTGGTTCCCTTCTTCCTTACTACCTCATGATCATACAATTATTTTCATTTATGAGATCACTAATTTCCATCTTCCATTTAATTTACATGAAGCATATTACACAAAAAATGATTTCTATTTTAACGTTTTTGGACTTAACACATGTAAATTCTGTGGGTAGTTAAAGGGAAGAGTAGACTAAATCAAGGGAATATTATGTAATAAATATAACCATTGATTTGGTAAAGAATTGAATAGCTTTTGAATTTTCTAAAAAATAGTAATAAATAGTAAAAATAAAGACTTGGTTGGAAAACCCCTAATATGTATGATATGAGTGATGGAAACTAAGATAGAAGCTAGTATGAGTGTTGTAAACTAGAGCCCTATGTGAGAATCCCTCCTGGTTACTAGTGCCTCAATTAGATAGTAACACCATTATTGGTAAAATGGTGGTAGTGCTTGATATTGGTGGTAGTGTCCTTTATGTAAGTCTATCTTGAGCTTCTGAGTGTACCTGTGTCTAGATCTCTAGGTTCTATTCTTATACACATGAGTTCTAAAACCTTGTATTGTGCCTATAATGACTAGTTTATTATGAAAACCCTAATTTTCCATATATCTAGGGCATGAGTTGAAAATTTTGTTTGTTAGTAGAGTAGGTTGGAGATCCTCAACACCCCACTATGAAGAGAGTTGCTTACATACCAATAATTTGAGGAGGGATCAAGCTTGATGTAGTTCTTCCCACCTAAATACTAGTGAAATTTCAAGTGATTCTAGTATGATAATATCCTTGAGTGTGCTTGAGACTAGAAATATAGAAAATTTGAGCTAAGGAAAGCTATAGATGGTATATGCATAAGTAGGGAAGAAAAAGGATTGATAACCTTAATTATGCTCAACTTGTTTCATGTTTGACTGTGTATTTGCATCTAATTTTCATGTAGTGGTTAGAGGGCTAAAAATCATGTATTTATACAATTTTGTTTCTTGTGTAGATGATAAAAGATGTTTAGGCTGACTTAGGAGGCATTAGTTTTTGAAAATATATTTATTTAGTAAACTTTGGGAAAATGACATTAACATCATTTTGGGTACACTAGAGCCACTTGGTACTAGTATCCTTATTATGGCACTAGTGTCCATATGGCAAAAAACTAGGCATAAAGGGCCAAGATTAGGGAATGAAGGCCTAGAACTAATTTGGAGCTAACTAGGAATGCTTGTGGCCCACACAAAGGCTAGATAAGTGTGATAATAGGATTTAGGATAGGTCTAGGGTTAATCTAGGGATAGGTAGTCTCAAATAGCACTCTTATCACTCAAATACCACTTTTGGGTGATTACAATTTCAATTGTAATGAATATGGAGTGTCCAAGTTATTTCAAAACCCTTTAACCATGTCACCTCACAAATTTAGTGATCTTGGTGTATCTCCTTCTGATGCTCCTCTAGAGACACAAGCATGTACTATCTCTCATAGCTATGATGATAACTACATCATAGCCAAATCTAAATCATGAGACTTAGATGTTTAACACTATCAATAAACCTTAGCTAAAATACATACTTTTATTTAAAATGTTCATGAAATCTCTATGGATATTAAGTTATAACCTAAAGGTCATGTACCTCTAGTTAATTATCCACTTCTTGATACTTCTTAGGTTGTTGAAAAAATCTTACCTCTCACAAATTTAAAACATTCAAAATATTCTATACCTTCTATATCATTGGTTAATCTACCAAATCCCATCCTTACCAATGATTTTAAAGATACACTTGTTATTAATCCAATTGAATCTAATCAACCTTTCTCCACAGTTCCACCTACCCTCAAGAATACCTTTGATGCCAAATCAACAAATGTATTCCAATACATTCTAAATATGATTGTCATGGTATCAAAATCATTGATATTGGAGTATATGTGGAATAATGTGGACCCTTACTCATGCTACCTAGTGATGAAGCCGTCCTTGAGTTACTCCATGCCAGATAACCTCAACATCCTCAATAACATCATAAAATTGGGAATTTCAAAAGAAAGGCTCCTCATTTTAATAACTTAATTACTATCATAGATCCCAAAATGGAGCCCATTTATTCTCTTCCAAATGCTTCATATAATTTTAAATATGAAATGTCATGATTATTGAAGAAACCATTATAATAGAATATGGCACACCTTCATGTCCTCAACCTATAACAATTTATAGAGAACACACACTAATCGAGCATGATAAATTTAGCCTATTTTTTGATAAATATTGTGATACTTTTGATTTTTCATAAGAGGACATGTCAAGTATTGACTCTTGTATCATTTTTCACAACATAATGATATACACAGATGCCAAACTTGTCTAAAAAAAGGAACATAAATTTCCACCACATGCATAAATAAATTATTAAAGTATTAGTTTCTAAGTTTATCAAACCTATGGAATATTCTTAATGGGTGTTAAACATTGTTCTCATTTTCCAAGAAGTCACCATCATTATTCATATATGCATCAACTTCCATAATCTTAACCTTGCCTATCCCAAAGATAATTTTCTATTACCTTAAATAGATGCCATCGTAAATTCCACTACTAGATATGAAATGATGTCATTCATGCATGGTTTTTTAGGATATAATCAAATCAATATAGACCTCAAAGAACAATGGAAGATAACATTCACTATGGAATGGGGCACCTATTGCTATGTTAAAATGCCTTTTGGCCTTAAAAATGCCAGAATTACCTATCAACGCACCATGAATCACATTTTTCATGATATTATACATAAGATTATGGAAACCTATGTGGATGAACTCATTAATAAATCAAAAAGTCTCACAACCCATCTCTCTGATCTAACCATCATATTTGATCGATTAATCAAGTACAAAGTTAGACTCAACCCATAAAAATATGTCTTTGGTGTTACATATGGTAAAATTATAGGGTTATTAGTATATCTTCATGGTATTGATGTAAATCATATTAAAATAAATTCTATAATCAACATGCCCATTACTTTCTCCATTTTAGATATTCGCACTTACCTTGGCAAGCTTGGGGTAATTTGACAATTCATACCTGAAATGACTTACTACATCTACTCAGTTAATTCCCTTATTAAAAAAATAAATGCTCTAAAATGGATTGATCCTTTTCAAAAGAAATTTGAAAACATGAAATAATCATTACTTCATTTGCCTACCCTTCATCCACCTTCTAATGATCATCCTTTAATTTTGTATACCTATTCTACTCCTGTATTAGTTAGGGCAATACTTACCCAACAATATGATATTGAAAGAGAATATATTATTTAATATATTAGTTAAGGCCTCATTGATATACTAAAGTAGAATGTGATTGCCTTTCTATCTATTTTACATCTAAAAACCTCCATCACTACATGTTCTATCAAACTACATATGTCATTGTCCATTACGATTCACTTTGTCATTTTAATCCAAAACATTTTTACCTGGAGATAGAATTGTCAAGTGGATGGTTCTCTTGATAAATTTGACATTCAAATCATAAATTAATTTTCTTTGAAAGGGTAAGTCATTATTGACCAACTTGTAGTGGATCCCATACCTACTTCAATTCACATTCAAGATAGTCTCCCCAATGATAACATTCTCTATATTGCATGTCTCAATTAGGCTATCTCTATTAAAGATTATTTCCATAATTTCACTACTGACTTTGAGGTAAATCATCAAGAATATACCTATATCATTCTTGATACTACTAAATCCAAAGTAGTTATCGAAGAGCTTTCTGAAGTCATCATCAATTTGAATGAAGAGACTTGGACCCTCCACTTTAATGGCACCAAATACCTCTAAGGGGATGGGGTAGGTTGTATTCTTACTAATCATCATCTTAGAAAAATCCCTTTGGAATTTAAGCTAACCTTGATGTCATTAATAACATGTCAGAATATGAATCTTTAATCTTAGGCATGAAAGTGGTACTCGACTTAGATATACCATGTCTACATTATTTGGGTGACTCCCAACTTATCTGTTGCTAGGTTAACAATGATTACTATTGTAAAAGAAATAATATTATCACTTATCATCAAATGGATATGAAACTCACCAAAGAGTTTAAATTTTTTACCATTGAACCAATTCCAAGAGATCAGAACTCTATCACTGATTCTCTTACTTCTTCAACATCTCTATTTCATCCTAATCAAATACTTAATGATTCCCAATTTAGTATTCAAATAAGAAAGTCCTTTTCCTATATATAATCATGGGATTAACTCATGTATCACAATGAGGATTCCACTATTTAATATATCGCATGGTACGAAAACATAATCCAATTCCTTAAACATCAAACATATCCTCTAGACATTGATTCTCATGAAAAGACTAGAATATGTAAACAAGATTTCAAATATGTCTTCTGATACAACACACTTTTTATCATAATGTATAAGGTAACCTGATACATTATGTAATGCATAAGAGGTCCCTCCTCTCCTTGAACAAGCACATGGGGGTATATGTGGTGGTCACTATAGTAGACATGATACAACATGCAAATGCTTACATATGATATACTTTTGGCCTATGTTATAAAAGGATGTTATTGATTTTATAAAAAATGTAGTCATTTCTAACTTATGATGATATAATCCATTCAACACCAGCTAAGATCCAATATCCTTGGCCATTTTCCATGTGGGGATTAGATCTCATCGACAAATTACCTTGTTTATAAGATGGCCATGTTTTTATTGTCCCTGCTATTGAATATTTTACCAAATGTGTAGAATCCATGCCTCTTATCAATGTTATGGGAACCACTATTTCTAAATTTATCCTTAACCAAATCATTTATCACTTTGTATTTCCCCATACTATCATTTATGATAATGGAAAAAATTTCAAGAACAAGGATGTGAAATAGTTATGTGCCAAATTTAAAATATCTCACAAATTTTACACACCTTACCATCCATAATGCAATGGCCAAGTTGAGGCCACTAAAAAAATTCTCAACAAAATTCTACAAAAGACTATTAAAGAAACCTACACAGATTGTCATCTTCATCTATATCCTATACTTTGGGCCTATCACAATAGCATCCATACTACCACTAGGGCAACACTATTCTCGCTAGTCTATGGTTCCAAATTCATTTAACCATTAGAATTTTATCTTCCATCATTATGTATATCTCTTAATAGTATCATTATCAATGAAGAATTACATGATGCTCAACTTCATGCCCTTAATATTCTTGGTGAAAACTATCTAGCTGCTCTTCAATATAACCTCAAATACAAGGCTCATATCACCAAACAACATAATAAAAAGGTTAACATTTACACCTTTAATTTTGGTGATCGATTCCTTAAGTTAGACTATACCATGATAAAGAAGGAAAATACACCCAAAATGGTGGGGCCCTTATTTAATGAAAGACATTCCTTGTCCTAGTACCTATCACCTACAAACTAGTGAAGGGCATGTTTATAAAGAACCCTCTAATGCATAATTTTTGAAGAAATATTTTATTTAGATATATCCCTCTTTATCATATTTATATATACTATCCTAATAATGATTCTTGTAGGATTTCTATAGGGATCTCACCCTCTATAACAGTCTCATTTTACACAAACCTTAGTTTATTCCATTGGTCCTTTGGTTTCTTTCTCTTATGAGTTGTGTTGTAATACCATGGATAGGACTTAGTTTTCCTCATGAATTACTTTTGCTTTCATATTTTGATTTTTAATATCAAGTTTGTTATTTTTCAAATGCATTTTACACCTTATTGGGTTTTTCTTTTGTGAGTTGTAGTGTAAGACCATGGATAGGACCATGCCCTCTTAAGAAATACCCTTTTTTTTACCATTTTTTCACATTCTTTGTTTACCCTCTTGGGTTTTTCTTTACGAGTTGTAGTGTAAGACCATGGATAGCACTAGGCACTCTTCAAAAATATCATTTTTTGACTTTATTTTACCCAATGGGGCTTCTCTTTTATGAGTTTTAGTGTAAGACCATGGATAGGACCAGGATATCCTCATAAAATCACCATATTATTTCAAAACACCTTTCTTAAACTAAGTTTTTCTTTTATAGAATGCTAAGAAATGGTTACAAGTTTGTGATCCTATATTCCTAGCTTTAGTTTTTGTTTCTTTTGTAGATAAAACTTTCACAAAAAAATATGTTAGTATGTTATCCTATACTTACATACATTATTATGATAAAGAATCATACTTACCTATTATTGTATCCCTTTTCACATTGTCTCATCTTTCATGATTTGAAGTATTTATAGTTGTTTCATGTTCATTCCCCTTGATTTCCTTTCCTTTCATTCTAATTAAAATAAAACAAGTTCAAATTCAAGATATCACTTTTATTTCACATGAATTAACAAGATTATTAGACACCATGCTCTCCAAGTTATCTTTATTAGCTACCAAGTCCAATTTTTTCAAATTATAGTCATTTTTAGCACCCACATTTGGTTATATGAATTTGTATGGAGGACGAATAGAAAAATCCATCAAAATTTAAAATCCAAATCATTTAAAAACAAAAGGCAATGATCATAAAGGCAACATAAAACTTCAAAAGTCAACATCACACATGATTAATAACATATATCCTATTTCTAATAGAATCTCAAACTCTATAGTTGGCCTCATGATAGAGTTGAGGTCCATTGGTGTATGGTAGGCTAGTAGATTGGGATAGGAAAATTTAAAAAAATAATATATATAGTGCTACCTACTTTATCATGTAAGTTTCCCAATCTTCACAGTAGACCGATGGGTTTGTAAGAGGTCTTGAGGAATGGGGAACATGTTATGGGAAGGTAGGTCCATTTTACTTTTCATGCATATAGCCTTCATGGGATAATATTCATACTTAATTTGATGACCTAAGATTTGTGTGATTAGGAAAATTTATTTAGAGTCCTTAATGTTGATAGTCCTCTTGTTTTTAAAAACTTAATTTTAGTGTCTTAACTTCAATAAAGAATTTCTCTACCTTGCATTTTATTCCATTTCATTTCCCCCCTTGACAGGAAAGTTTGATTCTAAATATGTTTCCCAACTTCTATATTCAATTTTATTCACATCTTTAAACATTATAATAATTTTTTGTTTTTGTTTTATCTATCCTTAAAACAAAATAAAATGCTTGAGTGACTATGGATTATCTTCTTTATACCATTGCTTTACATTTTTAGAATTGCCTTGGTTTATTTGAAATTTTTTGTTCACTCTTTTTTTTTGGACAACTACATCTATTTATATATTTTTGTTGTACTTTTTTTAAGACTATTGCATTTTTTTTTCAATTCTTTTTCCATTATTGAATGAGTTTGGATTGTTACTTCTCACTCACCAATGTTGTTTTCTCCTTTTATGTACTTTTTCCATTGATAATTGAGTAAGGATTGTTACTGCCCAATCATCAATGTCGTTTTACCATTTTTTTGCTCATATTTATTTAAGTAAATATTGTTTCTACTTTCACATTAATTTTTTATTACCATTTTTATTAGTATCCATACTTTGACTTTGTTTACCTTTCTTACTTAAGGTTTACTTGTTTGAGTTTTTTAGTCATTTAGTAGCCTTGGCTTTTTGGTTATCTGATTTACTTGAATTTTTGGCTTGGTAATTTGGTCCTAAATTATAATTTATCACCCTAGATTACCAAATTTCTAAGTACATCATGCCTACACATTTCAATTATCATGGCTTTTGTACATTTGTTTCTTTTTTATCTTTAATTTTGTATCTTTAGATTTGTCCAAATTAATCTCTATGCCCTCCACAGTAAAAAAATATAAACACAAAAAACAACCATCCAATGATAAAGGTAAGCTAAGGTATGCATAAATTAATTTTATTTTCTAGTTATTTCCTTTTAGATATTTATTTTTAGTTATTTTATGCTTGAAAATACTATATTTTATTCAGCTTCAACATTGTGTGTTGCTATGTTCTTTTATCAAAGCACCATCCCATGTTGTACTTGAGTGAAACATGATGATTTTTAAATGGATCATATGTATACACATAATATTTTCAAAATTTGTAAAATACTGATGCTTTCTCTCTTCTAGGATCCCATCGAGTCTCAATCTCTCTGAGTATATGCCTTAAAGGGTGCACCAAGAAAGGGGTGGGTAGACCATTGGTGAATCAAAAGATTGTTGTCCCTTATACCACCTATTTATATCAATATAAATCCATCCTAAATACTTTCATAAGTTTTGACACATCATTTACATACTCTTCCAAGTAATTCACCACCTTAAATAGCCCTTATCGAAGCCAAAAACCATTTTTGACATTTACCAAATAATGTCAGCCTGGGCTGACCCTTGAATTAAATTATATTAGCATGTTATGAGTTTAGGTCAGATTTGGTCGACCTAGATTGGGACCTAACTTGATTTTATCAATTAATGATATAGGGTCGATTGGGATGACTATATTAACTAAATTTTTAGGAAGGTTTAGGGTTAGATTCAACTACATATACACATAATTTTTGCCATTTATTAAAGAAAATAAGAACATCATATATTGTGCATCTACTTATCCACCATTCCACTTGAGGAGCATTGCTTAGGTTTATAATACTACACTTGGAGATATAGATATTATGTTGTGGAAAAGTCTTTTGGATGCATAAATAAGTTGTATAGCCTAGAGCTGACTTATCCTTGTTATAATAATATATCACAACCACCTCTTGCAAAGCACCTTAGCCAAATGAGAGATTGTGTTTTGACGGGTTCATATTCAAAGATAAGTATTCATAAATTTGATCATCCTTATTAAAGTATATGGATTTAAATTTGTTATTTTATATGATTATCTCTCCATGCATTATATTTCCTATACATTGGATTAATTATATATCTTCTATACATATTCAATTTTAATTTTAATTACCTCTATTTTATGCCACAATATTTTATGACCACTAGATTAGGTTTTAATTTGCTTTGAATTTAATTTGTGAACATAGAAAACATAGGAACTAGCTAGGGTTATTCTATGGTGTTACTTGAATAGAGGATTTGGAACCTCCTCTAGTGATATTATTGAGGTAAGGGAGCCTTTGGTTAGGTCTAATAGATCCATCTTGGTCATGACCCTAATTGTTTAAATATACCAACAAGTAGAAGGGTAAGTGTGATTTTTTTTCTTTGAGCTAGGATTTATTTTTAGACCGGATTCACTTTCCCTTATATACACATATAATCCATGAGCATTCATTTTGAGATTGCCATGTCAATATATTTTCCTATGAATTGGTAATTTACAAATCTACATTGTGTTCATGAATTGGAAAAAATTTTCTATATGTTAAAATTTACCATACATGTACTCAAGTTGTGATCACTTTACACCTAATAGATACAACCTTACCTTAATATAAATAGTACATTGACATTACCATGTTGATCTATTGAATATGTACATACATATATAATACATTCATCTCTACATATTGGAGTCTTAGATTTTCATCTATGCTAATTTTATTCTAAAAAATCCTAGCTCCAAGTGAATCACCTTTTTTATTTCCTATTCCTTCTTAAGTTATTGCTAGATCTTTGAACCAAAAAATATATATTAATTTTGAGCATAGATGGAAACTTGTGTCGATGTCCACACATCAAATACTTTTCATGGAATAAGATCCCATCACCATTGAATTCAAAACAAGGATATATTTATTGGACAACTATTAATCATTATCAAATTTATAGGTCTAGAGCTTTACTACGTATGAACCATGACTCAATAAGGAAAACATATACTTTATTTATTTTTTTCCTTTTATGATTTTAGAGTTAGAATTTACAAAAATGGGTACATGTAGATATTAAAATGTGGTATTAGACACTTGGAAATGTCAATTGTAAGCTACGTTCATCTTACATGAGTTGTGCATACATATATAACTCTTATTAGCATTTTATTATATCCAAAATATTTTTATGGGTCTGATCCTCTCAATTTTCTATCAGTCACCTACGTGAATTCCCTATTTTGTAGCAAACTGATCAATTATCATACTCATACATACCTAGATCATTAGATTAATATTTTTACCTCCTAGACATAAAAATTAGATTTAGACAATACTTAAATTTTGGTACCATCCAAACCTAACGGTTTAGTCCTACACTAAATAATGATCACATTTGAAAGTCAAATAATTCCTATGGGTTGGGATATACATTTTAAATGTCAATGGTGTAAGGATGTACCAAAATATTCCCATATAAATAGACAACAATTCTAAGCCTATTTATCAATCTAGTAGTCACCAAGGAAACACTTATACACTTCTACACATGTAAAGGGACTTCCGTATTCTCTCCAATTTATGAAGCATTCACAAGGATCAGGGTTTAACCAAGTTTTAAACATCTTAAATCTATTTTTTTTTCACTTTTCAAATGTCAAAATCTAGATCCCATGTTGCATACATTAAATGAGGATCATCACACACATACACATAATATGGAGAACTATGTGTTGTTTAAATTCCCTGTTTGGAGTATTGGATATGTAGGAAACACTCAACCATTCAATGGGCAGTGATTGGGGTCATCTCAATCCACCTTATTTCCCCTTTTATAGGGTAAAACCTAGTGTTGAAAGTGGACCTATGGTTTCAAGAGGAGGATATTTTTGGATATTTTGCTTATAGTTAAGTATTAGAATCACACACACATGAAAGAGAAACAAACCCAATAAATTATACCAAAACAAAGACTAAGGATTCACATAGACAAACCATCAAGTTTAGCTGTTAGAGTCAGATGATACTAACTAAGATTGATGTTTCTATTTAGGCACCGTTAGAATTCCAATCCATGATTTAAGAGACTCATAGTCTATTTTTATACCTATGATATAACCTACATTCAGTCTTAGACTTGTAAAATTTAGTAAAAGCTAAATATTTAAACCTTATTAGTACTTTATATAGTTAACAAGTGTAAGAATGAAATAAATTTCTACCTTTTACATTCAGATTTATGCTTAATTGTGATATACAAACAATATGAATTAGTTACATAGTTCTATTTTGTTAGGGTTAACTAAAAAATAAAATAAAATATATTGGTGAACTTATATATTTGTCTTGGACATAGCCAAGTCCTATGTTTCCCTTAGGGTTTCATCCCCTTTTCTAATATTTTTAGATTTTGTCCTTAGGGTTTCATTTTTAGAGTTGATTTCTAAATTGTACTAAAATTTTAAAATACTCATGGCTATAATTGATGTATATAGTTTCTATTTTTTGACTCAAGATATGATTTTAATAATTACATGTTTTCCTTTAATATGAAAGATCTGTAGAAATTATATAACTCCATAGTTCAAATATTTATGTACTAATAAAGTTAACATTAATAATGAATACTATTTATCCTTATTTAAATCATATCATTTCAACATATAATTTGAGTTGATTCTTGTTACTACTATGCATTAAAGAGTATTCATGAATCTTTTTATTTCACCTCCCCCTATACCTCTAAGTTGTACCATCTACCATCCCAACCCTGTTATTTACCCAAGGCTTATATTAGATTCCATGGTCCATGATATCACTACTATAATAGGTATGATGTCTTAATATGCACAATATAATGAAGGTGTTTAACATTTTCCTCCCCAACTCATTCCACCTCTTATGAAGCAAACCAATCAAACAAAAGGGGATGACATCATTGATCAAATAATGAATACTCATGTTAAGATTTCTATCTTTAAATTACTTGGTTTTACACTATTTTTGATAAGATACAAATTAATGAATTATATTTATACTTATATAGGTGTAAAAGTTGAAATATCATAATATTAAAGATATACAATATTCAATAATTCTAATTCTTATAAATTGCTAAATATAGAAAGTTGTTATTTTGGGAAAACACTAAGAAAAAATATACTCAGGTTGCATACTAAATTCTATTAACTATTCTAAATATTTTATTATGAAAATAAAAAGAAGAGGTGAATGTTCATGCTTAGTATCACGCATAATATCAACCAATTTTTAGATAAGTCAGCTTTAAGTGGATAATGGAGTAGTGTACACTAGTCCATTAATTTTAAACTTGTCCTAGTTGACTATGATAGCCTATTGACAAGAAAATACAAATAATGTAGGAATATTGAAATGATATATCAAAGGTAGAAGCATAATATTTTTCTAGATAGGTTTCCTAAGGGAAGATGATGGTGTAATTTACCCAAGTCTATTAACCATAGACTTGTCTTGGTTGACTGTGTGTAAAAAATGATCACTGTATCTTTTGAATTTTTAGATGCTGAGTAATATGATATATCATAACTAGGGTTTGGACACATAAAATTGATGTTTGTTTTGTCTTGTATTTAAATACCATAGGGCACTATGATAGCTTTAAAACATATAAGAAAATGAGGGGAGTTTAATGCATCGAGGTGACCTCAATCACCCCCTCAATGATTGACCACTATCTACATATCCAATACTCCAATAAGGAAAATCAAACCCACATAGTTATTCTACTTAGAGTGATCATGAAATTATGATCCTTTGAATATGTGTATATAACTATAATATAAATTAATTACTTGAAAATTATATCTCTTAAATTTATTTAGAGGTTCTTGACTTGGCTTATGGATTCTCCTTGTGATTGATTTAGAATTTGGAAAAAGTAGGGCATATTTTCTCAATGTTTAGAAGTGTATATACTTGTACCAAGTGAATAATAAGTAAGTTAGAAAATCACTCATGACACTTATTTATAGGTAAAAATTTTCCTTTACCAACCATGAGAAATTTGTTAGAAGACCCAAAATAATATTTTGAGTTTTGGAAAATAGCCATTATTTGGTGCAGGATGCTATTGCTATAAGTGGACAGGGATGCATTATGATTCTATTTGCCTAGCACAAACTTGCCTAGGGAGATAAAATATAACTATCCTATATTAGGGATAGTCTGAAGGTGATTTTAGATAGTTAGATAAATTGACATTAAAATTTATATATAGTAGTGATGGCAAACAAAGGGTCGAGCCTGTATATAGATGAATGACTTAGAGGATTGATGAATAGGAGTCATGTATTTTTTCACAAGTCATGTGGTTGGGAATGCAACAAGAATTATTATTATCAAGTACATTGACTAAATTTATGTTTCTATATTTGTCCCCCATTTATTATATAAATGAAATTACTACATTAAAGGATAAAGACTTGAACCTGAGTGTGTACAACACATTTTGTCTTTGAGTAGATACTTCAATTTTTTAAGGCACTAAAATTTATCAAACCATGAAATAAATCATGAAGTATTCATTTTTTTCATTTTAAAATTAAAAAAAGCTTAACTTTGAAAATTGTAAAATTGAAAAGAGAACAAGGAATAAGTACACCTATATGTAGATGAAATCCATTTTCCCAATAACCTGTAATTGATGATGAATAATTATGCCCCCTTTAATAGACTTAAAAAATTTGAACCAATGGTGAATTGAGAGTGATAAAGTCATAATTTTTAATAACTAATTAAGCTATTAAGTTGGAAATATACATTATACAAACTCTCATGAATTGGGAATAGTACCAAATGTACTAATTCAAAAAGGTAGAAATATGTTAGGTTCACTAGAAGTGATGTCAAAGCCTTTGAGTGTCACTATATTTGAATGTACATCACCCATACATATTTTAATCATACCACAAGAAATATATCTAAATTATAAATTATATGATAAAAAATGAATAAAGAATATTCATGTCCTCATCATGACCACATTATTCATAAAATTTTCTTTGAAATGAATATTTTGATTTTGATTTTGAATATTTTGTTGTTTTCAATTTGAAACTATAAGCTTTTAAACTTTGAATATTTGAATAAACATGAATATGAATGAGTATCAATTATATATAATTTTATGCATATATATGTTCAATTGTGATTTGTATTTTCAACCTAAAATTTTGTGCTTGTAACTATTTTGCATATGCCCATGCATGTGCATTCAAGTGTGCATGATTTGGTACTTTGATTCTTTGAAAATTTAGTGCATATGTTTGACATATTCCCCCGTAATCAATATTAATGTGCAGATTTCTATTATGTGTTTACTTTCTAAACCAATTTGAACTTTTGAAAACCTGTACTCTATTGTAGAATATGATTTTTCCATTATTTTGAATATTTTAAAATTAGTTTTCTATATTTTTGAAAACTTTATTTTATACCAAATCAATTCATGTAGCTTTCAATCTCTAATTCAAGCCCACTTGATGCTCCCATTTTGAGATGAGGGATGTAGCCTACAAGTCATTTATCCATAAATAAGAGTTAACTATATCATATGATAAATATATGATCATATAGTATAATGTCATCATGATTGAGAGTATGCCATCATAGGATTGTAATTGTCATTGAAGCATGCATGTAACATATTAAACCAAGGCATATAAAGTGTCATGTCTAGATACATTTAGAAATTAAGCATGCATTAAAATAAACATTTTTAAAATAAACTATGCCTTAGGAGTACATGATAGAGATCATGGCACCAATAATAAGGCTCAATAAGTATAAAACCATACAAATAAAACAAAAAATAATGTCACACAATGTAATACAATAAGACTAAGGGACGTATACAATAGAAATGTTCAAATTTCACATAAACAATTTTTTTCACACATAAGACCAAGGGCTACAAGCAATGGAAATGTTTAAATAACACACATAACAAATAATAATATCATAAATATGCTCAATTATTTTTCACACAATGTCTAAGAGCCACACATAATATAAAAAAAATGTTAATCCTATTATGCAGTAAAGAAAATAGTATCAAAAGAGTATAAAATAATTGAAAACTAGTCTATTCCATCGATATATATCAAGTCATATTTGTTAGTAAAATAACTTATTTATGTAGCACAATATAAATATGAGTGATTTTAAAGAAACTTTTAAGATATGTAGTTCAACATTACATTTGATTTCATAGATAGATATAAGATTTGTGATAGTGTAACTTGTAAATTTAGATGCTCCCAATATAGGCATGGGAACTAGGTAAAAGGGACTCCAACATCTAAGAATGAATTTATAATGTAATTCCTACATCACACTCAAATACCTTATTAAATACATGTATGTATATAAAAAAACATGCTATATATCAACATATATGATAATAACACATGTAAAGAACTAAACTAGCATCTCATGCTTAGGTCCTGATTTTTGATTTTTAAAAAATATTTTGAATGTTTTTGTAATTTATAAATATCTTATTTATTTTTTGTATTTTTTCATATTTGGAAAGGGAAAAATCCTATTATCCCATCAATGGAAGGATCATAGTTCATGATTGTGTCATAGAGTTGAATCCTAATTTTCTATATATGAAGAATTATACTTTTAGATATATCTAAATCTGAAAAGGCACAAGTGTTGTATCATAGCTATCATGATCACCACTTATATAATTTGTTTCCATATGTTTAAATAGATAAGGTGCATGAATTGGTAAATTCTACTATACAATTACCTTTTTTCATTATCAAACATGCTGAATTATCTTAGAAATTTATTAAGGATGCATTAGAGGAGATTTAAACTTATTTGATCCTTGATGAACTCTTTGATATGAAGTTTAATACTTAGGAAGATACAACTTTTCCCCTTGAAATAGTTTTATATAAAGCTTTTGTATAGGTGCCATAATTAAATTTTTATTATGACCTTTTGTATTATGATTTGGAATAAGTTTCTTAATTACATTTATATGGTGTTCCTGAATAAGTACCATAATAAATTATGGTGGTAGTGGGGGGTGCAATAGGAGTTGCCACTATTTATAGAGGGTACTCATATGGGATGCCTTGAACTTTTACCACTTGATTTTAATGTATGTACTTAATACTTATATGCACTATAGATGATACTGCTATAATATTTTATATCTAAGTGTGTCCTAATAACATAATGAAGACTCTTGTGCTTTGTAGGAAAATAAATGGAGTAGCATTTTTTTAAAATCAACTTAGAGAGGTAACACTATGTGTCCCAAAGTATCCTATGTATTCCCATCAAATAATTTGACTACCCATGATGTATCTTATAAATCTTGCTCTATGTATCCAAAACTAAAAATAAGTGGAATTATATAATTGAGACTGCATGAGGCATGCGTAGTTCCCAATTATTCATGGCTCCCTTACATGTCTCACCCAATAGGATAGGACAACCAAAGGTGCCATAAGGTGTACTAGTCTAAACTATCTAGGTAGGAATTTTCATGGATGTGGATCTACCCACCATGTGTAGTGACCTATAATATGGATCCAACCCCTTACCTAAAAAGTGGTTGGCCAATGTGGCCACACATATGTAATGCCTCTATATGGTGTCCACACTTTCTAATCTCACTTAATGTTCTCCAATGTAGGCACATAAGGGATCACTCAAATAATGTGGTCTTGAGCTCATCTCTCACCTATGGGAGATGATCATCAACCACATGATTTAATCCCATTGGTCTATACATTAGGAACCTCTCATACTTCTAGATATAAAAAACAATAATGGGCCCATATTATATTTGCCCTAACTCAAAATAATATAAAAATTATGCACCAACTACACCTATATACCATTTCCCATATTATACAATGTGCCCTAATCTAGCATAAATCAACACATGGCTATAATATACATAGGTACAACTCCATCAAACTTATGACACAACATGCACATGGAAATAAGTTTGATGAGGGCCTTTTGGATATCTAGAATGCATGAGACACACCTAGAATAGTCGTATGATGAGTTTGTGCTCATCATACATATATGACCTAGTAGCCCATTAGGTTAGCTCTCTTTGCTCATCTACAATCTCCAATGTATTATATACCATAGAATTGCTCCTAATAGGCAGCTTAAAAATGGCATGGATGTCCTCTAAGGTGCATTTTACATTGATAATATCCCATCTAACACCCACTTGAAAGTGTCAGTGGTCCTCTCTCATCTCCCAAAGAACATAGTAATGAACTCATGATGAGAGGCACACAACACATCAACATAATCCCTCTAAATACTTGCATCAAAACATGAGCTATGTTTGTTACCAAAAATGTATATAGAATATTTAATAACTGAATAACATCTACAATCTACCTCAATTTCCATCGTCTCTATAAAATATCAAATAGAAAAGCAAAATCATATTTGATCCAAAAAATGAAAGCAAAGAGAAAAATTAAAGCAAAATAGTAAAAGAAAAAAAATATTATTTTTTATTACATCAACCAAACATCCAATTACACCGAACATGCTTAAATTTTATAGTACACAAGCCAAGGCAAACTTATAACTACAATGATGATACCTTATAGTATTGGCCAACATATCATTCAACTATATCAATTATACCATATGATATCAACCATATAATTATCTTACTTCACCAACCATACCTTATGGTATCATCCATGCTTATACTTTCTATTGCACTGGTAAATCATTTATCTACATGAAACAAAATTATATGCCTAGTGTTACCAGCCATACCTTATAGTATCAACTAGTTAATTAATTTATTACTATATCAGCCATACCTTATGATATCAACTAGTACTTCATCTAATTGTATCAACCATACCCTAAAATATTGACATAATTTTATATTTCCCTAATAAATTATATCTACCCATTTGATACAATTATTTGAGGATGATGATTTATTTCCCTGGCCTTAATAAATACCCTTGGCCCTAGTTTCAATTTTTTGTTGGTTACCCTTTACCCATCCTAAATATAACTTTGGTTTGATGCTTATTGGGGAAAATTCCATTACACAGATTTACCCTAATGCCTAGATTTCCTAATCTAGTTCATTTTACTAGTAAATGAAAAATGAAAAATAAATGTACCACTTACCTATAGGGCTCTAGTCACAACTACCATATCTCCCCTTGCATATTTCCTTCCTCATCCAAAAGTTATAGTCTCTCAAAAATCTAAATTTGGTCACTAGGATTTCAAAATATATCAAATGCACAAATGAATACTTATCAACCTATTTATAGTAAAAATTTCAAATTTTGAAACTTTTATTTATTTACCATGATATAAATTTTCACCCATATATTTATTTTATGTAGGTATTTTTCATGAACCAAAAGAACCCATATCTTAATTTTTAGGAACTAACAATTCTTTTTGTAAAAAAATAGATTTTTTAATCTTATTTTTTAGGCTTGCCTATCATTTTTCTTGATGGGCAGCTTCTATCACCTACAACACACTTAACATTATCTATAATCAACAAGGTGAGTGAAGCTACATATTTTCATTTTATTTAATTTTAGTTATTTTAACATTTATTTTTAGTTACACTCTTAGTGATGTAATGATTATATCTTAAAGTACCATCCCACATTACACTATTGTGACATATGATGTGCTTTGGGTGGAGCATATGTATACACCTAATATTTTCACTTTATCACTTGACTAACTCTTTCTCTTACAGTTTCTTGTTGATGCATTAATATAATTCAAATAATGAGGTGGGATCAGCATGTGGTACTTTATGATAAATTCTTGCATTGTATCATATTATACCATGACCATTATCAGTCTAACCTCCTCTATGTATCCATTGTTATTTCCCTTCCATATAATTCATATCCAAATTTTCTATATCCTTATATCTTAGGGGCCGATACCATATATTTTATACCTTTATATTTCTTGTTTTATTTTGACCAACCTGGTACAATTCTAGGTGTGCTTTTTGACATTTATACTCTACCCACCAAGTTGATATTGTCTTGTGTCAGTTGACATCTTTCAATTGTATTATCCTAGCTAATACTATCAGCTTAGAGTTTTAGGTTTGGTTTTGGGTATTTTATATATATATATATATATATATATATATATATATATATATATATATAGAGAGAGAGAGAGAGAGAGAGAGAGAGAGAGAGAGAGAGAGAGAGAGGGGTAATATTTCACTCTTAATTAAATATTTCACATTCATACACTCTACTTACACTCACATTTATACCCCTAAGTAGTACTTAGGAAATTTAGTGGTTTATAACCTTATCTTGAAGGTCTTGTCTTGTGGTGTTATTGAAGATCAATAAGATAAGTCATTGGGAGTTCTTAACTAAAGATATTTATATCTTCATCCAACCATTTTAGATATTTAATCTACAACAATATCTTGTAAATCTCCACTTGAGCCAAAGGGGGAGATTGAAATGTTAATGGGTCCACCCTGTGGTAAGTATTTATATCCCTATACTCTTCCCTTTATTTAGTAGATTATATTTTGTTTATTTCTTTGTGGATGTTTATGTGTATCTTTTCTTAGGCTCTTCCTTTTACTAAGTAATCTATTATAAATATAGGGTTATTTAGGCTTACCACTATCACCTTAGGTTACATAGACCCTCATTTGGTTGGACATTGAACCTTACCCTTTTTACAATCACTTACCCATCATTTAACTTATATCCATTTACAATCATTTAATTTAATTTCATTTTTACAAACATAAATATAATCATAGTTATAATAATTTACCTTTGTTGATATCTAATGAGAGATATATCATTATGTTATAAGCTGAGGATTTAAAACCATTTCCACTTGACATTTGAGTTTTATGTCACACTCTATTATATCTACATATATCATTGGTTCTTATATGATCATCCAAGTATATGTAAGATCTATTTGATTGACCTTATTTGAGTCCTAGTCTATTCAAATAAAGAGGATAGTCATAGGTCATCCTATCCCATGCATAAATGGAGTGTATAAAACTATATAGTTTTTGATTACTGACAATTTATCATTAAATAATAATTGAAACATCAATATCCTTGAGTGCACATTATAAAGGGTTCACTAATATTATGGTGGGCTGATTCATGGCACTTTATCAGAGGTTTCCTTGATGATAATCTATTATATATTCCTTCATCCATCATCATTTGATCATTTTGGCTTCTACTTATTCTATCTCTCTCTCTTTCCATTTTGATTCTTGTTTACATGCATCTCATTGAATTATTTAACCTTATAAAAGGCATCATGCAGTGCCCCCTCATGGCTGATTTCTTTGACCAAGCTGAAGTAGTTGTGTTTCCTTACACTTTTCATGTTGTTTAAGTCTCGATTAATTTGTAAGCTAATTTTGATAGTTGAATTTTACAATTTTAATTGTATATATAAATATACTGATTGTTATTTTTCATAATTAAGACATATAATCTAATTTTATTGAACACAAATATGCACTTTAGTAAGAAGAAGATATATTAGAATTTAGGAGCTTATACTTATGGAAGACTAGTTTGCACAAGGACTTTAAAGATTAAAGAAGGGAAGTTAAACTAACAAGGTACACCTAATATTTGGATTCCTCAACTAAGTATACTTAGATTTTATTCTTTCCATATTTAAATTCATCTAAGACATTGATCACAAAGTGTCTCTTGAGCCAAGGGGAGATTGATGGGCCAAAAAATAAACCCAAGTGAGGTGTTCCCATTAATGTGCTCTTTTTTTTTTACTTTGGTGGATATATATGTGTGTGCATGTGTTATCTTAGTATGTTATTTTAATCCATTATTAAATTAGTATATTATTATTAGTGTATGTTATATTTTGCATTTTTTAAAACTTTTTTACACCTCTTGGTTAATTTTTTTTAGTTTAGATACCTCTTAACTACACCATTTTATGTTATATACCTATTGGTTATAAAACAATACATTTAATCCTCTTTATATTATCCATTTAAAATTTTGGATCTAGGTAGGTATTTGTTCATAAGTTTCTTACATAGAATTATTAATTATATCCTTGGTACCCAAATTAAAAACAAGTATTGATTACATATTCATCTCTATTTATGGAATGTCATAATTTTATGTATGTTGGATCTAGGATGGTCTTCTACCTTTTCCTATATTAAATTATATTTATATTATTGATTATATTTTTTGTACATACATTTTGGTGAACTCAATGTGAATCTTACATCACTGCTACGTTAGGTCATTTTAATGTTTTCTTTCCTTAGCTTCTTAGTGTTATCAAAGTTTCAAGCATATTTTTCTTTCCAAATTTAATTTGTTCCTAGATTCTTAGTGTTGTTAATTTGTTAAACATATTTTTATTTACTATTTTCCTTTTCCATAGCTTTTTATATCTTGTAATTTTTCAAATATACCATGATTTTCAATTTCAATTTATTCCTTTAGCACACATAAAGGCTACCATTCCATTCCTATAATGAAACTCCTCAAAAAATACAAAGATAAAGTCAACCAAGAATTTGACAACTTCCTAGGATCAAATAACAACAATCCTAGTACCATGTCCATGATTAACACTAAAAATAAATCTCAAAACTCTTTTAGCTACCATTTTCCTATCTTAAAAGAACACCCTTCTGATATTTTAATATGGATATTATATATACCAATAAAAAAATGCAAAAATCCTAATCTTAATGTCAACAAAAGATATAGGAATAGAAAGCTACCCCAAAAAGAATCTAATTATAAGGGTAAATCAAAATATTATACTAACTACACTCTCAAATTCATATGTTAAAATATTGTCTAAAACCTATAGGAAAATAATAAAAATAAATGCATTCTCTTATGTCCTATACTTTCCTTGAGATTCCTCTTAAATTTATTTCTTACACATAGTTTAGGGAAAGTTAGGCCATGTCTTCCTCCAATCATTATTCATCAATCTTGCCTAAATTAAATATAAGTAGGGTCTATGTTATCTTTAGAGCTCTAATATTGAATGATAACCAAAATGTTAATCCAACATATAGTGCTACTTAATATTCTTACTCTTATAAATATACAATATAACAAACTCAATCAAATCAAAATGCACCCAATCTAAATCAATTAATATTGACGATATTGGACCAAATGGCTAATATGAAAATAACTAGCTTAAACTAATTCATATAAATGAAAAATAAAATCTTAAAAATGTCCAACTGAACTTGATATATTCAGTTGGAAAATCCAAATCAATGTTGCTCACCCTACCCACCTTAAGGATTGTCTCAATAATCTAATCTTGAAACCTTCCATTAGAAATAAGGTCATTAAGCATCTCTAATGTGAACCATTAGCACATGAAATTACATCCATAAACATTGGAAGAATCACTCCAACCATCACTTATGATGGTTCTACCAATCATGTGTTTCATTTTAAGCCATTTGGGAATATCTATAAAGACTATCGCAAGATTAACACTTATGTAACTACATAAATGCTTACAAAAAAACTATGGTGATGATTTAGAATGGTAAAATTAGTTTAAGCCTAGATTTATCACCAAATTATAATGCCTAGTGAATGCACTAGTTCAATAATCATAATACGATTACATACCCAAAAATAACTTGTGTAACTTCATTAATTTGAAAAAAATGGATAATAAGCTAACCCATGATTTCATCAAAAAATGGAAGTCATAACTAACAAATCCAAGCACACCTTATTTGCAAAAAATGCCTTCAACCTTTTTAAAAACACCTTAGAACCAAAATTTTAATACAAAGTTAGGTCCTCTCCGAAATCACTGGAAGAAGGATTTTATTAATCTAAAAGAAAAGATAATATCATGAGACAAATAAAGGTTTCTAAACAAAAACAAAACACATAAATGATTATGAGACCTAATAGAAATAATCATGCTACTAATGATGGTGTTACCTATTTCTATGATCATGCTTTTGACTCTAAGATAACTATTCATATTATCACACAAAGTAGATCTCTTTAAACCAATTAAGAGAATTCCCTTCCAACCCCTCCTCCTTCAAATCATACAAAAATATGACTCAATCTCTTAACATTAAGGAGCATAGGAGAAAATTTATTAGACCTCAACCAAAAGACTTGTATTATTCCCAAAAGTTTTGTTGGTTTCACACTAATTTGGGTCATTCTCATGAGAATTATCCTTCCCTTCATAATTTAGAATATGATTTATTACTTGGTCATAATTTTGACCATGATGCTATAGTAATAGAACACTATCAAACATTTGAAAAAGTTACAAAACATCATGAAGGTTGTGTCAAGTGTGAAGCATTTAACTAAAAAATACTCACCTTGAAAATTAAAAAAATCCTTTGCTAGATCACTCTAAAAAAACAATGTTCAACCTAAAGAAAATAACAACTATTCGCACCCTCTAAATATGTAAAAATTTATCTCTAGCTACTAATTCCATATAAACCATGGTTAAATCTAACTCCTCAACTTATGGAAAAATATTAATTAATAGAATGACATGAAACACACATAACTCACATTGATTCTTATTTAAGCATTCAAAATCAACCTAAAATGATTATAGATTATACATAAATTTTCAATCCTATCTTGCATGTCATATTTATATCTTAACTCTCCAAATAGCATGAGAATAAAAAAATAGATTGTTATGACTTCTTTGGCTAAGTTAAAGAAGTTTAAAAAATTTCCTATCTTTGAAACATCATTGGCCATACCAAAGAAGTTATCTTTGGTTAGGATGATGAAGTTTATGGAGTCTCACCACATCTTCAACATAGATGATGACATTGAACATAAACTTAGGTCTAAATCCCTCTAAGGCCAAATTTGATATCATATGGACTAATATTTATCAATTATAGTCATGCAAAATACACCTTATCTTTAAGGAATGGGGTCCCATTGAATAAGTATCTAATTAACCTAGTTGAATCCCTTTCTTGAGATTATGTATACTTATCCTAATCATATAAATTGCTTAATGAAAACTCTCTTTGACAAGAAAAATACTCAACCACTTACCGTAGGGAAAGAAGATACCTTTCTTAGTTATAAGAAAATTATAATGAAATAATATGGATAATTGTCTGTCCAAGTCATGTTATCCTAGTTTTTGGATGAAAGTTAAAAATATGAGAATGTCAAATATTTTGACCACAAATAGTTAAATTCAGTGAAACTAGGTTAAACAGGGTCAAAGGTTAAATTTTTATTAAACATTGAAGTCAAATTGAGAAAACTAAAAGTTTGCATAAGTCTTTTAAACTTGCTAGGTTTTTGATGCCTGCTAAACATTCATCACAATTTTGATAGTTGTTTAGCAAGCTCTCAAAATATGTTAACTGTTTAAACATAAACTATATCCCAAAAAATATTTCAACATGCATAAGATCTTGATAGGTGTTTGAACATCTATTAAAGCTTGATCAATTTCTAAACTTGATAATAGAGCTTAATTGTTGTAAAAAAACTTATTAGGACCTAATCATTATGAAAACACTCATTTAAACCTAATACTTGTTTGAACATTTTTCAGATTCTGATGTCTTCCTATGCATGCCTAAACCCTCTAACATTAATCTTCACACACATGAAATCCCCACACCTTGTAACATAATTCACAAAACCCTTCTCATTTGGCTCATCCTTGCTCATTTGTTCATAATCTCCCAACATCCTTCCACATTACTTATTCCCTTTACAGGCTTGTATTTTTCATGGTCTTTAACATTACAAGTTTTGATTATCCATATCATTTTCAAAACAAAACACAGAGGAAGAACTAGGATTTAAAGGTTTCAAATCTCATTGAATAGGGTGACTTGTTAGAGTTTTTAGCCTTCTCAAACATCATTGAGTTCCTAAGACTTGCCTACATGTATCCTAGATTCCATCTCTCTATGAATTCCTTTGTTGGAATCTGAGTCTTGCTAGAGAAATTATCATGCCTCAACACCTATATTTTGACATAATAGATCCATATTTCTTGAGACTAAACCTATCAAAACCTGATACCCTATAAATCACATTATCAGTTCTTGACATTTTTATTTTCACATTATAGAACCTCATCCCTATTTTATCACACTTTTATTTTTTCACTACCTACTTGATAGTCTATCAAATCCTAACACATTGAAAAACACACTAACTAAATCCAAATGCTGCATTTGGACGTCTTGATTTCTACTTCTTGATAGAACACATTCAGAGTCCCTTATTTTGAGGTAATTTAGGTGTTTGTTTTAATATCATAGATAGATAAGCTCATCAAATGTCAATATTTGACACTTTTATTAAAAAATCTCCTAGGAAAAGTACTTCAAAAAAGACCCCTATCAAGAAGAAATTGTAATTAGAAGAAGACATAAATATGAGGTATCAATTTCAAGGAGTAGTTCCACCTTCATACTTGGACTCAAATGTTAAAGAAATAATTAACACCAACCTTAGACATATTGATATAGATGATTTTCAAAATAGAATAAGTGGTGTTCACAAAATAAATTATAGAGAAAACATTAATGATAGTGGATTGGAATAAGTAGCAACATTCCCAACTTTAGTTTAGTGTCTAGAACTAGTGCTGATAATGGCCCAACACTATGATGCTAAAAAGAGAGAAGTTAAGAATCCTAATGGAGAACTTATCTTATGCCTAGGTCTAGAACACATTGATCATCTACTTTAGTTGCCTGATAGGGAATCACTTATTAACTTGACTCCTATATCTTCTCAATAGTTCTCAGACTCTAATATAAGATCTTATTAAAAGTGGGTTAATAAATAATTAATAACAAAGCTTAGGCATACAACAAGGCTATTTAAGAATCTCTCTAGATTTGAATTCATGAATGATATGATTACTCTTCTGCATAGAGTAGTGGGAAGCCTAGATGCTATGAATTTCCAAACATGGATGTATAGATATATATGGATTATTCACTAAAAAAAGTAATATATTAATGAGGGATAATTAATTAGTAACTTAATTCACAAGCAACTTTTAGAAGTCAATACAACTTCCAAATTCTATATGACTTCCTAGTTTATGCTGTCACTCGAATGAGATTCTATGATGGGTTAAACATAGTAGGTGATATGAAAACTACAAATATATATGATTTTTATCCTTATATATCCTTGAAATAAAGTGCACATCATTTTTTTAAGGTAAATGATGTGTTCTTATAATATATAATTCATATGTTCTAACCATAACCATATAATTTGAGTTTATCAATTCAAGCCTCTACAAAGCTTTCCAGGTGGGGGATATGGTTCATATAATTCCAAAATTTAACCTAATTAAGAATTTATGGATGTGAAGTTACCCCATATATTCTTCCAAGATATGTGGATGATAAATGGGTTTTGATGGAACCGGTGAAATAATTGGCTGAAACACAAAAGTTGTTATCTTATAAATGTAAGTTTGGGATAAAATTTCCTATTTCTATTGGTTGATATAATTATGCTTCTTTGGCCAAAGCAAAATTTATTGATAAGGAAAAAAATTGGGTTAATCTCTGATCATTTGAAAATTAACCTTCATTTTATGTTAGGATCATGATGCAAAATATGATTGGTTCTTCACACCAACATGTGCATCACTTTGAAGACTACTGGATGGCCTATGATGATGAAAAAGAGGTAAGAATTCATGATTCACCCTAGAAAAAGTGATTATGTTTGATATATTAGATATCAAAAAGAGTCTAGGAGATGATGAATATCCATTGGACGCCATATATGAAAAATATGAAATTGGATCAAAACCTCTTCCAAGAGTTGATTAGTAAAAAAAAATCTACATCTCTCATTGAAAAAACTCAAGGTGTATTGAATATAACTCTCAAGTGATTAAAGAGTAATGGCATCAATTTTGATAAAGAAAGTTTTTTCCCTCTTATAAAGGAAACTAAATTAGATATTTATCATCAACAATGTCAAAAAGAAGCAAGAACATCCTCAACAATAGAAACTAGTAAGGATATATAAGAAATAGAGATTGAAACATAAATTGAATCTATCAGAGTCTATTCCAAAAAAGAAGCCACTCAAGTTGAATATAATGAGATTGGGTAAAAAATACCAAGTAATATGAATCTTTATATTTTAGAGGAAATTGCCTTTGATAATTTTCCCAACTTTAACCCCTCGTAGTTAACACTACACAACAAGTTTTGGCTTTTGATTTATCTTTGTTGTTGGATTTTGTATACAAAGGGAAATGCAAATGATCTATTAATTAATCTTAGTCTAGATAATATAAATAATACTTACACTTCTGATTGTTGATACATTAGATATTAGGGGTCATGACCAAGATGGATCTGCTAGACCTAACCAAGGGATCTCTTACCTTAATAACATCATTAGAGAGGGATCCAGAGCCTCTAGTCAAGAAACACTATGAAATAACTCTAGCTAGGTCATATGTTTTCATATTCACTAAGGATATACAAAGTAAAGTAAAATCTAATCTAGTGCTCACCAATTTTTTTGAAATAAAGTGGGATTAATAAACATAAAAATTAAACATGCATAGAAGATATATACTCACGTCAATGTATAGGAAATCCTAATGCATGGGAAATAAGTACAAATGCTAATATATCTACTCTTACAAAGGAGGAACAAAGTTAGGAATAATTACCTTTGAATACAAACCCACCAAGCCTCAGTCTCTCCCCTAGTCAATGTGATTCACAATAGGTTGTTGTGGTATGTAAGGATAACAAGGACAAGTGATCTCTAAGCTACATAAATTATCTATGCATCCAAAATAATTCTCCACAAGACAAGATCCATATCTCTAAGTAAAATATTGATACCCTAAGCTATGTTCCTCAATTAGAATGGTGGATAAGTATATGCACAATATATTCTTTTTATTCTTCTCTTCTTCCTTAATAAATGATGAAATGAATGTGTATATATTGTTGAATATAAATCTAAACCTTTCCAAAAGTTTATCCGATAAGGTCATCCCAATCTACTCTATATAATTACTGATAAAAATATATTAGGTATTGGTCTAGGTTGGCCAGGGGCTTTCCTGGACCCTAAATGAGTTTAATCAATTAGAGTACAGGGTCAATGGGGATAAAAATGTAACATAAACTATTGGAAAGGGTTTTAAGCTTAGGGAAGGGCTAATAAAGATAGAAAATGGCTAGAGGAGGGTGTAATAGAGAATACCAAGTTCAGGGAAGTGTTTTAGGAGATTGTTGTGTAGATAACAAGTGGTGGTTTTGTTAGATATCTAGATAGCACTCTGCTTTAAGGCTTGGTAGATTTAGCTCTAAAACCTTCACACCTAGACTAACATTGGAATGATCTAAGTTATGGGACACTTGAAATTAGATTAGACCTCTATATTTTGGTGAGGCCAGCTCCTCGTATCACTCTGTACTTCTTACTAAACTACTAAAAGTTGGGATGAAAAGGTTGAAAATGAAATTGAAAGGGAAATCCTACTCTACTATTGGTGATACACTTGTATTACTAGTTCATCCACTCTATTTAAGATTCTAAAACACTGATTAGACAATCAAAGATTGAATCTACAACTCTAACTGACTCTTATGCATTAGTATTTCATGAAGAGGTTTTATCAGTTAATATAAACTTGAGGGAAATGGTGAAATAGGCCTAATTCAAGGTACTAACCAGTCAGTATTTATCCACTGTCAACTCAAGAAAATGACATTAGACACTAAGCATGACTTGCATAATATCATACCATTAGTTAGGTGACATCAAGACTTGACAAGGGAGATATTTATGCCACATGCAAATTAAACTAATATTAGCACACTATACCAGAGTAATGGAAATTTGAAATAATCTTTTATTTCTTTGAAAAGGTTACAAAACTCAAAATTTAGTAGGGTTTGGTCTTGCCAAAAGAGGTATCCCCCTAAAAAATGGATAAAAGCCTACATATATATAAAATAGAAGCAATATACAAGATTTGAGTTGAAAAAAAAGAGGATATTAACTAGATGTGAACTCTAGTCAATTTTTGAATTTAAATTAATTACAATATTTTTAAAATATCTCTTTCTTTCTTTATCTTGCAAGAAACCTTGTTTTTGGCATTGAAAAAGTGGTGGGACCATCTTGATGTTAACTCAAGTCATCATGCATGAAAATCCATGCCATTCCTCAATAATAAATTCATTTTAGAATATTAAACAAAGTCTTCAATTCTTAAAGTCTTAAAAAATTTGTACGAACTTTAATTTTGGTATATAATTAGAGGTGGTGGGCCCATGTTGACTTGTCAACATTCTATGCATGAAAATAATGCCATAAATTGGAATATAACTCCATAATTAAAGTGAGTTTAAGTTCTTTAATGTCCTTATCTTTCATGAAAATCATGGGAGATGCATGAAACTAGTCAAACTAGTCAACTGACGAGATGTGGACTCAAAGATTAGTCAACTTCCACTTGAACTCAACTTGCATGAAGTGGAAATTGTGGATTGAGTTAAGAATTATATTTACACATAAAAAATAGATATGGTATGTGGGAAAATCCATTTTAACACTAAGATAGACATTTTAACTCTAACCTTCATTTATTTGATTGATAAAAAAAACATATTAAGCCAACTTCTGTCATTTATTTAAAAGCTTCCTAAAATATTAAAAAATAGAAAGATATGGTTATTTATTCATTTTTACATCTTTTAAAACACCATTATATACCTTAAAAATTCACACAAGGGTTAGAAACAACCAAAATCATGAATTTTGCTCTTGGAGGCTTCATCTTGCTCAAGCTTACTTTCTTCTTGACTGTGTTTTGAGAGGCTTAGGTCTATGTAAGAGTAGAAAGCACCTAAAATTTTTCAATGGAATTTAAATTTTTATGTATGGTTAATCAACTCATGATGATTCTACAAACCAAATTTGGAGTCAAAACTCCCCCTGTAGATGCCAAAAACCTCAAATTTCCTCAAAAAATGCCCCTTTTACATGGAATGTGTGCATACCTGAATGTATTTTTGCATATTTTTAGATTTTATTTCATGTTTAATTTATGTTTTATATGTAAAATTAATCTTAAATTAGTTTAATGGTCTATTTAAATTTTGTTTTCCACAAAAAACCTTAAAAAATGCAAAAATTCCTTAAACCATGCTAAACTAGGCCCTTTTGAAAGCTTGGAAACACCAAGATTTGCCAAATAATGGATATTTTGGAAACCTATTTGAAAACATGAAAACATGAAAACATGGAGGAAATTATGAAAAATATTGAAAAATGGAATCTTTAAAAAATCTATTTTCTCTCTCCAAGCCTACACTCTTCTTGAAAGCATGCTAATTTGTAGATTTGATTGGCTATTTTTTATTGCTCTATTAGACCATAAAATGCATGAATAATATCTGAATGATGACATGAGGAGATATATTAAGTCCCAAAGATTTTTTAACAACTTGAAATTTCATGAAACCCTTCCCAAGTGAGGAGAAATTGAGAAAAATCTGTTAACTTTCTAGTTGTAATGCTGCAAAAATTGGCCTCTCTTAAAACTGATGGTACATGAGCATGGAAAATCTAATTAAAAGAAAAATGATCCATGAGGAATCCCTTTGTGTCTAATTTTCACACCCAAAAATTTAGACCTGTACCTGAGTATGGAAAATCTGATTAAAAAAAATTGATCCATGAGAAATCCCTTTGAGTCTAATTTTCACATCCAAAAATTTAGACCTGTACCTTTCTCTATATGACCATATCATCATCAAACCTGCAAGTAAGTCACTATATGCAAACTAGGAGGATTTCTTGTGTGAAATTATTTTGAGACTTTAATAAATCCAAACATCATGAATTTTTTTTTGAAGATTTTTAATAACCTTTTCTTGATTTTCCCTACACTTGATGAAAAAATCTGTACGGATTCATATTTCTCTTCTTGAGAGTGAAGAAAATAGCTTATTTTTGGCTTTTAAAAAAAAAATTCAAGCTTAAAATGCAAATATAATGCATGATCTAGATTTAAAATAAGATATTTCATGTTAAGATATCAAAATTTGACTTTTCCATGCTTTTGAGGATTAGTTTTGGCACATGTGGGTCCAAAATAAGCCTTTTTTGGCTTAAAAATTGCATTAAATTACCTTTTTAAGCCATGAAAATTTAGGATATGGCTAAAAATATATTTTTAAATATAAATAAAGGCATTTTGAATAATTTAATGACATTTTGAGAGAAATTTGAAATTTTAAATACCAAAAAATGACTTTTTAGACCAAAATATATCGGTTTGATTAGCTTGCAGAGGCTATTGACGGTTTCTAAATTTTTTGAATTGTAGGGGTTAGAATTTGGCCTTGAAAAGACAAATTAATAGGTATGGGGACAACAATATTATAGAGCACCAATGGTCTACCTACCCCCTTCTCGATGCACCCTTTAAGGCATGCACTCAGAGAGATTGAGATTTGATGGGTTCTTACAAGAGAGAAAACATCAATAATTGATAAAGTTTGAAAATATAATGTGTATACATTGCCCTAGTCAAAGCTCATCCCATGTCACTTAGGTGTAACAGGGGATGGTGATTCAAGAAAATAATATAGCAACATACAATTTTGAAGCTAAAATAAATTGTAGTAAGAAGTAAATAAGATAAATGAAAGGATAAAATTGGAAAACACATACCTTTACTTAACCTAGTGTCGTAGATGATAAATAAGATGCAAGAAAGATGAAGGTGTCCAATGTGGGGAACATTATGTGAACCTGTAAAAATTAGTGAAAAAGAGAGAAAATCAAAGTTTTTACAAAATCTACATGTAACATGTGAAAATATTCTCTAGGATGTTAGGATTCCATAACTTATTACGATTCAAAAAAAGAGCTAATAGAAACAAATATATGATCAAAAGATAGAATTTGGTAATAAATATTTGACAAGAAAATAATTTTAAATATTAAATATAAATAGGGTGAAAAATAATTCATTTTTTATTTTTACTATTATGAGAAAATAGAGATATGAGAGACCTAGTTTGAGACTAGAGAGCCATCATGGTGAGGATAGATAACTAATACGGGGAGGATGCCTAGCAAACACAATGAGAGAAACATAGGTAAGTAATTATGAATTTTATTTTTTTGAGTAATTATATTTGAAATGGAGCTTGATATAGAAAATTGATTAGTAGGCAAAATCTAGGCATTGAAATTGACCCTAAGATTTTTTAGGTAAACTAGGGGTAGAACAAGATACTGGGTAGGAAGAAGTCAGACCAATAAATGCCTAAGGCATTTATGGTAAATGGTTATAAATTCATCATTATGAAGGAATGAAGTCAACCTAGTTGATTGAGTTTATAAGGTGAGGAAAAAGTAGGGAGTTGAATGCATAACAGTGGGACAACATAGTCCTCTAAGGGTGGTTGACTACATAATAGTGGGCTGATATAGTTTGTAATGAGGAGAAGGTTGACTATGTACTATTGACATTTTGGCCTCATAAGCCAGATGTCAACCCCTACTATAAAAAACTTGCATGAAAACCCCACTAAGCTTGTCTATAGTTCCTAAACTCTCATGATATCATAAATGTCTATTGAAAGTCTTTGAGCCTTGTTAAGAATGTCATGAAATCTGCTTGTGAACTCATGTGTCATGACTACCTTGGGTCTATTTGGTGATGTGACTATGGTCATAGTGATCATGGAGTGATTAGGAATTTTTTCATTATATTTCTTATCCCTAGAAGGATGGTCTTAATCATGTTTGATAGTCTTAAGGATCCCTAGCAAAAGTTGAAGTAGTTTGAAAAGTTTGAGGCTCCTATCATCCATGAGTTTTAAGATTGTTTGGGTCAGTTCAAGATGAGAGTGAGGCTTACTAACATATGAAGGGTGTCCAAGCTCTTTTTGGTCCATGGTGTGAAGCCTATTGGCATATTTTAAGACCATTTTCCATGGCCTTTTTGTTCAAGTCTATCACAATGATTTATTAACCCTTTTAAGACCCTTAAATGCCTCATATGAGTCAATGTGCCTTATAAAATCTTCATAAAAAGGGAATATTCTAGTGTTTCATTATTCATAAGGGTTTTAAAAAGGTCCCATTCTCATTATAAGACGTTACTAGGCATTTCATATCCTTGAAGGTCCTTTTTAAAGCTCATATCCACCTCCCACTAGCCAAATGGGCTCTACACGTGCGAAAATATGCCTCTTCATCTCCCTTGCCATACCATGTAGTTTGAAATGTTTGTTAACTCATTTTTTCTCTCTTCATATTTTAATGGTGGTTCAAGGTTAAAAAATGGATAAAATTCAAGAAAGAGAGTGTTTTCAAGTGTTTTTGTAGGATGTATAGACTTGTATAGATAGTTCTATTGATTCTCAACCACCCCCTATTCCTAGAATGGGGACCCTCCTATTTTGATTTTTAAAAAATTCCAAGCTTGCTAAGTTATTTGTCCACATAAAAATTAATTTAATAATTATTTTAAATGTCTTAGTTAGATATTCATTTTGCAGTATAGACTAGCATTTAGAAATATCTAAATTATTGCAAGTTGCTTTGTGTTTTCTCCAAGTTTTAATGAATAATTAATCATGAATTAATTAAAGATGTGTATATAGGCCTCTATTAAAAGTGTTTTGCACATTTTTCCAATGGGAATGAACATAATAAGCTTATCCAAATCATAATGGACTCACCTTACATTCTATTTAAAGCATTTACTTATGTAGTTTTGCTTTAAATTAGCTTCATTTTTCTTATGACAGGTGTTTGATGTTTCCCAAAGTCTAACTTAAGTTATTGCATGAATTCATATGGACAAAAAGTTAAATTAGTGGTTTGAGATGCTAATTGGGATGTCAAATTTAATATTATGACCTAAAGAGGATAGATGTCCACCTCACTAGTTTTCACAATGCCTCAATGATTCATTGCTCTATGTATGATAATTGGAATGAATCTATGAAGCCTATAAACCATGTGGCACCATCCTAAGAGCTCAAAAATGAGTTATCAATTGAAATTTAAATCCATAAGTTACGTGTCAAGATCCTAGCCCATTTGAGTAGGCCAATTCAATCCAAGTTACCATGCACCATACTATAATCTTAAAGGCCCATGAGATGTCATCTTGTGTCCCTACTACATCCATCTGAACCTAAATAACCTTGTAAGTGATGCATGTTCCCTTTAGACTCATTCAAGACTAATGCATGTCAACACCACATCAAATCCAAGCCAAATCACATGAGAGCCTACTGAATGAACATGTAGATGTACCTGAGCCATTAAATTAAGTCTAGATGATATCTAGCTATTTAAGCCCCTTTCAAGAATAAGTGGTAAAAGAATAAAGAGAAGCTTATGAGAATGATGCATGTACCCTTTGGACTTACATAATGATGAATTTTTTCATACCCATGATTCTTCTATCTAAATAATCACTTGATCACTTCTAAGAGCCCATAAAAGTGATGCATGTCCCCATTAGACCAATGAGATCGTGCTACATGTCACTCCCGTGAAGCTTCATCTTCAAATCAACTATATCATTTTTGAGATTGACAAGTGGCTCCACCCAAGCCATACATTTAAAAAAAAGTCATTGATAACTACCCAAAGACCTTATAAATGTGACACCTATCAAAGTAAGGTTGTGATTTCCCATAAGAAATCCACCTAGAAAAGAAGAATCCCTAATTGCCTGTACAAGAAACATGTGGCACTCCCATAACCAACCAAAAATAAAGGGCTCCACTAGAGAGCTCATCATGAATAGAGGAATTCCATGTGGTAAGGTACTAATGTCTCACCATATTAAGCTATACCTAGAGAGCTTGATAGCAATAAAAAATGCCACATTTCTAGATTTGAGTCGACTAAACAACCTAGTCACTTTTAGGCCCTATGAACACCTAGCTAGACCCTAGGTGGCATGCCACATGTCATAAAGTGGCAAACTTTAGCTTCAAAAATCTAAAATTGATGATGAATTAAAATCAAATCAATGTTAAATTTAAATTCTAAGGAAATTAAATTCTAAAATCAATAGTTTAGAATGTTTCAAATGTGAAGGTGATGAGTTTGCCATTAATGTGGCATGAACTAGGATCACCATAAAACCTTGAATTAATAAAAAATCTAAAAAATGCTCCCAAACCTGATTATTGATACCTATAATTTTAGGATAAGTAGTCTTACTCACTATTAAAGGCTCTCAAAGTTCAAATAAGATCCTATTTTGGACAAGCAGGCTTATGCACTAGTGAAATCTATAAATAAATTTAGACACTACATCTTAAGAAACAAGACACATGTTATAATATCTGATCCAACTATTAAGTTAATGCTAGGACATAATGAACTCAAAGAAAGAAGAGGAAAGTAGATAACCAAACTTCAATAATATGATTTAGACATAAAATATGGTAAATTATTTAGGGGTCAAGGTCTTATCCAACTCATTGTAAACATTGATCCTCACATTGATGTTCTATAGGTTAAAACAAATCAAGTACGTAGAAGAGATTAGTACAAAGACATTGTTCATTACTTGCTATATGGGGTATGTCCTTAACACCTCAAAAGAGAACAAAAAAGATCCCTCAGGGTAAGATCATCTCACTTTATGATTAAGAGAGTTGTCCTCTATAGAAAAAACTATGAAGGAATTTATCTGAGGCATGTTTTTGAAGTTGAAGCCACTAAGATCATGGATAGTTTCTATGACAAGCTAAGATGTGGCCATCCTTTAGGATGTACTACTACACATAAGATATTAAGGGCTGGCTATTATTAGCCAACTATTTTGAAAGATGCACATGCTCATGTGTAAACATTCCTCCAATGTTAGGTGTTTGACTAAAGAGAAGTAAAGGCAATCATGCCTTTGTAACCAATAATCTAGTCAAATCAATTCACATAATAGGTTCTCAATTTCATAGGAGTAATCAATTTCAACTCTTTGACAAGATACAAAGTTGTGATCACTACCACAAACTATTACACAAGGTGGATCAAAGCAGTGGCCACCAAGAATAGTAGAACAATTGATGTCATCAAGTTCATGGAAGAAAACATTACCACTCAGTTTGGGACACCTCTATTTCTAGTGTGTGATAATAACCCAACCTTTGCATTAATTGAGTTCATTGAATGGGCATATGACAATTAGATCATGATTAAGTCTACTTAAAACTACTATCCTTAGGGTAATGAAGTAGATGAATCCACCAAAAAAAAACTTAATCAATACCATCAAAACGTTTGCAAAAAAAAAAGATCAAGAGAATGGCAGTCCCTACTAAAGTTTTCTCCATGGGCAAACAAAGCTAGACATAAATAGGCACTCAAGGCACCCACGTTATTGCTAGTTAATGGGAAATAACCTATATTTCCCATCATGTTGAGGCTGACCACCTATGAGTTCATGGCTGAGTACATGGAAGATGATGAAAGAGTGTAATCTAGGATACTAAACATCATCCAAATGGAAGATGCTAGAGATGAAGCATTTCAAAATTTTAGCAAGAATTAGGATGTTATGAAAAGATGGTTTGACAAGCTAGCCATATTTAAAGTGTTATCAATCTAAGAATTAGTCCTACTATGGGGTAAAGTCCATGAGAAAAAAAGATAACATGACAAGTTCACTCCCCTTTGGATTGGACCCAATCAAATAACAAATATACTTGGTAAAAAACATTCAAGCTCAAAGATTTGTAATGGAATGACTTAGCCTTCCTAGTCAATAAGTAATAAATGAAGCATTAATTCTCTCCTGCTTTGTCCCAAATTTCACAAAGAGAGTAAAATAATTTATAAATAGAGTAGGTAGGAGTAAAGTAGTTACTTTTCTATTCTATCCTTTTGTGTTTTCCCACTTTGCTCTTTCATTATTTCCCTTCCATTTTGTTTTTTTTTTGTATTTTTTGTTTTTGTCATGTGTTGTAGCATAGTAATAAGTCCTCTAGATAAGATATCTTTAGCTCAAATCATATCAATTTTAATCCTAAAATGGGAAGAAGGGATGGATGATATTAAGCATTGGTATCCCAAAGTAAGGGAACCTTTAGCACTATTCTAATTCAAAAAAACTAGGTGGGGTTAATTAGAAATTGGTTTTCTTATAAAGATCGTAAGTTATTTTAAGGTTATAATATAGTTTAGATGACTAAAAACTTTCTTTAACAAGAGTTTTAATTTATGTGGACCATCATACTATAACCTCAAATTCACTAAATCAATTGCCTAGGCAAAACTTGCTATCTGAGAGTGAATAACATCCAGACTATTCCTTGACACAATCCTTACACCTAGCTAACTCTGGTTCCCAACCATTCTAATATATTAATGAAGGTATAAAAAAAAAACACAAAAATATGATACACCAATGAAGTGAAATCATAAACTACTTCATATTATATGAATAGTGATTTAGGTAACCTCTACTGGGGCTATGGATGCTTGGCTGATAGTAGAACAAGGCTTGGAGAGGAGCCAAAGGTATCTCTATCAAGGCTATAAACATCTGATTGGTAGTATAACAATGCCTGAGCCATCCATAATTAAGCAAAGATATATTATTTAAATCTAAATAATGCTCAAGTCATTTCATGCCTAGGTGTCTTGAAACTTGAAAGCTAACATTTATGAACCTCTTGGAAATGGTCAAAGAAATTCAGCACACACATAGTATGATTGTCTGTAAGATTTAAAATCTATTTCCAGCTTATGAGCTTTCATTTGTCCCAAAAAGTGGTTTGATATTAGTTGAAAGTCCTAGTGAGATGACTAATTTTTGATTTATCTTTGAATAAAAGATCAAGATTCTAACATTTTGTAATGTTTTCCTATAGAGGTTGCCATTTTTTGATGCTCAACCACCCCCTATTCCTAAAATGGGGACCCTCATATTTTTTATTTTTCAAAAATGCCTAAAATGCCAACCTTGCTAAGTTATTTGTCCACATAGAAAATTTATTTAATACTTCCTTGCAATGTCTTGGTTAGGTATTCATTTTGGAATACAAACTAGCATTTAGAAATATCTAAATTATTTCAAGTTGCTTCAAGTTTTCTCCAAGTTTCAATGAATAATTAATCACAAATTGATTCAAGATGTGTAGATAGGCCTCCATCAAAAGTGTTCTACCTAGTTTTTGAATGGGCATGAACACAATAGACTTTTATAAATCCTAATGGACTAATCTTACATTTTATTTAAAGCATTTACTTACATAGTTTTGATTTAAATTAGCTTCATTTTGCTTATGATAGGTGTTTGGCATTTCTTGAAGTCTAACTTAACTTATCGCATCACTTTATAGGACATCAAAGTTAAAGTAGTGGTTTGAGATACCTCATAGGATGTCAAATTTAATATTGCAACCTAAAGAGGATAGATGCCCACCTCACTAGTCTTCATGATGCCTCAATGATTCATTGCTTCTTGCATGACACTTGGAATGAATCTGTGAATCCCATGAACCATGTGGCACCATATAAAGAGCTTGTAAAGAAATTATCCATTGGAATTCAAAACCATAGGCTATATGTCAAGATCCTAGCCCATCCAAGTAGGCCCATTCAATCTAAGTCACCATGCACAATACTACAATCTTAAAGGCTCGTGAGATGCCACCATGTGTCCCCCATGCATCCATATGAATGTGAGCAACCTTTTAAAATTATGCATGTTTTATTTAGACTCATCTAAGACTGAGACATGTCAATACCTCATTTCATCTGACCCAAAGCTCATGACAACCCATCAAATGAACACATGGATGCACCTAAGCCATTTGATCAAGACTTGATGATATCCATCTGTCTAAGCTCCTTTGAGAATTAAAGTTGGTAGATGAATTAAGAGAAGCTCAAAATAACAATTCATGTCCCCTTTGGACCCATGTGATGATGACACTTATCATACCCATGCTTATTCTAGTTAAAGAACCACTTAATCACCTTTGAGAGCCTTCTAAAGTGATGCATGTTCCCACTAGACCTTTGAGATGGTGCCACACATCATTCTTATGAAGCTTCATCCTCAAGTCAACTTGATCATCTTTGAGATCGATACATGGATCCACCTAAACCATACATTCAAAATAAAGTCATTGACAACTCTCGAGAGACCTTCTAAAGGCAACACCTATCAAAGCAAGGACGTGATTGCCTATGAGAAAGACACCTAGCAAAGAAAAATCCCATATTTCCTATGAAAAGAACACATGGCACTCCTAAAACCAACCAAAACTAAAGGGCCCCACTTAAGAGCCTGCCATTAATAGAGGAATTCCATGTGATAGGGTAATAATGACTCACTATGTTAAGCTATACCCAAAGAGATTGAGAGTAATAAAAAAATGCCGTATGTCCAAATTTGAGGAGTCAAAGTAGCTTAGTCAATTTTAGGCCCAAAAAGTGCCTAGCTAGACCCCAGGTGGCATGCCACATGTCATAAGTGGAAAAATTTAGCCTCAATGCTAAAATTGATGATGAATAAAAAATAAATCAGTACTAAATTTGAATTTTGAGGCAATTAAATGCCAAAAGAAATAGTGTAGAGTGTTTTAAATGCAAAGGTGATGAGCTTTCCATTAATGTGGCATGAAACAAGATTGCCATCAAACCTTGCATTAATGAAAGCAATCTACAAAAGGTTCCCAAACTTGATTATTTCTACCTACACTTTCATTTGAAAGCCCTAAACATTTTCTCTTTTTGTAATTTGCATTCTCAAAGTTCAACAAAGTTTGAGTTCTTCATGGATTGTACCTAGGTTACTATTGTTGGAGATCCAAAGTTATAAATAAGTACAAGAAGATCCCAATTTCTACCTATAAACACTAAAAAATAGCACAGGTAGGACCTTCCACTTCTAGTAAGGGCATTTCATTTGAATATGATGATTTCTTATTTCAATATGGAAATTTAGTTATTTTTAAGGACATAAAGTTCATCCCCAAATCCATAAACATATGGGACAAGCATTATAGTAGTGCATATTATAATGTTGAGGAAGCGAGGGATATTAATGATTTCAAGACCATGCCCCACATCATTTAACTTGCCTCTAACATCCTAAAAATCCAAGCTACCGATCTCCATAAAGCCATAAAAAAAATAGAGGTCATGCCATGTGCTAAACTAGTATACAACATCTTTGGGATGTCAAAGTGTGAGGATGGATTACTTAAGTCCATAGATCAAGGGCTATAAATTGCCTTCATGACTAGGCCTAGTTTCAAAAAGTACTATGACTTTCCTTTACCATAGGTGGAATATAACTATAGCATCAATAAAAACTAGTATGAGGTGCACACTCTAGATAAAGTCTTGGCCTCATGGGTAACTTACTTGAAGGGGATTATGTAAATGAATGACCAAGGGGATCTACCTATCTAATAGTTTAGATAGGGAGTAAGGATTAACTTGGTCTTACTAAATATGGTATTTTGCAATGCACATATCGGATATACAAATATAAGGATTATCCCATTATTGCAACTAATTCTGTAGGATTAAAAAATTCCCCCACTTAGGGATATTATTTATGAGAATTTGGTTATTGCTATGAATGACACATGTAAGAACAGAACTCTATTATATATGATGAACTATCTGTTAGATGCCATTTATGTAACTACACAATTAGGTCCAAATACATGGTCCCTTGAGAGGCAAGAAGTTATTCCCCAATCATTCTCTACATTACACATCTACCACTTTAGGTGGAATATCAATATAATATCAAAGGATTTCTATCCCCTATCTACAAGTCAATCCTAGAATGTGAAATTCAAAGGGTGCCATTAGAAGTGAAGCAGACACTAAGAGACATAAGAAAATTTTGGATCTACCCTGATTGTATAGTCATTAATGTAGAAGGGGTAATGGTATCCCCCTTTAGGCTACCAAGGTATGTGCCAATGAATTTAGCAAAAGAGGAGATAACATACCAAATTTTCCATGGAATTGATGGCATCTTCAAGAGGAAGAAGAAGACACCACCCCATAAGGCTCCTTATCAGCTATGAAGAGCCAAGGTAAAACAATGGCAAGATGTAATAGTAGCAACAAGGCATAGGGACTCATACCTATTTCCCATGTATGGCTATATAATGTGGGATCTAAACCAAGTCATTACCAAACACCTCACCAAGTTCAAAAGAGACGTGGCTTTAAAAACAAGCATTAAGATAAGGTGCAAGACTAGATATATCTTGATGCAATGAATGATGAGGTAGTCTTGAGAAATGATGCAAAGAAGAATATACCACTTGAACTAAGGCTCAACAAATAAAGGAAGGAAGAAGACATAGAAAAGCCTCAGCTCCCACCAATTCATAGGAGCATGTTTAATGCAAATTATGAGGAAAAAGAAGAATAAGATAACACTCTTCTCATTAGAAATAGACCCTACAGTCCCCCACTTTAGGCTACTATAAGTGGGAAACACATGCCTCTAAACTTTGAGCAAGGAGAGTCAGGAAAGCAACCTAGCTCCTCATAAGAACCTACAATAGTCACTATATCTATCAAGGAAGTTACCATAGAAAACATGGGCCAACTAGGTCCCCATGTCATTAATCTTGAGGAAGGGTAGCAAAGAGTTGAGATCTCATTGGAAGGACTCTAGGCACTAGCTAAGAAAACTATCAAGAAAGTATACACAAGGAATAAGTCTCCCAAAACGATAATGAGAGGAGTAGTGTCTCCTTCATTAGCTTCACTATTATTAGAACATTCCCAACTACTTCTACATTTTCTACTTCTCATACTCCCATGTTCGCATCCCCCACCCCTACTTACTTTGGGGGAACCAACTCAAAATTCATCTCCCATGACAATATCAACATTCCACCTTCACAAAGATCCCAAAGCACTAGTGTTGGCCAAGCTATGGGTTCTACCCCCTATCAAGCTACCACTACTATTGTATCACTCATACTTGGATATATTGCATCCACCAAACCACTTAAACCCATTCCAAAATCATTCACCTGGCAGAGACCACTTCACCCAACCATAATATCCAAAATGATTGGGCCTTAAACATTACCCTTATTTATACTCAACATGGGCCTTGCCAAGTCTTTGTTTGATCCACTTAGCCAATTAGACCCTACCAATTTATATATCCTAGTTGAAGACCTAAATTCTTCCTCTTCTCAAGCACTCCCAATGCAACCAAATCCCATTTAGATAGTAGCTATAACCACCCCAATTGGGTAATAAACATGATGCATATAATAAGGCAAGGGAGGCCTCAAGCAAGCCAAGCTCCAACCCAAATTGGGATGAGGTTTGACCCCACCACTGGCACCATGAAGAGAGTAGTTTAGAGATAAGTGGAATAACGATAATCAAGATTGACTATGATATATTAAAGTGAAGAACCTCTATTAACCTTAACTAAAAAGAGGAATGTAGGCCTTAGAGAGGTGCAAGAGTATGTAAAAGATCCTATATCTATAATTCAAGCATAGACATAATCAACTATTATGTTAGTTAAAGGGATGAAACAAGAGTTAAATAGGCTAAAAGATCAAACATTGCCCATTATGCTAGAGGTCACTTTGATTTCAATAATCAATGATATGATCAATGTTTTCAACCTCTATAAAGTTATGAAGAAAAGAAAAGGGGATGGTATCTAGCAAGCCAAGGTGGTCATGAATCTTGACCAAAGTCTTGCTTTATGACACCAAGTTAGAAAACTTGGTGAGATTGGAAAGAAGCAACAAATTTCCTAACCTTAAAGTTTTTCCTCTTGAAGACATTGTGCTTGCATAGACCATCCTCATGAATAGGAGGAAGATTATAAATACATGGCTTGATGAACTCAAGGATGCAAATGCATCCTTTGAGAAAATTGAGTTCAAGATAACCTACTTATTGAAGGACACCATGATCACTAGAGTGACTAGGACTGATGGCTCCTCTATGGATGATCAAGAGTTTAGGGCACAAATGAAGATCATCATCACTGAATTCCAACAAGATGTAGCAAGTGCTAAGAAAATAGTAGAGGTGATAGCTATTGTGGAATTTGCTAATTAGAGGCTATAGAAAAGCATGTTTTATGCAATTTAAGGTAAAATCTTAGGACATGTGATTAATCAAGAAGGTATGACCATTGACCCTGATAGGAGTAATAAAATTTCAAAATTAGAAGTTTTAAATAGCAAAAAAAAGTTACAATCTTTGTGTTGTTCCCAAAATCAGCCACACTCATTTTGGTGACAACCCCTACGAAACTTGTCCCTTTCATAATCTTCACTATAAGGTTCGTTGTTCAAGGCAATTTTCTCTTCATCTCAAGTGAAGTTGACTAACATCTTGGAAAAGTTATCAACACTCCCTCATCACATTTTATCAAAAAATGTGAAACCTATTGTAGTCTTTGTCTGATCAAAATGTCTGTTTTGATAATTTTTTTCAAGGTGTTAGAAATTTTCCTTTTCCCCATGCATTGATGGTATTTTTTACTGCTTCTGCATTTTTTTGATGTTCTTCATGCAATGACAGCATTTTTTGCCACCAGTACATGTTTTTCCCCTAGTACATACTCAAGTGGTGATTTTTGCTGCCTGTGCATGTTTTCCCCCTCTCTTACATAAGCGATAATTTTTGCCCCCTGAGCACAAGCTTTCACAAATCTTGAAACTCATGCAGCATTTATGGCCATGCACGCTGAGTTGGTGAAACTTATTTTAGGGATTTTTATTACCATTTGATTGTTGTTTTTATCATTTTAAGTTGTCTACTCCTCCTCCTTGCAATCATTCAACTGCGTGAATGAGTAGGATTATGAATTTGCCAACTTCAAGCCAAGGATTTCGAAATTACCAGGTAAGTTTTGATTTTTAGTCTTTTTGCTTATAGGTTTTTGTTTTTTATTTTATTTTCCTTTAAGTTCAATTTTTTAATCTTTATTTATTTTTAGGTTTTGTTTTCTATAGTTTAGATCCCCCTTATTTTGTTTTTTTTACCCTAGTGAGCCTTAGCGGCTAAAAAATCAAAACCCTAGTGCACGCAAATAAAGTTTCTACCTAACCTATGTTTTCTTGTCATTTGAAAATAGCCACCCTCACTTCTTTGAACAAGTCTACTGCACAAGCCTAAAAAATCAAATTCTACCACTTACAAGTGAGTTTCCTCCTGTAAGAGCAGTAATTTTTTCTGCCCTTACACAAAATCCCATCTCTACCATTCCTTGCAGTAGTGGCATTTTTTGCCACACTTACATGCTAATCATGCTTAAACAACAATTTTTTCCACTCATATGAATTGAAGTTTCTCCTACCTCCATTGTTAAATTTTTTTGCTACTTCCACATGCAAATGAAGTTTAATGACATGTAATGGCATCAAATTTCACTGCTCTTGCATGAAAATAGTTTTCACCTACAAGGTCGATGATTTTTGCTGCCAAAACAACATACCCCCCCATATGCAAAGGTGGAAAATTTTACCACTTGTGTAAATATTATCTCAAATTTTCTAACTCTGGGAAATTTTGAAATTTTGCTTTTCTAAGCTTGCTTTCCTTTGGTTTTTTGGCCTGCTCACACTTTAATCCTTTCAAGTGCATCCCCATAGACATGATCATCAACATGTAGTTTTCCCAGATTGTCAGTATTTCCCCTAATTGCATGATCATGGATTTTGTTGTAGTTTTTTCATGGATCCTTCTTCATCAACATCCTCTTGATAAAATCTCTTTTAGATGACAAAGCTTTCTTCAAAGAATTTGAAGGCAATGAAGTATAAATATCAAGGTGTTTTTCCAATCACCTCGATAAATTCTAATGTCAATAACATTAGAGATACAGAGATTGGTCATGTAGACATGGCTAAGTTTGTGGAAAGAACTAGGTCAAACAATCTCAATTCTAAAATGAAGATGATTATCAAAAGTAATATTCATATGGTATCTTCTTTTTTTGTAGTGGCTCACAACACTGAATTCATCCTTTAGTGTGCTTAGTTCTATAATAAAGATACTAGGGCTGTGTTGGATGCTAGTGGTAGTGTGATAATTAGATTGGATCTAAAATTCATTGATAAAGTGTTCATGTGCCCTCCTATTATAGAAGTGATAAAGCTTGACTTTATTGAGGCATAAAGAGAATATGACAAATATCCTAAAAAAGTGAAGAAAGTAATCAATAATAAATGGCTCAAGACTCTAAGGGCAAGTTTGTCAAGGTGGCCACAAAGTTTTACAAGGAGTGACTTTTCAAAAGAAGTTGGTGATCTGATAACTCTTCTTAGTAGGGTAAGAGGTTTGCCCTCTTCCTCACAATTTCATGAGTGGATGTATCCTTTCATCAAGATAATTCTCCAAGACAGACAAATCATCTTCTAGGGAGAACAAGTCAGCAACGCTCTGCACGAGCAATTGACAAAGGTAACCACTACCTTCAAATTCTACATGACTTCTTACTTGGTGTGTATTATAGCTTTGATGAGAACCTTTCTAGCTTTAACATCATAAGGAGATATGAGAGTAACCCCAGTGTATCAATACTATTCTCAATTAACATTGAAGGGTTCTATTCGTAATTTCAAGAGAGTAAATGACACTTTCTTTGTGGTATTTTTTTGTCTCTTTGATCCTCAATTAAAACAAAAAAGAATGTTAGATGAGGCCTAGGCAGTTGTGAATGATTTTAGATGTATGTTCTTGCAATTTTCTTCTTTTTCATACCTGCGGGTTGGCTTTTTCCAAGGTCATCCTTATATGCTTCCAAGGTTCCCTTTAGACAAATTGGTCTTGATGGAGATATGTAAGTAAATAATTATCATACATAATAAATAGATGGAACTCAAGAAGCCTAGTTTCAAGTTCCCATTGAAATTGGCAGGTTTTTAGTGTTAACTAGTGGGAAATCTAGAGTTATGAAAAATGAAATGTAGCTCATAACCATGAAGCAGTTCAGAAGAAGACCAAATTTTGATTATAGGGGTGTAAAGGACATAGTTAGGAGAAAAACCCAATTTTGTGAAGCTATGATTGAAGATGTTTGGGTAGATTTTAGGATAGCAAAATATATCAAGAAAATGGACTACAGTAGGTTATTTATTGAGCAAATAGAATATCTAGAACTTGTTGATATCCTTGAGAATTTAGTGGATGATGAATATTTTATTAATGATAGATACAATGCTAAATAGGTTGCCAATGCCCCCTCTTCCCCCAGTCTAATGGTCACAAAAGGAGCTAACTTCCTTAAGGAAAAGACTTAAACCAATATTATCAAACACCAATAATTTGTTAGTAAATAAAGGAATCACTTTGAAAGATGTCATCACAGGTTCAAAAGCTAAATTTCAAGAGGAAACAATAAGAAGAGCAGAAAATAGGATGAAGAATAAAAATAATGTTCCTTGTTCTTCCAAGCCACATAAGCCAAAGATCATATTTGTGATGAAGAAGTCAAAAGTCATGGAAAAAGAGTTAGAAATAAAAGATGTGGAGATTGAGAAATAAATCACTGAAGAAACAACAATGGAATAGATGGAGACTGACGATAGGCCTATAGATCAACAAGGAGAGGAAACTTTGTCTCCAAAAGAGAATGTGCAACAAGGAACAAGAATCTCTTCTTCCCTACCTGACACACCTATTGCAGTTCATTCACCTACTTCTCTAATTAGTGTTCCCTCTTCTAGATCACCCTCTTCTTCCAAAATGATTTTTGACAACACTCATAACACTTTTGAAGATATTCTTCATTCCTCAGGGTTAATTCCTAATTTGTCATCCCCATCTTTTGATATCAGAGATAGTTCTACTTTTGAGCACTTAGTAAAAGGTGTAATTTTTACTGATACTCCACCTATTATTTCCACTACTTATGCAAGTACAACTCTGATGATGCCAACAATGGAGATAGATCCAAATGTAAGTACTTCCATACTCCCACCATGGTTATCAGCTTACACTCCCAAAAGGAAGAAACAAACCATCTCTCCAAATGACTTTGATTTCAATAAACTAATGCCAATGAAAGCCAAGGCTCCAAAGAAGTTGAGGATTCTTTCAAAAATTATTGGAGATAAGAGACACAAATTTTAAGAAATTGTAAGACCTCCATAGGATGCAGTCATTAAAAATTTAGATATAATTGATTACTCTATCTCTAGAGTTGAATTAGGTAAGATCACTCATGAGAGTTCCAAGAGTGATATGTAGTTAGCCATGGACATCTTGATTTAGAAATTTAATAGAGAGAAAGAAATTGAGGATCGATACAAAGCGATGGTGGAGCAATTGATTGCTATGGTCAGGAGAATCACTTTCACTTCAAAAACGGTAGCTCCTGAGGCCATTTCTATAGAAGGACCCAATATTTATAAAGTGGAAAAGACCTACCTCAAGGGAAAAGTACTTGAAGAGTACTTGGACAAGATGCGTGCACAAGGAGTTTCCTTTCTCACAAAATTATCTGAAAAGATAGATAAAATGAGAAAAATAAGAAAAGAACTTGGTGATCTCATTAATGCTATTTCTCAAGATATTGAAGCACTAAAAAGTATCTTGATAAATGGATGGATATGAAGAAACTAAAAATAAACACCTTAATATCCATTAGTGTCATTACTGATAGGGAATCTTACACTAAAACTAAAGAGGCATTAACATATAGGAGTTGGGTGCTTAGAGAGTTGATCGGTGACCTCAAATATTCAAGGAGACTCAGTGATCAAAGTGATGTCAATATTTTGAAAAAATTGGAGGAGCTACCTTAAAAACTTATATCACAAGATAACTAATTCCTTTCAATAGAAGAAATGATTTTCGAATTCGAAGGTATGTTCCATAAAGAATTTGAAGATAAGACATTTTCAGCAAACTCTGTGGACAACATTCTAGATAATTAGTTAACTCTGGATAATCTGAAGACCAAGTTATCTAGTCATGAAAAATAATTTAGAGTAGTAGAAGATGCCATGGTCAAAGCTAAGATGATTTTTAGAAATACTATTAATCCAAACAATATCGGGATGCAGGCAACTTTCACTATGTACGATGCTCACATGAAGAAAGATGGGGATACAAATTGAATCAATTTTTCTTTGATTTAATTTTTGCTTCTCATATGTAATTTTGAAACTACTTTGGACATTTTTGCATGTAATTTTTGCATATGTAATTACATGTAAAAATATGGAAGGTCAAAGTCAACAAGGACTCCTATCTTTAACTAAGTCAAAGTAATTGGGTTTTCTTCCAAAAATCCTAAGGCCTCTCCCTATAAATAAAGAGGGCCTCTTTTGTAGTAGATATCTCTTAGTTATTTAGAAGCAAGACTCTACCAAAATTGAAAGGCATTTTGAGACTTTGAGCTCAGATTGTAAATCAAATTTCATCAAGTGAATGAGAAAGCGACCTTTCAAACTTTGTGTTGAAATAACTTGTGTTATGTAGGAAATTGTTCTTATGTCCTTTTCCTAATATAATATTATCTATTTGATCAAATAAGTAGAGTGAGTGAAAATAATTTGGGAGATGTTTTGAAGTTGATTATGGAGATTTTGTGCTTCTATAATTCTCTTTAGTTTGTATTTTAGTGTCTTAGAACAAAAGATATTGGAAAGGCTTTGAACTACTTCTGTCTTTTATGATCATATACTTTGTTGTAGTTTTGGGTGAAGACTTTGGGCTGCACCTCATTCTAATATGATATAAGTCATAAATAAACAAGAGAAACAATGATAGACTTTGTGCTTTCGTGGGTTTCTTGTGAATAAATTTGATACCAAGAAAGTTTTCTTTTATTTTGTGAACATCATTTCTAAAAAAAAGAAATATATGATATGATCTCACCTCTGAGTTAGTATTTATTATAAGTTAATTTTGTGGTAGTTTATAGGGAACCTCCCCTTATTGAGAGGAGAGATTTATCTCATTGCACTGTGGTTGATATAACTATTTTGTCTTCATTTAGTTGACAAAATATTCACCCAATAGCTTTTGGTGACTCTACTGGGGAAGAACACACAATTTGAAGCTTCACACTTCAAATTGAAGCATTTTTAGCTCTTTTCCATTCTACATTCTAGTAGATCCATAATATACATGAAGCCAAAGAGCTCAAGGTATTGGTAATCCTATATTTGAGTTGGTGCAACAAAATAATTTTGATCTTTTTCCTCCATGATCTCTCCTTTAACGAACCAAGATTTTTTCTCCTACCAACGTTAGGTCTCTAATACCAAGCGATGCTTCTAGTTCTACTGTTAGCAAAGCTTTATCTATACATACTCTATAAAGGTTTGTTATCCCTCCTTTTAATCATCATATCATGGTAGCCCAAGGCCCTTGGGGTAACACTTTTGTCCCTCTCAATCTAACTCCACCTTTACATGAACTACCTCATAGTTCAAGAAAGAATTTTTACAAGTTATATGGTGATGGAAAAGTTCATCATGATGATCATATTTTAGCTTTCTGCATAGCCTATGGTGTGATAGGCTTTGAATATGAAGATTTAGTAGTAAATTTTTTTGTAAAAACATTGTAAGGTCCTATCATAGATTGGTTTTATCATCTTCAAGCTCAGACTATAACCAATTGGAACACTCTCAAGACCAAGTTTGAGGCTAGGTTCAAACTCGTAAAAGATGCACACACCTTATTGGCTCAGCTTACACAAATGAAAAAAGAGACTTCTAAGCCTATGCGAGTCTTTATTACTAAATTCAATAAGTTGAGGAACAATTTTCCTATAATTGCTCAGCTAACACCAAAAAATCTTAAGTGCTTCTTCATCAATTCTCAACTTCCCAAAGTGAGTTTTTTGTTGAGGTGGTTTTGTCCTATAGATCTTTTTGTAGCTTAGATTTTGGCTATCGAGGTCAAAGATGATCTTATCCTAGTAGGTAAGATAAGAAAAGATTCTAATAAAAATATTTTTTTCTCATCTGCTGAAAGTTCTTCCACAAGCACCACCGATCCTAGGGTACAAAAGTTAGCATATGAATTGCTAGCTCTAAAAAGGCAAATGTCTTAAGGTATGTCTACCCATCCTTCCTATAGAGATATACCAAGGAGAACATTTTCCAACAACTCATATCAAGGCAATGCTACCAAAAATCAAGGGAAATCCAATCATCTTCCTCCCACACAGGGCAAGCTTGTCATTAAAGTAGCACTAGTCAACTCAGTAGTTGGTTATCATGAAGCCAAACATGATCTCTCTTTCCAACTTGAGTTATACCAAGAAGATGATGTTAATATATTTGTAGAAGGAGAAAAATAATTAGCTGGTGACTCCAACATTGGTTTTCTAAATTACCAAGATGATGCTACAAAAAAAGGAGAAGTGTTTGATGGATCATATGCTATTTTTACTAGGTCCCAAAACCAGTCAAATCAATAAGCTGATAAAGGAAAAGTAGGAGAATAACCTTAGCCAGTGATCTCAATTACTAAATGGGGGAATTCATTGTCTTTCTAATCAAAGGACCTGATGACCAATAAGAAAGTAAGTACCTCAAACAATCCTATACCTTCTGCTTCTATTTTTCAAACTAGTACCACATCAAATAAAAATTAGAATGATGGAATTACTTCCTCTATTTCTAGTTCATTTTAGTTATTCAACATAATTGATCATGCTATGAAGATTAAGATACAAATGTCTAAAGTTGAGTACTTACAAGCCAATCCTGAACAATTTGTTAGGTTGGTTGAATACATAAAATATAAAACTATCCCTATAGGACGAGATTTTCAAAAGTGACTCATGAACCCCCAAAGAACAAATCCACCCAAAATAATCTTGTCGCTACTCCTCTTGTTGCCCCCAAAAAAATAGAACCTTTCTATGTTTCTCTATTCATAAATGGTCATAAGTTGAGCAATTGTATAATAGACTCTGGAGTCTCTTATAATTTTATACCCACCAAGGTAGCAAATTCTCTCAGTCGTACCTTAACTAAGACTTTTGGGAGATGTTTCTCCATAGAAAATAAGCAAGTACCACTTTTGGGTCAAATCAAAGAAGCCCAATTTGTATTTGTAGATTTTCTAGATAAGAGGATTAAGATGACAGTCTTAGTGGCTGTTATTCTAGCTTCCTATGGCATTCTGATCAGATGTAATTTTTGCAAGGATGTAGGTGGAGAGTTAAACATGGATCTATCTAAAGCAAGGATACCTATTAAAGGCATCATGCAAAATTTACTTCCTGAAAAAGAGTCAAAATATATTGTTACCCAAACATCAGACCCCAAATCTCATATTTTGTTTGAATCCTTGGGATTGGGTAATTATTTTCTGTCCATTGAAGATGTTTTTAGCTCATCAAATGAAAGTTTATTAGGTGACATTTTAGAAAATTTAGACAAAAAATTAGAAGAATTTTTAGAGCAAAGTTCAGGTAAAAAGGAATCTTCCCTCACTAACAAAGAGAAATATTTAAGAAGATCAAATTTTGATGATGTTTGGATTTTAGAATTTAATGGTAGCTTCTCTTTTACTAGTTATAGAGCCATAATTGTTTTGATATCTCCACAAGGAGATATTTTTATTTACTCATATAATTTGCAATTTGACAATACCAAAAACACTACTGAATACAATTATTTTTACTCAGATTAAAAGCTGCTCATGCTAAAGGTGTTAAAATTCTTCATGCCTGAGGAGATGCTAAATTGGTGGTTTGTCAAGTAAAAAGCTTTTACCAAACCAAAAATGAAAGACTATGACATTATCATAATCTTGTACGGGATTACATGGAAAGTTTTGATGCTTTCAATATTTCTCTACAATACCAAGAGAGTTTAATAATCATGTAGATTCATTAGCTATCTCCATAACCCTCATGGTTCTTCATAAAGATTTCAAAGGAAATAAGTACACTATTGAGTTAGTCTTTAGACCAAGTGTACTTGATAATACAACCATTGGTAGGTGTTTAATGGTGATAATAAAATTAATAATTTTATAGAAAAGATGGATAGCTTTGAGGAGATTTATTTTGAAGGTAGTGACTCTCCACCATGGGAATCAGTTCCCAAAATAGATTCACAAATTAGTGAAGAGTTTCTTCAACTCAGAGGGAATAAAATTCCAAAAGGTTTGGTTTCTCTTGAGAAGTTATTTGATAAGCATGACAGGTATATCAAGTAGTGTAAAATGGATTCAAGTTCCTCTAAAGAGTTTGATCAAGTAAATTTGAGTACGAAAAAAAATCTCAAAATGGTCAACATTGGGAAATGTTGCACTTCTGCTGAAAAGTTCAAATTCATTACTCTTCTTCACCATTACATTGATGGTTTGGCATATTCTTATGATGATTTGAAATCTCTCAGGACTAAAGAAATTTAGCATGAAATTCCTCTTAAAGTTGGGTCATTGCCTCACAAGTAAAAACAAAGGCAATACAATCCCAAAATATCAGGTACTATTCTTTTAGAGATTTAGAAGATGTTGAATGTATGAATAATTTTTCCAATTCATCATTCCACTTGGATCATGAATATATTTCCTGCAAGGAAAAAGAATGTATAAATTCATATTTGCATTGATTTTAGGAAGCTCTATCAGTCTTCTCTAAAGGACAACTACCGTCTACCTATCATGGATCAAGTATTGCAAACAGTAACTGGCTCAAAAATGTTATCTATGTTAGATGGTTTTTATGGATATAATAAAGTGGAAGTTAATGAAGTAGATTAACATAAAATAACTTTCACTACACCTTGGGGCACATTTGCATATTTTATAATGCCTTTTGGTTTGATTAATTGATGCAGGAGCATCCACAAAAGTTTTAAATTCTAGTGTGAAAATTCAAATTTTGGTTTTCCCTCCAAATTATGAGATTTCAAAATTTCACCTTCAAGGTAAATGTAATTATAAAAAAATGAAATTAAAAAGCTGAAAAGTGATTGTTATATTGTTGAGGAAATAAAGGGGAAATGGTTGAAACTATTTTCAACCTTAGTAAATTGTTAAAACTTTCAAACAACATATTGTTTTGCCTTAAGCCCAAATTGGGCGTAGAAGTTAGAAGGGAGATTCTTGAAAAGAGAGAAAAAAAAGAAGAATTAATTAAGGAGAGGAGAAGAGAAGAAGAGAGGATGAGAGGGGTGTATAAGAGAAGAAGAATAGAGAAGAAAGGTTCTCTCATGCAACGAAAGAGAATGGAATGAAGAAGAGAGAGGAGAATTAGTGAGGGAGGACCTCACTCAAGAAATGTTAAAAGAAAGAGGAGCAGACAAGAGAATGTGTGAAGGAGAAAGAAAGGTTTTGAAAGCCATGGATTTTGGCATTGAAATGTAAGTCTTCCATTTGATCTAAGGATAATGAATGTAATTGTTTCATATATGGTTTCTTTATGAATTCTGGTAACAGGCCTGCATATGTGAATGTGTGTATGTATGAAAATATGTGTGTATGATGATTATATAAATAAAATTGTGAAATAATGATTATTTTATATTTTGGGAACAATATAAAGGTGGTATGATGTGATCAAGAGATTTAAAGGAGTTTGGAATGTTGTAAAAAGCCTAAACAGGGTATTCATGCCTGTAAAACTACAACCCACTGTCTTAAATCAAACCCACATGAAAATGTTTGTATGGAGTTGAAAATGGTATGGAAATAGGTCTATAAATAAATTATAAACCAAAATCAAGAATAAACAGGCATTAAAAACCCTTTTAATGTCCAAAAACTCCACAGCTGGAATTCAGGCCTGTGTGGACAAAAAAGTTAGGCCACGGTTGGAAGAATGGGTATATCTCGATATTTACCTAATGAAAAGTTGTGAATTTTTTTGTGTAGATGAAACTTAGAGTTAAGAATCCAATGAATTTTTTTTATATCTAATGGAGAAATGTGGAAAAAGTTATGGTCAAAATACAGACATGTAGTTTTGGAACAGTTCAGAAAAATGTGTTCCCAGTCACTAAAAAGGACATAACTCCTAAAATATTAATCCAAATGAATTGATTATTTTTGGGTAAGGTGTATGGGGTTAAAAAATACCATATAAAAGTTATTTTAACCCTTGAAACATGATAAAACACTCCCAAAAAAAATAATAAGCTCTTAGCCTGTGACTGTCATGGGAAAATCTTGATTTAGCTTCTAGCCCTCAAATTGAGTTTTAATGATTGAAACCTCTTGAAACTTTGGAATTTGACCCTTGATAATGTTTTAAATTTTTTTTAAGTGGTTTCAAGGTGATACAGTATGGAGAAATATGGAAAAGAACAATTGCCAAGTGGATCCTAGGTGCATGTGAGATGAAGAGCATAGGCCAATATAGGAAAAGTGAATTTCTCCAAAGAAGTGCCCTAAAAAATGATTGATTAACCTGTAAGAAGGTAATGGGTATCTGTAATGGTGATTTATTTTATTATAAAGTCTATACTTTACTCTAGACAAGGTGTTTTGCATTCAAGGAGGGCTAATTAGAACAGGGCATAAAGAAGGAAGTAAAATTCTGTACAAATTAACCTCAAGATATTTTTTAGTATGTTATATAAGGGATTAATGGGTATCTATAAATGGTTTTACTTTCATGATTGAGTTAACCTAGAAGGAGTTATGGCCAATAAATAGGGAAAACAAGGCTACAAGGAATGAATGTTCTAGATAGGTTTGTATCAGTTTGTTGATGGTTTTAGAGCAGTGTAAGGATCAATTTTCATCATTAATACTGGCACCAAATTTTAGAGAGCAATAAACCTTGCCTTCAGAGACAAATTAGGAAAGTTCATCATGGTGTATCTTGATGACTTGAATATATTCTCTAAACATTGTCTTGATCATGTGCTTCATTTATAACAAGTGCTGGAACACTGTTGACAAAATGGTATTTCTCTCAATCCAAAGAAGTCAAATTTTAGGGTTATAGAAGGTAAACTTCTCAGTCACATTGTATCTTGAGAAGGCACAAAAATCAACTCAGAATGAGTCAAATCTATCCAAAATCTTACTCTACCTGCTAGTAAGATTGTAGTTCATTTTTTCTTTGGAAAGGTGAATTTTTTACGAAGGTTCATTCCTGAATTCATAGAGAAAAATTGCCACATTGTTGACATGATGAAGGGTAAATCTACTTTTCATTGGACTGTAGAAGGCAAAATAACATTTAAAGATATTAAGAAGGCTATTGCTCATGCCCCAATCCTAGTTTGTCCAGATTATACCAAAGACTTCATAGTATACAACTATGCTTCTGAACATGCACTTTTAACCATTTTGTTTTAGCATAATGAAGAATGTGTAGACTATCCCATATCATGTATGAGTTGTCCTCTCAAAGCTCATGAATTAAAATATTCAAATATGGAGAAGCATGCTTATGCTATGATTAAGGTGGTAAAACATTTTTGATTTTATATCTTGAATTCTCATACTACTGTTCTAGTGCCCGATACAATAATAAAGTCTATTTTAACCCAACAAGAGTTTGGTACAAAATGGGGCAATTAGATTGCTAAAATTCAAGAGTTTGATCTTGATATCAAACCTACTAAGCTTGTGCAAGGAAGAGGTCTCTGTCAGTTGATTGCTAATAACATACCAAAAGAAATGGGACATGAAGAAGCAGAGGTTGAAAACATGCCTACAGTTCTCTTTGTCACTACTACTGATGAGTGGTATTCCAATATCACTCATCTTATTACTTATGGTGAGTGTCCTACCCATCTATCTTATAAAGAAAGAAGAAATTTTAAATTGAAAGTTGCTAACTATATCTTTTAGGACAATGGTTTGTATAAAAAAAGCCTTGAAGTAGTATTTTTTCATTGCATGGATAAAGCATAACAAAGTAAACTTTTAGAGTCTTTTCATAATTTGGCTTGTGGAGGACATTTTTCTACACCTGTGATAGCTCATAATATTTTATGAGCCAGACACTATTGGCTTGCACTATTTCAAGATGCATATAATTTGGTACGTAGGTGTGAGTTATGTCAACAATTCGTTAGAAAACCTAAGTTGGTTGCATTACCTCTCAAGTTCATGGTGATTGAATAACCTTTTCAGCAATGGGGTATTAACTTCATTGGCACCGTAAACCTATCTTCAAGTGCTAGACACAACTATGTTCTCACTGCAATAGACTATTTTACCAAGTGGGTGGAAGCCATTCTAGTCAAGCATGCTACTTTAGAAGTGGTATGTAATTTCCTTAAGGAAAATATTATTTCCTAATTTCAAGTTCTGGACAAGATTATAGCAGACAATGCCACTTGTTTCTATTCTCATGAGATTAATAACTTTTACTACAATCATGAGATTATTCTTTCCCACTCCTTAGACTACTATCCATAAGGAAATGGTTAGGCAGAATCAAGTAATAAGAATCTAGTTACTATTATCAAGAAACTGATAGATGACAATCAGAGAACTTGGCATAAAGCGTTATTTGATTCTTTATGGGCAGATATGATTATGCCTAAGAGGGTAATAGGTATGTCACCATTTTAAATTCTATATGGTCTGAATGCAGAGATACCAATTACCTTGGAACTACCAGCACTGAAGTTGGCAAAGACAGTGGAAGACCAAACTTTTGAAAATTCTATTGATAAAAAGATCATGTACCTAACTGAGTTAGAAGAGCAACAAATTGTGGTAGTGGACCATATTGTTGAACATCAAAATTAGGTAAAAAAACTCTTCAACAAAAAAGCAAGGATTTATGAGTTTTAGATTGGGGACCAAGTCTTGTTGTGGGACAAGAGGAGAGAACCAAAAGGAATGCATGAAAAATTTGATTCCTTGTGGAGAGGTCCATTCGCCATTCATCAATTCTATGGTGAAAATAGTTTCTTTCTGGAATATCAAGATGGAACACCATTCTCACTACCTCATAGTGGGTAGCATCTGAAACACATCAATCCTTTAAGTATCAGATAAGTTCACTTGTACATTTGTATAGTTTTATGTTTTTATTTGTGTTTTTGTTTAATTTTTTTTGGTGTATTTTTATTTTTGGTAGCTTGAATCTATGGCCCAATGGCATGGATAAATATATTTAAAGACTAAATTCTAATCCTTTTGATCATTTTAAAGTACAATCAATGGAAGTTCCCCAGTTGGAGCCAACTGTTGTTCCCAAAATTAGCCATGCTCATTTTGGGGATAACCCCTATGAAACTTGTCCCTTTCGTAATCTTCACTCTAAGGTTCATTATTCGCAACAAGTTTCTCTTCATCTCGAGTGAAGTTGACTAACATCTTGGGAAATTTTTCAACACTCCCTTGTCATATTTTCTTGAAAAATGTGAAACCCATTGTAGTCTTTGTCTGATCAAAATGTCTATTTTGATCATTTTTTTAAGGTGTTAGAAAATTTCCTTTTCCCTATGCATTGGCGGTATTTTTTGCCACTTCTGCATTTTTTTGATATTCTTCATGTAACATCATTTTTTGCCATCAGTACATGTTTTTCCCCTAGCACATGCTTAGGCAATGATTTTCACTACCTGTGCATGTTTTTTCCCTCTCTTACATAAGCAGTGATTTTTTCCACTTGAGCACAAGCTTTCACAAATCTTGAAACTTATGCAACATTTATGGCCACATGTGTTGAGTTGGTAAAACTTTTTTTGGGGATTTTTATTGCTGTTTGATTATTATTTTTATTATTTTAAGTTGTCTAATCCTCCTCCCTACAATCATTCAAATACACAAATGAGTAGGATTATGAATTTGCCAACTTTGAGCCTAGGATTTCAAAATTACCAGATATGTTTTGCTTTTTAATCTTTTTGCTTCTAAGTTTTTGTTTTTCATTTTCTTTTCCTTTAAGTTCAATTTTTTCTTCTTTCTTTCTTTCTTTTTAGGTTTTGTTTTCTATAGTTAATCTCCCCCTTATTTTGTTTTTTTTACCCTAGTGAGCCTTGATGGCTAAAAATGTCAAAACCCTAGTGTATGTAAAACCAGTTTCTACCTGACCTATGTTTTCTCATCATTTGAAAATAGCCACCCTCACTTCTCTGAACAAAACTACTAGGCACAAGCTTAAAAAATCAAATTCCACCGCTTATAAGTGAGTTTCCTCTTATAAGAGTAGTGAATTTTTCCACCCTTATGAAAAATCCCATCTCTACCATTCCCTATAGTAGTAGGCAACATTTTTCACCACGCTTACATGTTAATCATGCCTAAGTGGTGATTTTTGTTGCTTATGTAAATTGAAGTTTCTCTTACCTATAGTGTCGGCATTTTTTGCCACTTTCACATGAAAATGAAGTTCAATGACATGTAATGGCATCAGATTTTTCCACTCTTGCATGAAAATAGTTTTCACCTGCAAGGTTGGCAATTTTTGCTGTCGAAGTAACATACCCCCCCATATGCAAGGGCGGTGAATTTTTCCACCCATGCAAATATTCTTTCAAAATTCCTAACTCTAGGAAATTTTGAATTTTTACTTTTTTGAGCCTGCTTTCCTTTGGTTTTTTGGCCTACGAACACTTTAACCTTTTTAAGTGCATCCCCATAGACGTGATCATCAACATGTAGTTTTCCCAGATTGCTAGTATTTTATCTAATTGCATGATCATGGATTTTGTTGCAATTTCTTTTGTAGATCCTTCTTCATCGACATCCTCTTGATAAAAGCTCTTTCAAATGACAGAACTTTCTCTAAAGAAGTCAAAGGTAATGAAGTATAAATATCAAGGTGTTTTTCCAATCACCTTGGTAACTTCTAATGTCGATGACATTAGAGATACAGAGATTGGTCATGTGGACATGACTGAGTTTATGGAAAAAACTAGGTCAAGTAATCCCAGTTCTAAAATGAAGAAGATAATTGAAAGTAATATTCATCTAGTATCTTCTTTTCCTATAGTAGCTCACAACACAAAATTCATCCTTCAGTGTGCTCAGTTCTATAATAAAGATACCAAGGTTATGTTGGATGCTAGTGGCAGTGTGATAATCAGACTGGATCTAGAATTCATTGATAAAGTGTTCATGTGCCCTCCTACTATAGAAGTGATAAAGCTTGACTTTGTTGAGGCACAAAGAGAATATGACAAAAATCTTGAAAAAGTGAAGAAAGTAATCAACAATAAATGGCTCAAAACTCCAAGGGCAAATTTTTCAAGGTGGCCATAAAGTTTTCCAAGGAGTGAATTTTTAGAAGAAGTTGGTGATCTGATAACTCTTCTCAGTAGGGTAAGAGGTTTGCCCTCTTCCTCACAATTTCATGAGTGGATGTATCCCTTCATCAAGATAATTTTCCAAGGTAGACAAATCATCTTCTAGGGAGAACAAGTCAGCAATGCTCTGCATGAGCAATTGACGAAGGTGTCCACTACCTTCAAATTCTACATGACTTCCTACCTGGTGTATATTATAGCTTCGATGAGAACCTTTCTAGGTTTAACATCAGAAGGAGATAGGAGAGTAACCCTAGTGTATCAATACTACTCTCAATTAACATTGAAGGGTTTTATTCATCATTTTAGGAGAGTAAATGATGCTTTTTTTGCAATATTTTTGTGTCTCTTTAATCCTCAATTAGAACAAAGAAGAATGTCAGATGAGGCCTGGGCAGTTGTGAATAATTTTGGATGTATGTTCTTATAATTTCCTTCTTTTTCATACCTACGGGTTGGATTTTTCCAAGGTCATCCTTATATGCTTCCAATATTCCCTTCAAACAAATTGGTCTTGATGGAGCTATGCAAACAAATAATTATCATACATAATAAATAGATGGAATTCAAGAAGCCTAGTTTTAGGTTCCCAATTGAAATTGACAAGTTTTTAGTGTTTTTGATAAAGTAAGGCAGCAAACCAAGGGCCAAACCCTATACAATCAAAAAGAAAAGAAGGCAAACAAACAAAAAATGCCTTCAGAGAGACGACGGCACAACCGAGAACAACAGACAAAAACAAAACACAAGCCATAGGAAGACCAGAGTCAGAGAGGTCTCCCCTTACATAACTATTGATTTGATAAGATCATTGAGTTTCTCATTCTCCACGTTGTCAGCATACCTAGTATTACCCACCACTTCCAGCATAGAAATGTTTAGCAGAATTGTATTATGAAGCCCTTTGGTGAAGACCTTCTATAGCTTCTAAATGCGGTCCTTCAGGGCCCCAATTTCAATTTTCCAATTAGTCTCATTCTCAGTGCCCTCACCAGCTTCCTCAACATACATTTTCCCCTTATTGTTAGCAGTTCCCATAGTGTCAGCTCCCTACTCCTCAATAACCTCAAAATCCCTAGTAGCCTACTTCCCTCTAGTGTCCTCTAAAATTTCTTAGATTTCCAGTTCCTCAGACTCTTCCTCCTAGGTTGCTTCTTCTGAAGCACTTTCTAAATAATCAATCAATCTAGCCTTCAGGGCTAGTTTACCAACAATCTGCCCTAACCTTCACACTCTGGAGGGGAATCCTTATTAATTTTGGAAGGCTTGTGAGATTTGCCACCTTGGCCCCCCATGGCCCTACCCAAATTCCCATGGGTCTCTTCCGTAGTCTCTTTAATATTTTATTCTTCTTCATCAACCAATCTCTTCTTTCCCTTCTTGCTCGTAAAGGAGCCAGGGGTATTAATAGGGGTTTAATTTTCATGATGAGACCCACGTGCCTTAACCTCATGATATAATGAATTATTAATGATTACTAAGATAGTATTAAGGTTATCAAGTTTTGAGATCCCTGATGGCCCTCTCCATGTGGACTACCTCTGAAAGCTATCCTTATCATCAATATGCCTCATTCCTGACAAGTCATCTCCATTTGAATTATCTCTCTAATGTTTAAGGGAATATGAACACCTGGTCGCCACACTTTCCAACCTGAAAATTGCTGCCCAAGGTTGGCACAAGCATCAACGACCCTGCTGCCTTCTCTGGAGGTATGGGAAATCTCAACTTCAAAAAACTTTTGTAAAAGAAATTGGATATTAATAATGATGTATTTTAGCTTGATTCCCACATTTGAAGCTTTATTAATGACATCTATGACCATATTAGAGTCTCCTTGTATATTCAAGTTCCTTATTCCTAGGGATATAACTAACTTTAATCCCCATAGTAAAGCCATTACTTTAGCATAGTTGTTGCTCTAGCATCCAATTCCACCAGCATAGACATCAGACATCCATCCTATATCATTCCTTATAATTCCTCCTCCACTAGCTTTACCATCCAACTTGGATGCCCCATCAAAGTTGAGTTTCATCCAGTTAGGTTTAGGGGGGATCTATTTAGTATTAAGTCTCTATAGTATTTTGGAGTTATTATACCCAGGGATCTAGTTTAAAACCTTCCATTTGGCTACAGTTTGGATTTCAATTTGAGATAGAGGTTTCTCTGCAACATGAATATGAGCTGTTGTAACACTTTCCATAATGGTCTTAGCAAAGGAGTTAAACCCCTGAGAAGCATTTCTAGCAGTGTCCTGAATTTTTTTGTGATTGCACTCTTTCCATAAAGTCCAATTCAAACATGGCAGAGCTTGCTTCCATAATTCCATAAGCTAGGTATGTTTAAAGGTTGGGTTCTAGCTAAGAATTACTTCTTTAAGGTCAAAATGGCAGACCCATTCAATACCAAAGTTGTTAAGTATTATGCCCCATAATTCTCGGGCAAACTCATAGTGGATAAAGAGGTGTGAAATTGATTCCTGTTTTAAACCACACATGAAACATCTGTTAACCAAAGTAAACCCTCTCTTTTGAAGGTTATCCTGAGTAAGGATTTTGTTATGAGCAGTAGCCCACCAAAACATGTTAATTTTTGGAATAAGTTTATGATTCCAAACTTTTTTCCATACATCTTTATTCTGAGCTTCAAGAATGAGTAGATGGTAAGCAGATTTGATAGAGAATGATCCATTCTTATTTGGCCTTTCAATATCTTGAAAAACATCATTAATGAGATCATCATGTTTTTCTCTTATTTTTCTCATTTTATTTGTGTTCTCAGATAACTCTGTGAGAATGATCCATTCTTATCTGGCCACTAGTATTGTTCATCCTCCCGGGGAAAGAGAGGGATTGTGATCTAAGTTTTTAAGGTAACTCCTCCAATTTGTGAAAAAGACTGACATCACTTTGATCACTGAGTCTCCTTGAAGATTCTAGGTCACTGATCAACTCTCTAAGCACCCAACTCCTATATATTAATGCCTCTTTAGTTTTAGTGTAAGAGTCCCTATCAATAATGACACTAGACACCAATGGATATTAGGGTGCTTATTTTAAATTTCCTCATATCCATCCATTTATCATGATACTTTTCAGTAATTTCAATATCTTGAGAAACATCATTAATGAGATCATCATGTTTTTATCTTATTTTTCTCATTTTATTTGTCTTCTTAGATAACTCTATGAGAATGATCCATTCTTATCTGGCCACAAGTATTGTTCATCCTCTCAGGGAAAGAGAGGGATTCTGATCTCCTGAACACACTAGAGTTATAGAAAGCTAGAGTTATAGAAACTAAAATGCAGCTCGTAACAATGAATTAGTTCAAAAGAAGACCAAATTTTGATTATAGGGGCATAAAGGACATAATCAAGAGAAAAACTTAATTTTATGAACCTATGATTGAAGATGTTTGGGTAGATTTGAGGACAGTGGAAGATGTCAGGAAAATGGACTACAGTAGGTTATCTCTTGAGTAGATAAAAATATTTGGGACTTGCTAATATCCTTGAGAATTTAGTGGATGATAGAGATTTTATTAATGATAGATACAATGCTAATAGGTTACCAATGCCCCTCTTCCCCCAATCCAATGGTCACAAAAGGAGCTGACTTTCTTAAGGAAAAGATTTGAACCAATATTGACAAACACCAATAATTGGTTAGAAAATAAAGGAATCACTTTGAAAGAATTCATCACAAGTTCAGAAGCTAAATTTCAGTAGAGAATAAGAAGAAGAGAAGAAAATAGGATGAAGAATAAACGTGATGTTCCTTCTTCTTCTAGGCCATGTAAGCCAACGATCATATTTGTGATGAAGAAGTCAAAAGTTATGAAAAAATAATCAGAAATAGAAGATGTGGAGGTTGAGAAACAAAGTGTTGAAGAACCAACAATGGAATAGATGGAGAATGATGATAGGCCTACATATCAATGAGGAGAGGAAACTTTGTCTCCACAAGAGAATGTGCAACAAGAAATAGGAATCTCTTCTTCCCTACCTGACACACTTGTTGCAGTTTCTTCACCTACTTCTCCAATTAGTGTTCCCTCTTTTGGATCACCCTCTTCTTCCAAAATGATTTTTGACAACCCTCATAGCACTTTTTAAGATATTCTTCATTCCTTAGGGTCAATTCCTAGTTTTTCATCCTCGTCTTTTGATATCGAAGATGGTTTTACTTTTGATCACTTAGTAAAAGGTGTAGTTTTTACTGATACTCCACCTATTATTTCCACTACTTGTGTAAGTACATCTCTATTGATGCCAACAATAGAGATAGATCTAAATGTAAGTAATTCCATGCTCCCACCATGGTTATCACTTTACACTCCCAAAAGGAAGAAACAAGCCATCTCTCCAGATGACTTTGATTTCAATAAGCTGATGCTAGTAAAAGCCAAGGCTCCAAAGAAGCTAAGGATTCTTTCAAAAATGATTGGGGATAAGGGACACAAATTTATAGAAATTTCAAGACCTCTGCTGGATGCAGTCATTAAAAATTTGGATATAACTGATTACTCTATCTCTAGAGTTGAATTAGGTAAGATAACTCATGAGAGCACCAAGAGAGATATGTAGTCAACCATGGACATCTTAATTTAGAAATTTGACAGAGAGAAAAAAATGATCACTACAAAGCGATGGTGGAGAAATTAACTGCTGTGGTCATGAGAATCACTTTCACTTCAAAAATGGTAGCTCCTGAGGCCATTTCTATAGAAGACCCCATTATTCAAAAAGTAGAAAAGACCTACCTCAAGGGAAAAGTACTTGAAGAGTACTTGGACAAGATGCATGCACAAGGAGTTTCCTTGCTCACAGAGTTATCTGAGAAGACAAATAAAATGAGAAAAATAAGAGAAAAACATGATGATCTCATTAATGATGTTTCTCAAGACATTAAAATCACTAAAAAGTATCTTGATAAATGGATGGATATGAGGAAATTTAAAATAAGCACCCTAATATCCATTGGTGTCATTATTGATAGGGACTCTTACACTAAAACTAAAGAGGCATTAACATATAGAAGTTGGGTGCTTAGAGAGTTGATCAATGACCTAGAATCTTCAAGGAGACTTAGTGATCAAAGTGATGTTAGTATTTTTCACAAATTGGAGGAGCTACCTTGCAAACTTAGATCACAAGATAACCAATTCCTTTCAGTAGAAGAAATGATTTTGGAATTCAAAGGTATGTTCTGAAAAGAATTTGAAGGTAAAACATTTTCAATAAACTCTATGGACAACATTCTGGATAATCAGTTAACTCTAGATAATATGAAGACCAAGTTAGCTAGTCATGAAAAATTAGTCACAATAGTAAAAGATGCCATGGTTAGAGCTAAGAGAATTTTCAGAAACACTGTTAATCTAGACAATATCGAGATGTAGGCAGTTTTCACTATGTACGATGCTCACATGAAGAAATATGGGGATAAAAATTGAATCAATTTTCCTTTTATTTAATTTTTGCTTCTTAGATGTACTTTTACAACTGATTTGGACATTTTTACATGTACTTTTTGCATATGTAATTACATGTAAAAATATGGGAGGTCAAAGTCAACAAGGACTCCTATGTTTGATTAAGTCAAAGTAATTGGGTTTTTTTTCTAAAAATCCTCAAGGCCTCTCCCTATAAATAAAGAGGGCCTCTTTTGTAATAGATATCTCTTAGTTATTTGGAAGCAAGACTCTACCAAAATTGAAAGGCATTTTGAGACTTTGAGCTCAGATTGTAAATCAAAGTTTATCAAGTCAATAAGAAAGCAAGTGACCTTTCAAACTTTGTTTTGAAATAACTTGTGTTATGTAGGAAATTATTATTATGTCCTTTACCTAATATAATCTTATCTATTTGATCAAATAAGTAGAGTGAGTGATAATAATCTGGGATATGTTTTGAAGTTTATTATGGAGACTTTGTACTACTATAATTGTCTTTAGTTTGTATTTTAGTGTCTTAGAACAAAAGATATTGGAAAGGCTTTGAACTACTTCTATCTTTTGTGATCATATACTTTGTTGTAGTTTTGGGTGAAGACTTTGGGCTGCACCTCATTCTAAAAAAACCTCAAGGCCTCTCCCTATAAATAAAGAGGGCCTCTTTTGTAATAGATATCTCTTAGTTATTTTGAAGCAAGACTCTACCAAAATTGAAAGGCATTTTGAGACTTTGAGCTTAGATTGTAAATCAAATTTTATCAAGTGAATGAGAAAGCAAGTGACCTTTCAAAATTTGTGTTGAAATGACTTGTGTTATGTAGGAAATTATTATTATGTCCATTACTTAATATAATCTTATCTATTTGATCAAACAAGTAGAGTGAGTGAAAATAATCTGGGAGATGTTTTGAAGTTTATTATGGAGACTTTGTACTAATATAATTATCTTTAGTTTATATTTTAGTGTCTTAAAACAAAAGATATTGGAATGGATTTGAACTACTTCTATCTTTTGTGATCATATACTTTGTTATTGTTTTGGGTGAAGACTTTGGGCTGCACCTCATTCTATTATGATATAAGTCATAAATCAGCAAGAAAAGCAATGATAGACTTTGTGCTTTCATGGGTTTCTTGTGAATTCAGTTGATACCAAGAAAGTTTTCCTTTGTTTTGTGAACATCATTTCTAAAAAAAGAGAAATGGATCATATGATCTCACCCTTGAGTTAATATTTAGTATAATTTAAGTTTATGATAGTTTATATGAAACCTCCCCTTGCTGAGAGGAGAGATTTATCTCATTGCACTATGGTTGATATAAACATTTTGTCTTCAGTTAGTTGATGATAAAATATTCACCAAACATTTTGTTTGGTAAAATCAATTTTGTGAGAAATTTTTTCTCTAGTTTTATAGAGATTGTGAGACCATTCAATGCCATGCTAAATAAGGATGCTAAGATAAAATGGATGGATGAGGAGAAGAAGGCCTTCTAGAACATCAAGGTTGTTATTGGTCAAGGATCTATCTTGTTAAGTCCTAATTTTAATAAAGATTTATATCTATACTTTTTTGCTTTTGATCACACTATTGTTGAAATCTTAACACAAAAATAAGATGACAAAAATCACCCCATATCCTTCATGAGCACTAATTTGAAGAATGTAGAGCTGAACTATCCTCTTCTAGACATGAAGGCTTATGCACTAGTAAAGGCTGCAAAGAAATTCAAACACTACATCCTAAGAAATAAGACATGCTATAGTATTTGAACCAGCTGTTAAGTTAATGGCAAGACAAAAAAATTAGAGAAAGAAGAGGGAAGTGGATGAACAAATTTTAGGACTATGATTTAGAGATAAAATCTACTAAATTAGCTAGGGGTCAAGGTCGTATCCAACTCATTACAAACACTGATCTTCACATTGATGTTCTATAGGTTGAAACAAATCAAGTACTTGAAGGAGATTGGTACAAAGACATTGTTAATTACTTGCTACATGGGGTATGTCCCTCACACCTCAAAAGAGAATAGAAAAGATCCCTCAGACTAAGATCATCTCACTTTATGATTAAGAGAGGTGTCCTCTATAAAAAAAACTATGAAGGAATTTATCTAAGGTGTTTTTCTAAAGTTGAATCCACTTAGATCATGGATAGTTACCATGACAAGATAGGATATGGCCATCCTTTAGGATGTACTAATACACACAAGATATTAAGGGTTGGATATTATTGGTAAACCATATTCAAAGATGCATATGCTCATGTGCTAACATGCCACCAATGTTAGGTGTTTGATCATATAGAAGTAAAGGCAACCATGCCTTTACAATCAGTAATCAAGGCAAACCCATTCATATAATGGGGTATCAATTTCATAGGAATAATCAATTATAACTCCTTGGTGGGGCACAAATTTATGCTCACTACCATAGACTATTGCACAAGGTAGACCAAAGCAATGTACACCACAAATAATAGAACAATTGATGTCATTAAGTTCCTAAAAAAAACATTATCACTTGGTTTGGGATGCCTTTATCTTTGGTGTGTGGTAATGACCCAAAATTTACATTAGCTAAGTTCATTGAATGGGCATATGACAATCAGATCATCATCAAGTCTACTTCAAACTACTACATTTAGGGTAATGGAGTAGTTGAATCCACCAATAAAAACTTAATCAATGCCATCAAAAGGTCTACAAAAAAAGACCAAGAGAATGGTAGTACCTACTAATGTTTGCTCTATGGGAATATAGAAATAGATACAAGAAAGAACTCAAGGCATTCCTATTCTTTCTAGTTCATGGGAAACAACTTATATTTCCCATCATGTTGAGGCTACCCACTTATGAGTTCATGGCTGAGTACATGGAAGATGATGAAAGAGTGTAGTCAAGTATACTAAACATGATCCAAATGGAGGATGCTAGAGATGAAGCATTGTAAAGTTTTGGCAAGCATCAAAATGTTATGAAAATATGGTTGGGAAAGTGATCTAAAGTTAAAGTAATATAAATACTTGGTGAAAACACATTCAAACTCAAATACATGCAAGGGAATGACTTAGCCTTGCCAATCAATGTGCAATACATGAAGCATTACTTATCTATTGCTTTGTCCCAAATTCCACAAGGAGAGTAAGATTATTTAAAAATAGAGTAGGTAGGAGTAGATTAGTTTATTTTATATTCTATCCTTTTGTGATTTCTTGATTTGCTCTTCTGTTATTTCCCTACCTTTTTATTTTCTTATTACATGTTTATTTTTTGTTGTGTGCTATAACATAGTAATAAGTCCTCTAGATAAGATATATTTGTATCAACTCATATCAATTTATATCATAAAATGGGAAGAAGGGATGGATGATCTTAAGTATTAGTATCCTAAATTAGGGAATCCTTTAGCGCTATTATAATTCAAAAAAACTAGGTGGGGTTGATTAGAAACTAGTTTTCTCACAAAGATCCTAAGTTATTTTAAGGTTGCAATATAGTTTAGATGATTGAAAATTTTATTTAACAAGAGTTTTAATTTATGTGGACCATCATATTATCACCTTAAATTCACTAAATGAATTTCCTAGATATAACTTGCTATCTGAGAGTGAATAACATCCAGACTATGTCTTGACACAATCCTTATACCTAATTAACTTTGATTCCCAACCATTCTATTTTATGAACATAGGTATAAAAAACACAAAAATATGATATACCAATGACATCAAAACATAAAATGCTTCATATTATATGAATGGTGATTTAGGTAACCTCTACTAGGGATATGGATGCTTGACAGACAGTAGAGAAAGGCCCAAAATGGAGCCAAAAGTATCTCTATTAGGGTTATGGATGCCCGACTAGTAGTAGAACAATGCTTGAGCCATCCCTAATTAAGAAAAGAATTATTATTTAAATATAAAGAATGATCAAGTCATTTCATGTCTAGGTGTCTTGAAACTTGAAAGCTAACATTTCTAATCCTATTGAAAATGGTCAAAAAACTTCAAAGCACACACATAGTATGATTTTCTGCAAGATTTAAACTCTATTTCTAGCTTATGAGCTTTCATTTGTCCTAAAAAGTGGTTTGATATTAGTTGAAATCCATAGTGAGATGAATAATTTATGATTTATCATTAAAAAAAATATTTGGATTCTAACATTTTGTGATGTTTTCCCACAAAGGTCACCATTCGTTGATGCTTAACCACACCCTATTCCTAGGATGGTGACCCTTCTATTTTGATTTTTCAAAAATTCCTAAAATGCCAAGCTTGATAAGTCATTTGTCCACATAGAAAATTGATTTAATATTTATTTTCAATGTCTTGGTTAGATATTCATTTTTTAATATAGACTATGATTTAGAAATATCTAAATTATTACAAGTTGCTTCAAGTTTTCTCCAAGTTTTAATGAATAATTAATCATGAATTGATTTAAGATGTGTAGATAGGCCTCTATCAAAAGTGTTCAACCTAATTTTTGAATGGGCATGAATACAATAGACTACTCTAAATCCTAATGGATTGACCATATTAAGTTGCGCCTAGAGAGAGCAATCAAAAAATGCCATGTGTCTATATTTGATCCAACTAAGTAGCCTAGTCAATTTAGGCCTTGTAAGCACATAACTTAACCCTAGATGGCATGCCATGTGTTATAAGGTGGAAAAATTTATCTTCAAATCTAAAATTAATAGTGAATCAAAATCAAATCAATGCTAAATTTGAATTTTGAGGTAATTAAATGCCAAATATAATAGTTTAAAATGTGTCAAATGTAAAGGTGATGAGCTCACTATTAATATGGTATGAACCAATATCACCATCAAACCTTGCATTAATCAAATAAATCTACAAAAGGCTACCAAAAATAATTATTTATACTTACACTTACATTTGAAATGCCTAAATGTTTGCTCTCTTTGTTATCTACATTCTCAAAGTTTAACCAAACTCAAGCTCTTCATAGATTACACCCAGAACACCATTGTTAAAGCTCCAAAGTTATATAAAATTACAAGAAGATACCAATTACTACCTACAAACACTAAAAAAATGGCATAGGTAGGACCTTCCACTTTTGGTAAGGGCATTTCATTTGGAAATGACAATTTCTTATTTCAATATGGCAATTTAGTCATTTTTAAGGACAGTTCCTCCTCGAAGCCAAAAACATAGGGGATAAGCATTTTAATAATGTATATTACAATGTTGAGGAAGCTAGGGATATTTATGATTTCAAGACCATGCCCCACATTATTCAACTTGCCTCTAACATCCTAACAATCCAAGCTACCAGTCTCCACAAAGCTATAACAAAACCAGAGGTCATGTCATGCACTAACCTAGTATACAACATCTTTAGGATGTCAAAGTGTGAGGATGGATTACTTAAGTCCCTAAATCAAGGGATATTAATTTCCTTCATTTTTGGGCATAATTTTGAAAATTACTAAGACCTACCTCTACCACAAGTGGAATATAACTAGAGCATCATCAAAAATTGGTATGAGGTGCACATTCTAGATAAAGTCTTGGCCTCATCAGTAACTTATGAAAAGGGGATTGTCTACATGAATGACAAGGGGGATTTACCTATCCATAAATTCAGATAGGGATTCAAGATTGGCTTGGACTTACTAAATAAGGTATTTTTAAATACACATATTAAATATGCAAATATAAGGATTATCCCATTATTATAACTAATTCTAGAGGATCAACAAACTCCCCAACATGGGGATATTATTAGTGAGAATTTGGTTATTGCTATGAATGACACATGCAAGAATGGATCTCTATTCTATATGATGAACTATGTATTGGACATCATTTGTGCAACTTCATAATTGGGTCTAAATACATGGTCCCCCAAGAGGCAAGAAGTTATGCCCTAATCATTCTATGTATTACACATCGACTACATCAGGCAAAATATCAAGATAATAATAGAGGATTTATATCCCCATATCTACAAGTTAATCAAAAAATATGAAATGCAAATGATGCCATCAAAACTTAATCAATTATTGAGAGACAAGAATATTTTGGCTCTACCTTGATTGTACAGTCATCCAAATAGAAGGGATAATGGTATCTCCCCTTAGGTAACCAAGGTATGTGCCAATGAAGTTGGCCTAAGAGGAGATATCATGCCAAATTTTCCATGGAATTTATGGCCTCTTCAAGAGGATGAAGAAGACACCCTCACAAGGTTCCTTATTAGCTAGGAAGATCCAAGGTAAAAAAATGGCAAGATGTAATAGTGGCATCAAGGCATAAAGACTCATACCTATTACCCAAGGATGACAAAAGAATGCAAGATTCAAACCAAGTCATTTCCAAACACCTTGCCAAGTTCAAAAGAGATGTGTATTTGGATTATAAGCATTAGGATGAGGTGCATGATTAGATATACCTTAATGAAATGAATGATGAAGTAGTCTTGAGAAATAATGTAAAGAAGAATATACTACTTTAACTAAGGCTTGATCAAGAAAGGAGGAAAGAAGACATAATAAAGCCTCAGTTCCTACCAAATCATGGAAGCATGTTCAATGTGGATTATGAGGAAAAAGAAGAAGAAGAAGAGGATGACACTCCTCTCATCATAAATAGACCCTACATGCCCCCACTTCAAGCTAATCTAAGTGGGAAAGACATGCCTTTGAGATCTAATCAAAGAAAGTCAAGTATCAAGCCTAGCCCGTCAAATGAACATATAACATTTGCTATATCTGCTAAGGAAGATACCATAGAAAAATTGGACTAGCTAGTTCCCCATGTCATTAATCTTGAGGAAGGGAAATAAAGAGTTGAGATCTCATTAGGACTCCAAGCACTAGCTAGGAGAAATATCAAGAAAGTATACACAAGGAATAAGTCTCCCAAAACCATAATGAGAGGAGTAGTACCTCATTAATCAACTTACCAAACCCCCAATGTAAGTATTATAACATTGCCTTCCCTCATTTTTATTGGAATATTCACTACTGCTCTTGCTTTTATTACTACTCACACTCCCATGTTCACATCCCCCACTACTACTTATTTTGGGGGTACCATTCCCCAATACATATCTCATTCCACTACCACCATTCCACCTCCAACAAGCTCCCAAAGCACTAGTGTTATCCAAGCTATGGGCTCTACCTTGTCTCAAGCTACCACTACTAGTGCATCACTTGCACTTGGATCTGTTACATCCATCAAACCACTTAAACCCATTCCAAAATCATTTACCTGGTAGAGGCCACTTCACCCAATCACAATAGCCAAAATGATTGGGACCTCAACATTGCCCTCATTTATACTCAACATGAGCCCTGTCAAGTCCTTGTTTGATCCACTTGGTCAATTAGACCCTACCAATTTATATATCCCAACAAAAACCCTAGTTTCTTCCTTGTCTTAGGCACTCCCACTACAACCAACTCCCATTTATCCAATAACTACAACCACCCCAAATTTGGTAAGAAACATGATGCAGGAAATAAGGTAAGGGAGGCCTCATGTAAGCCAAACTCCAAACCAAATTATGATGAGGATTAACCTCACCATTGGCATGATGAAGAGGGTAGTTTAGAGATAAGTGGAACAATCATAATCAAGCTTGATTATGATATATTTAAGTAATGAACCGCTCTTCACCTTAATTAAAAAGAGGAAAACATGCCCTAGAGAGGTGAAAGAGTATGTAGAGGATCCTATATCTACAATTTAAGCATAGGTAGAATCAACTATTTCCTTAGCAAAAGGGATGTAAAAAGAGTTAAAGAGGATAAAAGAGAAAACATTTCCCACTATGTCAGAGGGCACTTTGATTTCAATAATCAATGTTGTGATCAATGTTTTTAGCCTCTATAAAGTTTTGAATAAAAGACAAGGAGATAGTATCTATCAAGTCAAGGTGGTCATAAAGTTTGACTAAAGTCTTGCACTCTATGACACCAAGTTAGCAAACTTGGCAAGATTGGCAAGAAGTAAAAAATTTGTTAACCTTAAATTTTTTCCTCTTGAATACATTGTGCCTGCATAGACCATCCTCATGAATAGGAGGAGGATTTTGAAGACATGGTTTGATCAACTCAATGATGCAAACACATTCTTTGAGAAAATTGAGTTCAAGATAACCCACATACTAAAGGATGCCATGATCACTAGAGTGACCAAGCTTGATGGATCCTTCCTAGATGATTAATAGTTTAGGGCATAGATGAATGTCTTCATTTCTCAATTATAACATGATGTATCAAGTGCCAAGATAGATATAGAGGTAGTAAAAATTATGACATTTGCCAATTAGAGACTACAAAAGGTAAAGGCAATAGAAGAACCACTTAGGATAATACTCATAGAGCATGACAAGATAATCCATGACATATTTGATTTTTTTAGGCCCATTATCTTGGATTTTGATCAAATAGATAAAGACTACTAGGCATGTGCTGAAGTATAGACTAAGGAGGAGGACAAAAAGAAGCAAAAATAACAACAAGATATGCAACATCCACCTTTAGGACCATAGAGGATATTCTATTATGTTTTGTAAAGTCAAATATGGAATATTCCATTATAGTGTTGTAGTTTAAGCCACTTGGATATATTTGGACACCATTTGTAGGCCCACTCAAACTTGTCTTATGAATTTTGAGACTATAAATAGGGGTCTTCCCCTCATTTGTAAATCAAAAAATAGTTATTTACAAGAATTGATACAAGAGAGCCAAGGAATTTGTGAGATTGTTTGTAGTGATTAATTTTTTTTTGTGTGTTTCTTTTCTTCAAGATTTTGATGTATGATTATTTCATTTTTTCAAATTAATTTGGCAATTACATTTTATACATGCATATGTTAGTTTGAGCTTGACACTAGGCTGACTAATTTGATAGTATATTTGATTTATTTTCTCTCATTTATAACTAGATGTGCTATGAAATTTATTATGAGTGAGTTATATTTATGTGAATTATGTTGTTAAATACATGCATTCTCTTCCCATCACGCTTTAGATTCATCTATTTATCTTTGAGCATTACACTAGGGATGGTCAATGTTAGTTTCATGTATTTATCTTATAAGTTAGTATAATTGGCATCTTCATTCATCTTAAGCACAATCCCTTTTCTTCCCTACCCTACTCTCTCTAGGATCCACCAATGAATCACCTTAGCTTAGATCATGCTATATATATCCATTATTCATTTAAATTTTAGGCAATAATTGGTAAATATTAAGATAATTCATAAATATTAGCTAGAAACTGTCACTACATAACATCTGCTATCCCTATAGTAGGGTTTGCTTGTAGACTTGTAAAGTGGTGATCATATCTCTACTATTTGTGCTATTCCCAACAATAGTTCTATAAATAACTCAAGCCCCTAGTCATTCCAAGAATTTAAATTGAGTTTCTCACTTTCCCCTTGTTGGCTAGTGACACAGGGAGTATAAAATGTGCATCAATAGGAAGGGAAAATTTTTAGTGCTAGAAGGAGGGCATTTAGCAACCATTTCATACATCTTTATGGAACTACAATGTAATTCATTATATATATGCTTAATTGATTCAAGTACATAAATATTATTAAAGAACACCAAGGACCAACATTTTTACATGAGTCTTTGCATCCTTTGCATGGATGTTTGCCCCTTTAAATTATTTCATCAAGTTAGTGTTTAGTCATGAAAATTTGGTAAAATAATCTAGATATTTTATTAAATCCATGCGAAGATAGGTGAAATACCCCATTCTCTACACATATTAAGTGTTATTTTGGTCATATTTTCATAATTTGGTATAAATTTATTAAATAATTAGAATATTTTTTCAAATATTACTCTCTAACATGTTGCTAATACTAGATCTAACATTTAATAACTTAATTGATCTATTTCATTTGGATTTAAGTAGATATTTACATACTTTATATTAAAATAGTTTGATGCTCTTAGATCATTAAATAAGGCATAAATACACTTTGATTCATTGGTTTAATGTCAATCTTTGTAGGTTAATGTACAAGACTAACAATATTTGTGCATGTTTTCATAAAGTTGAGGTTTCATAGCTTAGATCCTTAAAGATCAAGGTGGAGTTTCTTGATCCAATATTTTCTATCAAAGATTCACTAGTCTTTAAAATATTTGGCATTTATGAGGTCATATTTAGAGATCCTTGTGTTTTAGTACCCATACTACACCGTAGAGTTTCCTAGGATTAGGACTAAGTCTTGATTTAAACCCAAGACCCCTTTGACATCCTTAGAAACCCATATGAAAGCTAGAGTACACAAATGTAGACATAGAAAGTCTAGGACCCAACCAAATTCCCCATCTAAAAAAAATATTCAACCCCTCATACAAAATCCAATCATGGTATGGTTAGCTGGCTCATCCATCAATGTCCCTAGGCTTATGCATGATTTGATTAGGAATTGAAAAAAGTACCTACCTCTCTTTACCTCCACTAAAAGAGTGACAACTGGAGAACATGTGAAATCATTTAAGACATATTTAAGGTTACTCAACATTATTCATGACAATGTGGCTTGTCACCTTTTTCCATGCACCTTTAGGCATGTAACTTATGATTGGTTCCTTAACTTACCCAAAGATTCCATCATAGGGTGGGGTCAGTTTAACAATACCTTTATTTCCCAATTTAGAAGGATAGTTAGTTTGAGAGTTATATACTAACAATTTACCACCCTCAAAAGTGACCCAAAAGAGCTAATCAAAATATTTAATGCTAGGTTCCAAAATATGTACACCCTAACATCCCCACCATATAAGCTTGTAGATGATTTATCCTTAAAAATATATAAGAATTCTTTGGACCCAATGGCAACCATATTCTTGAGGAGAGCCATAAGTATTAACACATTGTGTTTAGCCTATGCTGAGGCTATTCATATTGATGAGAAAATGTACCTAAAAGGGTATGATACCTTTACCATACCATAATTTGATCCAAATATACTTGCTTTAAATGTCATCCCTAACATGAATCAAAACTATCCTGCATTAAACCAATTACCAGTACTTAACTAGTTACCTTTGAGTTATGCTGCATCTAACCAACAACTTGGATTCTTAAACCAAGAAAATGTTAGGACACATCTACCAAAAAATGAAGAAATGGTACTTGTAAAAAACACCAATGTCCAAGCTAACACTCAGAACAAGAGCCCATAATATCCAAAGGGAGAGTTAAATTTAATCCAAAGAACTATCCAAAAGCTCGCTAATAATTTCTTGGATCTCAATAAGCAAATGGGTAATACTGCTAAGAGCTCCAACAAAAATTATAGATTCTAAAGGTACAATAGACATTTTAATAGGATTATAAAAAGTAATGAACCCCCTTTTAGAAAACTTCTCGAGATTAATATCTATGAGATGGCCTTGACTAACTAGTGCTGAGTGCACAATATAACTAGACATGGAGAATTTGACTATGTTGAGTTCTGCCATGCATTTGAATGCATTCAAATCCAAAATGAGGGATTCAACATGAACCCCACTAATAAAAAAAAACTAAAACCTCTAATAACTCTAATGATGCCTTTAGAACACCTGAATCAGTCCTCATTGTTAAAAATTATGACTTTCCCATCTAAGATGAGAATGAACCTAAAGATAACATTAAAGAGGTGCATGTTTTTTAGTAGTACTAAAGGAGAAATTATGCCTTGAGAAGCAAAGGTTAGAACCCAACTCTGACAACTTCCACCACACCTAACAAACTAGATACTCCTCTTGATGATAGGATGGATAATAACCCTCCACACTGTAAAGGTAAGGGGAGTCAAGAAACAGTGAAATCTCCCTGCATAGGATCAAAAGGTGGATACAACATAGTGAGGACATGAAGAAAATCAAAGCAAACATAACATTATATGAGCTCACTAAATGAGAAGCTTAGTTCCAATAAGGCTAAATATGATCATGCCAATGAGGTAATGTACAAAAGTAAGCATGAGGTTACCCCATTCCTATTAACTATTAGAATTTTTGGTAAGAATCTCCATAATTGCTTGCTTGATTCTGGTTCTTCATTTAATATTTAAAAAATTGGGGTTAAACTTAGTCAAACCTAAAAAGGTAGTAGTACAGTTAGATAAGTCAAGAGTGAAGGTAATTGGTGAATTGTTGAATATCCATATGAAGCTAGCTCATGAGCCTTGAGTATAGTAGTTCATCAACATTGAAGTCATTGGTATACCAAAATCTTATGGATTATTATTGAGCCATGATTGGACCAAATTTTTGAATGGATACATGCCACATATTTCTCTCACATGTGGCTATCTTGGAGAGGGATCCCAAATCAAATTAGGATCAATAGAGAACCCAATATGAAATACATGATTACTAAATATAATTCCAATAATGAGAAGGTGAATTACCAGTCCTCTAATTTAGGTGTTTATACTCTAAAAACCACTAAAATTAATATAGGTGATAGTAAGATAGAAGAATATTGACACAATGGTCTTTGGATGTTGCACTTTGATAGTGCATAATCAAAACATGGTTCAGGTGTTGGGATTGTCCTAAAAAATCTTGAAGTTGAAGAGTATCTTGATTCTTATATATTATAGTTATCTTTCACTAAAAATTTAGCAAAATATGAAGCTCTTATCCTTGGACTTCAATTTACAATTAAACATAAGGTTAAAGAACTGTTAGTTTATGGTGATTCTAAACTAGTTGTGAATCAAGTTAGAAGTAAATATCAATGTAAGATTTTTGTTTAATAAAGTATAAATTTAGATATTGGGATTTAATTGAGTATTTTGACTCATTCAATATTGTTTTCTTGCCCAGGGAACACAATCAATTAATAGATGCTTTAGCTTTAATAGCCATGAACTTGGTGCCTTCAGAGGCTTTGAAGTTATAAGAGTTTATTGTGGAGATAATTTCATGCCCCTCTGTGCTTGATAACATCAATCATTTCCAAGTCTTTGATGATAATCAATAGATAATTTATTTCTTATACAATACTAGAGTGTTTGAGTTTCATATCATTGATGAATATAAAAAAATTCCTTTACAATATTTAAATGACAATGAGGAAGGAGTAATATAGCATAAAAAAAATTGAATACCTAAAGGTATGATTTCCTTGAAAAGGATGTTCAATCTAGATAAGCAAGAGATCAAATGCAAGTAGTCCAAAGTAATGGGGAAGGAATAAAAACAAAACAACTTGGGAGGTCCCAAGAATGAACAAAATGTCAACATTGGCCTAGTTTTCATAGAGAAAGAAGTAAATAAGGTTTGTACTCTCTTAACCAAGCTCAAGGATGTTATTGCATGGTCATATGATGACTTGAAGATATTTAACACTAGTGTGATCACTCACACTATCCCCTTAAAGGAAGCCTACAAACCTTTTAGATAAAGACAAAGACCAATGAATTTAGTGTTGGAACCATTGATTTATAAAGAAGTAAAGAAATTTCTCGATGCAATGATAATTTTTCCTATATGACACTCAACATGGTGGCAAACCTTGTGCCTATCCGAAATAAGAATGGAGAAATTAGGCTTTGTGTTGATTTTTGGAACTTGAATATATCTTCCAAAAAGGATAATTACCCTTTGCCATATTTGGATGAAGTCATATCATTAGTAAGTGGTTATGTAATGATGTCATTCTTAGATGGATTTTTAGGCTACAACCAAGTCCTGGTAAACAAGAATGATAGGATGAAGATTGCCTTCATGACTATATGGGGAACATTTGATTAAAAATGGATGCCATTCAAACTAATAATTGTAGGAATAACTTTCTAGTGAGAAATGGACCATGCATTCCTTGGATTTATAGGTAAATGCATTATTATTTACATGGATGACCTAACTATTTTCTCTAAGAATAAGGGAGACCACGTGATGCAATTATAACAAGTGATGGAGAAGTGTAGAAGGTATGAAATTTTGTTGAACCCCAAGAAAATCATGTTTTGTGTAATCGAGGGTAAAATTTTAGGACATGTGATCACTCAATAAGGTATGAACATTGACCGTAATAGGATCAATGAAATTTCAAAGTTGGAAGTTCTAAATAGCAAAAAAGAGTTATTTCTTTGGTAAAATCAACTTTGTGAGAAATTTTATCTCTAGGTTTACAGAGATTGTGAGACCACTCAACACCATGATAAATAAGTATGCTAAGATATAATGGATGGCTAAGGCAAATAAGGCCTTCAAGGACATCAAGGATGCTATTGTTCAAGCCCTTATCATGATAAGTCTTGATTTTAATAAATATTTCTATCTATACTCTTTTGATTTTGATCATATTATTGCTATTGTCTTAACATAGAAAGATGATGACAAATATCACCCCATAGCCTTCATGATCACTAATTCAAATAATGCAAAGCTAAACTATCCTATTGTAGACAAATAATTTTACACAATAGTGAAGGATATAAAGAAATTTATACACTACATCGTAAGAAATAAGACATATGTTATAATATCTGATCTAACTGTTAAGTTAATGCTAGGATAGAATGAACTTGGAGAAAGAAGAGGGAAGTGGATGACCAAACTTTAGGAATATAATTTAGAGGTAACATTTGATAAATTAGTTAGGGGTTAAGGTTTTATCTAACTCATTTTAAACACTGATCCTTGTATTGATGTTCTACAAGTTGAAACAAATCAAGTAATCAGAGGGAATTGGTAAAAAGACATTATTAATTACTTACTTCATAGGGTATGTCCCTTATACCTCAAAAGAGAATATAAAATATCCTTCAAGATGAGATCATCTCACTTTATGATCAAGATATGTTTCCCTCTATAGAAATAACTACAAAGGAATTAATCTGAGGTGTGTTTCTAAATTTAAAGCCACTAAGATCATGGATAGTTTCCATGACAAACTGGGATGTGGCCATATTTTAGGACATATTAATGCACACAATACATTAAGGGTTGGCTATTATTTGACAACTATTTTCAAAGATACACATGCTCATGTGTGGACATGCCACCAATGTCAGGTGTTTGATTAAAGAGAAGTAAAGGCATGCATGCCTTTATAACCAATAATCAAGGTAAAGCCATTTGCACAATGTGATCTTAATTTCATAGGAGTAATGAATTCCAACTCCTTAATAAGACACAAATTTATGATCACTTCCACATACTATTGCACAAGGTGGACCGAAGTAGTGACCACCAAGAACAATAAAATAATTGATGTCATCAAGTTTTTAGAAGAAAACATTACCACCCAGTTTGGGATGTGTTTGTCTCTAGTGTGTGACAATGGCCTAACCTTTGCATTGTCTGAGTTCATTGAATGGGAATATGACAATAAGATTGTCATCAAGTCTAATTCAAGCTACTACCCTCAGGGTAATGGAGTAGTTGAATCCACCAATGAAAACTTTATCAATGCCATCAAAAAGTCTACAAAAAAAATACCAAGATAATGGTAGTCCCTACTAAATTTTGCTCTATGGGTAGATAGAACTAGACACAAGTAGGTTCTTAAGGTGTCCTCATTATTACTAGTTTATGGGCAACATCCTATATTTTCCATCATGCTGAGGCTGAACACCTATGATTTCAGGGTTGAGTACATGGAAGATGATGAAAGAGTTCAATCTAGGATACTAAACATCATCCAAATGGAGGATGCTATAGATGAAGAATTACAAAATTTTAGTAAGGATCAGGATGTTGTGAAAACATGGTTTGATAAGCAAGCCAAAGTTAAAGGATTCCAAATCTTAGACTTATTCCTACTATGGGACAAAGTCCATGAAAAAAAAAGATAGCATGACAAGTTCACTGCCCTATGGATTGGAACCTATCAAGTAGCATAGATACTTGGTGAAAAAATGTTTAGACTCAAATAATTGCAAGGTAATGACTTATCCTTGCTAGTCAACGGGCAATACATGAAACATTACTTCTCTATTGCTCTATCCCAAATTCCATAAGGAGAGTAAGATTATTTATAAATAGAGTAGGTAGGGTTAGAGTAGTTACTTTTTGTTCTATCCTTTCATGTTTTCTTGATTTTTTCTTTTATTGTTTCCCTTCCTTTCTATTTTCTTACTGCATGTTTGTTTTCTATCATGTGTTGTAACATAGTAATAAATCCTCTAGACAAGATATATTTGGCTCAACTCATATCAATTTATATCCTAAACTTGGAATAAGGGATGGATGATCTTAAGCACTAATAGCCTTAAGTAGGGAAGCCTTTAACGCTATTCTAATTCAAAAAAGTTAGGTGGGGTTGATTAGAAGCTAGTTTTCTCACAAAGATCCTAAGTTATTTTAAGGCTATAATATAGTTTAGATGACTAAACATTTGCTTGAAAAAGAGTTTTAATTTATGTGGATCATCATACTATCACCTCAAATTCACTAAATGAATTTCATAGGTATAACTTACTATCTGAGAGTGAATAACATCCAAACTATGTATTGACACAATCCTTACACCTAGCTAACTCTTGTTCCCAACCATTCTAGTTTATGAATGTAGGTATTAAAAAATAACAACATAGAAATATGATACACCAATGAAGTGAAATCATAAACTTATTCATATTATATTAATGGTGATTTAGGCAACCTCTAATGGGGTTATGGATGCTTGGCTAGCAGTAGAGCAAGGCCCAGAGTGGTGCCAAAGGTATCTCAATTGGGGCTATAGATGCCTGATTAGAAGCAGAGAAATTCCTAAGCCATCCTTATTTAATCAAAGAATTATTATTTAAATCTAAATAATGCTCAAGTAATTTCACATCTAGGTGTCTTGAAACTTGAAAGCTAACATTTTTGAACCTATTGGTAATGGTCAAAGAACTTCAAAGCACACACATAGTGTGATTGTCTGTAAGATTTAAAATATATTTACAAATTATGAGCTTTCATTTACCCCAAAAAATGATTTGATATTAGTTAAAAGCCCTAGTGAGATGACTACTTTATAATTTATCTTTGAACAAAAGATTTGGATTCTAAAATTTTGCAATGTTTCCCACAAAGTTCAACATTTGTTGATGCTCAACCACCCACTATTACTAGAATGGGGACCCTCCTATTTTGATTTTTAAAAAATACCTAAAATGTCAATCTTGATAAGTTATTTGTTTGATTTGAAAATTGATTTAATACTTCCTTGTAATGTCTTGTTTAGTTATTCATTTTGCAATATAAACTAGCTTTTAGAAATATCTAAATTACTGCAAATTACTTTGAGTTTTCTCCAAGTTTCAATGAATAATTAATCATGAATTGATTCAAGATATGCAGATATGCCTTTGTCAAAAGTGTTATACATAGTTTTTGAATGGGCATGAACACAATATACTTCACCAAATCCTATTAGACTGACCTTACATTCTATTTAAAGAATTTACTTAGGTAGTTTTGCTTTAAATTAGCTTTATTTTGTTTATGATGGGCATTTGCCATTTCCCAAAGTCTAACTTAACTTCTTAATGAATTCATAGGACATTAAAGTTAAAGTAGTGGTTAAAGATGCCTCATGGGATGTCAAATTTAAGATTATGACCTAAAGAGGATATATGTCAACCTTGTTAGCCTTCATGATGCCTTAATGATTCATCGCTCCACACATGACACTTAAAACAAATTTGCAAAGCCCTTAAACCATGTGGTGCCATCTCGAGAGCTTGAAAAGGAGTTAACCATTAGAATTTAAATATGTAGGCTATGTGTCAAGAACCTGGCACATTTGAGTAGGCCTATTTAATCCAAGTCACCATGCACCATACTATAATCCTACAGTCTTGTGAGATGTTGCCACATGTCACTATTACATCCATCCAAACTTGAATAACCTTTGTGTGACACATGTTCACTTTAGACTCATTTGAGACTGATGCATGTCAAAACCATATTACATCCATCCCAAATATCGTAAGAGCCCACTGAATAAACACATGGATGTACTTGAGCCATCTGATCAAGGCTTGATGATATCTATCTATCCAAACCCCTCCTGAGAATAACAAGTGGCATAAGAATGAAGAGAAGCTCATGATAATGATGCATGTCCCCTTTGGACCCATGAATTTTTATCTAAAGAACCACTTGATCACCTTTTAGATCCCACCAAAGTGATGTATGTCCCCAATGGACCCACAAGATGGTATCACATGTCATTCCCATGAAGCTTTATCCTTAGGTCAATCAGATCATCTCTAATATTGACACATGGCTCCACCTGAGCCATATGTAAAAAAAAGTCACTGATAGCTACCTAGAGAGCTTCTAAAGGTGACACCTATCAAAGCAAGGTCATAATTTCCCATGAAAAAGCCATCTAGAAAATAAGAAGCCTTAATTGCTTGTGAAATCAACATGTGGCACTCCTATAACCAACTAAAACTAAAGGGCCCTACTCAAGACCTTTCCATGAATAGAGGAAAGCCATGTGGTAGGGTAATAATGACTCACCACATTAAGTTACACATAGAGAGCTTGAGAAAAATTAGAAAATGCCATGTGTCTAGATTTAAGTTAATTAAGTAGACTAGTCATTTTAAGGCCCCATGAGCACCTAACTAGACCCCAAGTGGCATGCCATGCGTCATAAGGTGGAAAAATTTAGATTCAAAACTAGCATTGATAATGAATCAAAATCAAATCAGCATTAAATTTGAATTTTGAGGTAATTAAATGCCAAAAGTAATAGTTCAGAGTGTTTCAAATGCGAAGGTGATGAGCTCACCATTAATGTGTCATGAACAGGATCACCATCAGACCTTGTCTTAATCAAAATATTCTATAAAAGTCTCCCAAAACCAATTATTACTACCTACACTTGCCATTAAAATCCCTAGGTGTTTGCTCTCTTTGCTATCCATGTTCTTAAAGTTTAACCAAGCTTGAGTTCTTCATGGATTGCACCCAGGCTGCCATTGTTGAAGATCCAAAGTTACAAAAAAGTAAAAGAAGATGCTAATTTATACCTATATACAATATAGAAATTTCACAGGTAAAACCTTCCACTTTTGGTAAGGGTATTTCATTTGGAAATGATGATTTCTTATTTTGATATGGCAATTCAATAATTTTTAAGGACATAAAGTTCCTCCTCAAAGCCATAAACACAGATGACAAGCTATATAGCAGTGTATATTACAATACTGGGGAAACCAAGGATAATGATGATTTTTAGGCCATGACCCATGTAATTCATATCACCTATGACATCCTAATAATCCAAGCTATCAGTCTCTACAAAGTCATAACAAAACTAGAGGTCATGCCATGCATTGACCTAGTATACAATATCTTTGAGATGTCAAAGTGTGAGGATGGATTACTTAAATAACTAAATCAAGGGCTCCTAATTAAATTCATCATAGGGCCTAGTTTTAAAAAGTAATATGATTTACCTTTACCATAGGTGGAATATAACCAAAACATCCTAAAAAACTAGTATGAGGTGCACACTCTAGATTAAGTCCTAGCCTATGGGTAACTGACCCAAAGGGGATTATCTACATGAATGACCCAGGGGATCTACCTAGTATTAATTCAAACATGGAGTTAATATTGGCTTGGGATTACTATATAGGGTACTTGATAATGCTCATATTGGATATGTAGACATAAAGATCATCCCACTTTTGAAACTAATTCTAAAGGATCAATAGATTCCCCCACTTAGGGATATTATTAGTGAGAATTTGGTTAATACTATGAATGACACATGTACAAATGGATATCCATTATATATGATGAGTTATCTATTGGATACCAAATGTACAACTACACAATTAGGTCTAAATACATGGTTCCCTAAGATGTAGGAAGTTATGGCCCAATCATTCTTTGCATTACACATCCACTGCTTCAAGTAGAATATCAAGATAATAGTAGAGGTTTTCTATTCCCCTATCTATAAGTTAATCATAGAATGTCAAATTCAAAGTGTGCCATTAGAAGTTAAGCAAGCATTGATAGACATAGGTAGCTTCTAGCTCTACCTTAATTATACAATCATATGAGTAGAAGGCGTAATAGTACCTCCCCTTAGGCTACCAAGGTATGTGCCAATGAAGTTGGTAGAAGAGGAGATAACATACTAAATGTTTCATGGAATTGATGGCCTCTTCAAGAGGAAGAAGAAGACACCCCCATAAGGCTCCTTATTAGTTGGGAAGAGCCAAGGTAAATCAATGGCAAGATGTAATAGTGGTAGTAAGGCATAAGGATTCATACATATTTACCAAGGATGATTATAGAATGTGGGATCCAAACAAAATCATTTAAAAACACCTCACCAAGTTCAAAAGAGATATGGGTTTATAATATAAGCATCAAGATGAGGTGCACAACTGGATATACTCAATGTAATGAATGATGAGGTAGTCTTATGAAATGCTACAAGGAAGAATATACCACTTGAACTAAGGCTCGACCAATAAAGGAGGAAAGAAGACATAGAAAATCCTTAGCTCTTACCAACTCATTGGACCATGTTCAATGCAAATTATGAGGAAAAGAAGAAGAATAAGAGGATGACACTCCTCTCATCAGAAATAGACCCTTCAAGCCCCCACTTTAGGCTATTCTAAGTGAACAAGACATGCCTCTAATATATGAGAAAGGAGAGTCAAGAAAATAGCCTAGCCCCTCACAAGAACCTAAAATAACTACTGTATCTGATGAGAAAGCTACCATAAAAAACTTGGGCTAGCTAGGTCCCCATGTCATTATTATTAAGGAAGGGCATTAAGGATTTGAGATCTCATTGGAAGGACTCCAGGCACTATCTAGGATAATTGTTGAGAAAGTATAAACAAGGAAGAAGTCTCCCAAAACCATAGTGAGAGGAGTAGTGTCTCCTTCATCAACTTCCCAAGCCCCCAATGTAAGTAATACAACATTTCCTTCCTTCCCTATTATTGGAACATTCACAACTGCTCCTACTTTTACTACTAGTCACACTCCCATGTTCACACCCCTCCACTACTTCTTTTGGGGGTACCATTACCCAATTCATCTCCCATACCACTACCAACATTCCACCTCCACCAAGATCCCAAAAAACTAGTGTTATCAAATCTATGGGTTCTTCATAGTCTCAAGCTACCACTACTAGTGCATCACTTGCATTTGGATCCATTACATCCACCAAACCACTTAAACCAATTCCAAAATCATTCACCTAATAGAGGCCACTTCACCCAACCATAGAAACCAAAATGATTGGTCCCTCAACATTCACCTCATTTATACTCAACATGGGCATTGCTAAACCTTTGTTTGATCCACTTGGCCAATTAGACCCTACCAATTTATATATCTTAGATGCAACCCTAGCTTCTTCCTCTTCCCAAGTAATCCCACTGTAACCAATTCCCATTTAGCTAGTAAATAAAACCACCCCAAATTAGGTAAGAAACATGATTCAATAAATAAATCAAGGGAGGCTTTAGGCAAGTGAATCTTCAACACAAATTGGGATGAGGTTTGACCCCACCATTGTCACCATGAAGAGGGTAGTTCAAAGACAAATGGAACAACCATAATCATGCTTGATTGTGATATACAAAAGTGAAGAACCATTCTTAAACTTAACTAAAAAGAGGAAATTAGGATTTGGAGAGGTGCAAGAGTATGCAGAGGATCTTATATCTATAGTTTAAGCATAAAAATAATCAACTATTGCCTTAATGAAAGGGATGTAATAAGAGTTAAAGAGGCTAAAAAAGTAAACATTGCCCACTATACCAGAGGGTACTTTGATTTCAATAATCAATATTGTGATCAATGTTTTTAACCTATACAAAGATATGAAGAAAATACAAGGAGATGGGATCCAATATGCCAAGGCAATCATGAATCTTGACCAAAGTCTTGCTCTATGACACCAAGTTAGCAAACTTGGCAAGATTGGCAAGACGCAACAAATTTCTTAACCTTAAAGTTTTGCCTCTTGAATACATTATGCATACATTATGCCTACATAGACCATGCCTACAAATTTATTAACCTTAAAGTTTTATCAACTCAAGGATGTAAACACATCCTTTGACAAAATTGAGTTCAAGATATCCCACTTATTGAAGGATGCCATGATCACTAGAATGACCAAGCCTAATGGCTCCTTCATGGATCTTCAAAAGTTTAGGGAATAGATGAATATATTCATCACTTAATTCTAAAAATATGTAGTAAGTGACAAGAAAAACATAGAGGTGATAGACATTATGGCATTTTTCAAATAGAGGCTATAGAAGGTAGAGGTAATAGAAGAAACACTCATGCCAATACTAATGGAGCATGGAAAGCTAGTCCAAGACATACATAATTTGTTCAGGCCCATGATCCTGGACTTTAATTAAATATATAAGGACTACCATGCATGTGATGAAGTATGGAATAAGGAGGAGGCTAAAAATAAGTAGAAGTAGCAACAACAATAAACAGGCTAGTAACCACCTTCAGTCCTAAAGATGATATTCTATTATGTTTGATAAATTCAAATATGGAATATTCCATTATAGTGTGGTAGTTCAAGCCACTTTGATGTATTTGGGTTACATTTATGGGCCCAATAAAAATTTTCTTAGGCATTTTAAGCTTATAAATAGGGGTTTTCTCCTCATTTATAAATCAAAAAGCTATTATTTGTAAGAATCGATACAAGAAATCCAAGAAATTCAAGAGATTGTCTATAGTGCTTAATTATTTGTTTTTATGTTATTTTTCCTCAATATTTTTATTTATGATAGTTTAATTTCTATAAATTAATCTAGCAATTACATTTTATACATACATATGTTAGTTTGAGCTTGACGTTAGGTTGACTAGTTTGATAGTATATTTTCTCTATTTTCTCTCATTTGTAACTAGATGTGATGTGAAATTTATTGTGAGTGAGTTATCTTTATGTAAAGTATGCTTTTAGATACTTGAATTCTCTTCCCCTAAATCTTCAACTACATTTATTTAGATTTGAGCATTGTGCTAGGGCTAGTTGATGTTAGTTTCATGTGTTTGTCTTATAAGTTAGCAATATTAGAATCTTCTTTCATCTTAAGCACAATCCCATTTTTACCCTACCCTTCTCTCTCTAGGATCTACCAATGAATCATATTAGCTTAGATCATGCTATATATATCCAATTTTCATTTACATTTTAGGTAATAATTGGAAAATATTAAGATAATTCATAAAGATTATCTAGAAACTATGTCATTGCATAACATATAATGTCCCTATAGCAAGGTTTGATTGTATACTTGTAAAGTGTTGATTATATATCTCCTATTTATGCTTTCCCAATAATAGTTTTATAAACAACTCAGACCCTAAGTCATTCTAGGACTTTAAATTGAGTTTTTCACTTTTACCTTGTTCTTTAGTAACACAAGGAACATAAAACATGCATCAAAAAGTTACATATAGAGGGGGATTAAATGTTGAAGGTGTGATCATTATAGATGTTTTGGAGAAGTTTCATGATCATAGAAGGCCAAACAGGAACAAAAGTCACCTCTCTCTTCAATTGAGCTCCTTTATAATGCAATAAAGCTTTTAGATTTGTGGATAATACAGATAAGAGAGAGTAAATAGGGAGCTAATATCTTGGGTAGAAAAAGTGGGTCTCTTGACCTTTCCATCCATATCATTTATCTTTATATTAATGATATATAATTTATGAACAATAACTAACATTTTGGTCACTCTAATGAGCTTTTTCATCTATGTAAGGGTAAAAAGGCACAATAATTTTGATTAATATTTCAAGTATTATTAATAATAAATGATTTATGTGTGTTATTTAGGTCCTCATACACCATATACATCACCCTCCACCCCTAGTTCACATGTGTGAGGGTGTGAGAGCAAAAAAATCTCCATGTTTTCTTTACTTGCAGTCTATAGATATGTTCTCATATATTATAGGGTATTCAAATTTTAATAATGTAGATGAATGGTGTTCATGGTTGTGTAATAGTCCCTTGGAATCCACTTATATATATATTCCTTTCCCAACATTCATCTAAGCCACCATCCAACAAAAAAAGCCCCTTCAAGTCATATTCTAAAGTGGCTGTCTTGTATCTTCGAGTGATCTATTTTACAAGTAGAGATAGGGTACTTGGAGAAAACATTAAAGTTTCCTTAGAGACATAAAATAAGCCTCATGTTTTAACTAGTCTCTTCACTATTATCCCTATTTTCATAATTTTCCATACACACCAACCATCCTCACTCTTAGACCACTATGTAAAGAAACCCTCATTTAGCCACATCAAGACTATTATGCAAGCTAAGGGAATGAGGTGCCACTATTAGGTTGAAGTATTAAATACATTAATAGGACATAATGAGTCATATAATCTTATAAAGGAGAATTGAAATGAAGAAGATAGGGGTAGATAGGGTCCATCAAGAACCACACACTAGACTCACTCAAAGAGAAGGTGGGATCAGTCAAGGACTTCAAGGTGTATACACAAGGTTGTAGTGGTGAAATAGGAGAAATAATAATGGTAAATAGGTTTTTAATAATATTCAAGAGGTTATAAGAGAAAAAAATTCTAATATCACACTACTCTATTTCAAAGAGGCATCAAGTCAACCCTCAAGTGAGGTATACATGTAGTCTATGCCTAAAGAACCACCTGTAGGATTGACTGTAGGTGAGGAGAAATTGAATGAAGAAACAATATTGAGGGTAAATAATATAAAATTTAGGTTTTTAACATAAAAATATAACTCATAATAATAACATAGTGATCACAATCTATCCGCCAAATGTTACACTCACAATCTTGATGGGTAGGAAAGTCACCTACAAATAGAGTTACTATAAGGAAGGTTAAAAATATGAAGAGATAAATTAAGGAGTGTCTAAGTATTGAGGGTATCTTAATATAAATTAATTGATATGAAACATGAGATTCATAGTGATGAATATATTTAATGGTTAAAGGAAATACCAAACACACCTACTCACAAATAAGAACCCAATTGTCCCCTACAACTAGGGTCCTGGTTTAGAAAGTGAAATGTGATGGATTGTTATTAATGAATAAAGTGAAATGAGGTAATAAATGTATAATAAGGGTTTAATAAAATGAAAAGCTTAAATTTAATATAGGAATACTCAATTGAACATCATGGTCTACTTAGGCCTATTAGGCCTAAGCAAACCTATATACATCAAACTAAAGACATTTGATTTTGAAGTGATATGCAAATTGAAATTTTTTAGTGAATATAAATGATAGTTTTTTCAGGTATAAAATCCTAAAATTAAGGAATATATATCATTAAATTCAAGCCTAAAGGTTGCACAGGTCTGATTATGCACTAAACCTAGACCTAATTATATGAGTGCGTACAAGCAATAGAGTTAGGATAAGGTCTCAAGTAAGAGAATTTTGATAACATTTAAGGAATGAAATAGGAATTAAAATACTCCAAAATAAATAATATAATGATGGAAAGGCATACTCAAACCCACTACTATTTCTAAACATGCAGACTAGTAGGCAAACTAAGTCACCACACATAACCAAAATGCAAGATTGATATCTACGAATAGGTTCATCAACAAGACAATGAAAGTGTATGAATAAATATGAAAAAATGAGTCTCTAATTATCCCATAATTAAATTTTCATGTTCCTACACTAATATATTTGTCCCTTGAGGGAAGGAATCTAATGATTCAAATAGGCCTATTAGGTCTAATTAGGCCTAAATAGGCTTGTGCTTGAACTAGAAGCTTCCATTTGTTTGAAGGATAGTTAAGGATAGAAACACCATAATGGGGGAGTGATGGAAATAAAATAAATATCCTTGAATTATAATATTATCAACTAAGGAATAAAGAGAGCTAAACCCAACCCAAGGGTTATATAGGCATGGTTTTTGCCAAACCCTAAGACTATGTATGAGGGTATGTAGGAATAGAGTTGAAAGAGAAATTAGAATTAAGGGTGTTTTTAACCATATAAATGTGTTATAGGAGTTAAATATCCCTAAAATATATAGTGTAAAGTGGAGCTACTTAGATTCCATACTATTATCAAAGCACTCTCAGAATGACAAGTAAAATAATGAGACCTACAAGCAGTCTCATGAGAAAATGGAGAATAGGGTTGAAGTTTAAGTAGATGAAGGTAAGATCCAAGGTGGGAATAGGTAATAATGATGTATCATGATGATTTTGAACCCTAGACTCATCTACAAGTCATGTAAAACCCTTAGGCTTAGTTCAAACCTTCTAAGCCTAAAAGCCAATCTTGAGGCCTAAAAATCCCACATCATCTTAAAGTATGCTCAAACCTTCTCCAATTAGAAATATGACCTTGAAAATTTTTAGGAGAGTGATAAAAATACTAATAAGTTTATTTAAAATAGGGGAAAGAAATGGATTTCCAAACTTGGTCTTAAAACCCTACTTGAATCACACAGTCACATGCAATTAACTCAAGTTGTACCTGATCTTTCATGGAAAAAGCACTCAAAGAAAATGCTCCTAGGGGAAGTTAGGAACTTTTATGGAATAAATATCCATTATAGAGGGAGTCATGTTGAGGGGCCCACCTTTATGAATCATTATTAAGATTGAAAACATGTCTAGAAGGCTTATAAAGAGTGAAAGGTCCACATTCTTCTGCTCATATCTCCACACATAAGCTATATGGCCAAATATTTTCAAGAGTTTTAGGGGGGTATATGGAATAAACATATATGACCATAAGTTTGGGATTGTATGTCTCATATTTATGAACCATCGTTAATATGATAGACCTCCAAAACCCTCCTTAAACCCTACTGTAGACCTAACTTGTGAAAAGTGAAGATTTTGGCAAAAAAACACTCCTAAGTGATTTGATAAACAAATAAAACATATATTAAACTAATAAGAGACGTTGTTCATGGTATTTGGGTATACAAACACTATAAATAATTATCAGAAAACTATACTTTTCTAAGAACTTGAGAAAAAAATAAGGTACATGGTAGTTGAAGGAATTGAAAATCATTAGAGGTCAAGGTTTAGGACTTGTTTTATCTCCTTAAATATTAATATGGATAAGAATCTACCTAAAAATGCTTATACAACTCTCCTCCAAATAACCAGTCTACAAATGCTAAAAGCAAGTGGCCTAGTCAACTAGTTTGGTAAGGTTGAAGGTGTGAACTACTCAAAAATGCCTATGTCATGATATTAGACTTTGATTTAAGATTAAAAATAATATATACACCTATCCTATAAGTGTTGTGTAGGTTTCATAGCCACTTAATTAGCCAACAGTCAGATGAATAGGCTTAGTGGCCTATTTGGCATACTTGGTCAACAAAAAAAGTTGGAAAATGGCATAGAGAGACTTTTAGAAGAGTTAATGTCGGGTTACTACACCATGAAACTGATTCTAAATGTGAGATAGACACTCCTTATATCCACTATAAGAGATGGGAGTAGTTTCTCAAGGTCATTCAACATGTATAGAGGGTGATGGGCTACTTAATGCCTCATGAAGGCTAATTACACTTCATTAAACTTCATAATTTTGATATTAGGAAGTAACTAAGACCTTATTGGGAATGGTAATGATTTGAAAGGAATAAAACAAGTCAAGTAGAACCCACATTACCTCACCTTAATTCTTAAGGGGTCATTGAAGAGACCAACGCATGGAGAGAGCTGAAGGAGGACTGTGTAACTGATTATAACTGTAGTTCGAGTTGACTATGATCATTAATGAAATTTTAATATCTCTTCCAAACCATTATCCCCCTCTTTATCTTCCATTTTTTTCTATTTATTTAGGCCCTAAGGCCTTGATTTGTATCCCTCACCTGGGTGTACCAAAGTTTTACCAAAATTGTACCTTACACCTTGAATTTATAGAAAAGGAATAGTTGTAGACTTCTATATGAGTGTTAGAGTATGTTATGACTATTGAATTGCATAATGTATGAGGTTCATATTATTTTTTAGGTTCTCTCTTTCACCTGATTTCATACTATCATTCTATGTAAGTTGTATGAAGTGTTGATAGGTAGTAGTGGCATTGAAGAGTGAATTAGATAGTAGTGTCTTATGCAGACCTATATCCTTAGCCTTAAAGTTATAGACTCTATAACTAACCTTAATATGAAATATTCATTCCTAGGATTGTGTTAAGAAGTCTGGTTAGTTGCTTATTTTCATTAGATTCATAAGTGTGTTTAAAGAGTAGTCAAGAGAGGATAAGTAAGCATTGGTGCATTACCACCCCTTAGAGTAGGTTTCTTTTCTATATTATTTACCCCTTTTCACCATAAAGTAGTAAGTTTTATGTGATTATGATCTAGATAAATGCACCATAGGAGTTAGCCCCATAATCTAGAGGTCTAGTATAATGATAAGGTCACTTATAACCTTTATGCCATTCCCATGTTAGTCCTAGTTTGAAGTAGAATTGAATAGTCCCCTTCAAGAGGGTGCAACTTGGGTTACTAACATGTACCAGAGGGCCAATTCAGTTGGTATAATAGGGTTGATATATTTTTTCAAAAGGGGGCTAACTATGTACCACATGGCTAATTTAGTATGTTAAAGCTTAAGGAGGGTTGATTTAGTATAAAACAAGGCAATTTAGTTAGAAATAATGAGGGATAATTTAGTATTATCAAAGGGTATAGGGATGATTGAGTATTAAATGGGCTAGTTGTGTTAGAAAATTAGGAATTATAGGAAACTAAATTAAACCAACTGATTAACTAGTAAATTTGTGATTTTTTAAGAATGTATTTTGATTATTTATGACATGGAAATATGATACATCCTTTATTGTTTGATATTTTACAAAGATGTAATATATATTAGTGTTTGATAGATTCATCATGGCTACCATATTTACTAGATCATTTGAGTGATGTGGATAGAGCTCAACTAGTTGCACTGGGTTTTGGAGGCATTAAAGAGATGAGACAGATCCAATTGAGTGTTGAACTTTTTGTCATGTTCCTTGGACTATGGGAATAGTTGATCAACACTTTATGATGGGTGGTGGATGGGGAATCCATTGAGATGGGGATCATTTTAGAAGATGTCCATGCATTTCTTATAATTCCTATAGGTAGGAAACTAATGATCACTGACATGCCAGAGGATCTAGATGAGAGATGAACACTAACCTAGTGAGTAACATACTCAGATAATATTTTCCCTAGATTGAGGGTGAGATTATTTGATGTTTACATTATGGCCATTATAGACATCTAGAAGGTAGTGATATGACTTGTGATAACATAAGTATTGTGTCACAAGTTAGATGGTAAGGCACCATTGTATATGATAGCCTTATGTCAGTTGATACTATATTAGGGATCACTCTATGATTTTAGGGCTATCATTTGGGTCTAACTCATGCATGATATGTATGGGAAGCTATGTAGAGGTTAGAAGATCATGGGGTCTATAATTTTTTTGAGTTCTTGGATATATTAGAGCTTCCCCATGTATCAGTTAGTTGGATTACCCCATGTGGTCGATGATAGGTTACCTCAGGGCATGAGGTAGAAACAAGATTATGTAGCATGGGCTATGCCCCATGTGTCATATCTATAGACTATCACATGAAGAGAGATCATGTGGTAACTGTATATGTACATTTCTATTGTATGAGCTACTTGGGCATCTATTACTATAGGGTGGGCACATGTACAGAACATAGGCCACTACACATCATGGGTAGATCTACATCTAATGGTAAATTTATCAAGATAGTTCAGACTTCCACACTCAATGACCCCTCTAGTAGTTCCTACTTATTAGGAATGACATGCTATATAGACAAGAGGGAGGGGAGGAGGAAGGGTATTGGTATAGATACCAATGATCAAGCTATGATGTGTTTGACCATAGTTTAGTCGAGCATGGTAGTAGGTAGCAGTGGAGTTGTCAGGGGGAAATGATATGGATGTGGATGTAGGTTCACAAAAGGCACCATGGTGGTAGTAATAATGACCACCATGTCTACATTGGAGATGGAAGCACCATCAATGAGAGGAGATGTAGGTGAGGGCTACAACACAAGGGGACCCAATAGTCACTCTAGTATATAGATGGTCTATATAATCACCTCTACGGATAAGATCATGATATGCTCTAGTGGTGTCTCCTAAAATTACAATGGTGCAAAGGTGACCTATAGAAGAGGTGCTCAGTGGGTGAGTGGATGTAGAGATGGTGGTTGGTGACACCAGCATGAGTGACAAATGTATTTAATTTTGATTTAAGTTTTTCATATAAGATAGTACTTGTAATTTGATCATGGTAGATAGATGATTTTGAGATATATGAGATATGATGCCTATCTAGTTTTTGGTTTTATATATCCTAAAATGGAGGAGGTTATATAGGGAGCCCTAATTATGTATGTGTATCATGATATTTTAGATTGGGTGAATACACCATACGATCCCACCACTCTAGATGTTCTTATGGTTCCATTTGCCCCAACCTAGGTGGGTTAGTTTATATTGGTGGGAGAGGTTGTGAGGTAGCTTTAGGCATGTAGGGATGGAATAAATCCACCAACAAGGGTTAGAGAGGGAGAGGCATATTCTTGGTAGGCCCTAGTATAGGAGAGATCAACACACATGTCAAACACTATCCATCTTAGATAGGTATAGGCCCATGTGGCCAATTTATAGGGATATGTTATAGGTTTGAGATCCCAAACTACCTCATTAAAACATACCATTTAGAGGTAACAATCACATGAATCTATGGGTAGCATGGCTAGGCCATAAGATAGATAGGATGAGCTTAACCTTAGATCTAGAGTGATTATATTTTATATAAAACACATGGTGACATATATATATATATATATATATATATATTGATAGTTTCTAGATCTCATGAGTTGTACTTAGATGTGGATGTTGATGCATGGATATTTTTTTTCTAAGACATGTATGTAACATTTTTTGTATATGCTATGGGATATATATGTTGAGTATTTTCTTTTCTAGCATTATGTAATACACATGTATGGTTAAAAATAAAAAAGGCAAAAATGACTTGGAAAAGTATAAGTAATCAAAAATAAATGTAATACACAGTATATCATGATGGGAAATATGTAATAACAAAAAATGACTAAATATAATAAACCAACTATGGGAAAAAGGGACAAATGTTTTTAATCTATGTAAAAGATTTACACCAAGTTAAAATAAGTAAAAATCACACTATATCACATTGGGAAGTATAAAAATAATGTAATAGTATGGAAGGCACATGAAAAAAAATGGTATAAAAATGAAACAATTAAGTCAATCAATCATACTAAATCATATTGGGAAGTATAAAGAAAATATAAAATTGGAAAATAAAATTAAATTGGTCACACTAATTCAAGCAAGGAAGTATGAAAAATTTAATAAAATGGTTGTAAGCATACATACAATTGAAAAATAAGAAGATAAAATTGAAATATTAATGAAGTAAGCATAAAACTTACTAAATCAAGATGGGAAACATGTCAATGACATACAAGTCATAATCAATCACTACTTATCTCAAATTTGACACATGTAATTTCATTTTGACTTGGGTATTGAAATATTTTTTGAGGAATGCATGGTACTATCCATGGTCTTACACTACAACTCAAAAAGGGAACACCAATGAGGTGGAAACTATCAACACCCCATTTTGGCCATAACTGGCTTCTAACTAGACTTCAAATTAATTTATACCAAATAGTGAAAATTAAGCCTAAGAATTAATGAATGACCCAAATTCATCCATACATCAGACATGAGTGCTTAGAATCATATTGAGGCATCCCTATTTGGGGTATTACCTTATAATCAACACTAACCTCTCATGGATTCATCTCCAGTCAACTTGTGACCTAGCAATGTGATAATTTAGCCTATGGAACCATTAAGTAGGGCACTTAAACACTACCTAAAATGCAAAAATACTAAGCATAATGAATTAATCAATTATATAAAGTTAAATGCTTAAGTGAAATTTCCATGTGCAACCAGTAAGAATAAATTTTTGAAAAAAGAAAATTCAATAAAAATGAGGTCATGATGATGTTATCATTCCCAAATTCAAGGAATTGGAAATATCTCCATAAATGACATAAATTTAGGAATGGAGAGCGATGCCTTATAAATATGATCTCTATCCCAAATATTAAATGCATGCCCCCTCCTTAACTTTAGTAAGGGTCAATTCAAACTCAAACACAATTAACTCCAACCTAACTACACTTAGGTTAGAGTTAGTTTTGGAAGCTATAAATATAAGGCCTCACCCATTGATAAATAAGCTTGATTAGCATAATGTTATTATGCAAGATTTTCATCAAAGCTCTCTTGAAGTAAATTTACCATGCCCATTTTCTAAGCCAAGACATATCTAATCTAACATTACCAAGGTGACAAGGAGAGGTGGTGCAAAGATATCCATTACTAAACATTTCTCATTCACACAACTGAGCATATCAATCTCATTACTAATGAGAAGGCATTGCAAGTTATAAGCATAATAACATCTTGACAAAGAATTAAAAATTTGTTAATGCCTAATGCCCCAAAAGGTGATAGATGAGACTTGAATGAAACCTTGAGGGAGTGCACAACAAAGAAGGTTGGTAAACACTCCCTCAAAAAGAAGGGAATGATAGGAACTAAAGGTAAAGGGGGTGGAAAAAAATTGATTTGCCCAAAGGCGGTTACTATTAGTGGTACAGTGAGATGCCCTAGTTGGGAAGATAAAAAGAATGATTTTCCCAAAGATGGTTATAATCATCAGCATAGTGAGGTGAAAAGAATGATTTACCTAAAGGTGGTTATAATTATTAGCATAATGAAAAATGCCCCAGTAGTTCAAAAAAAAATAATGATTTACCCAAAGGTAGTTATAATCATTAGCCTCTAGATATATCGAAGCATAATGATTTACCCAAAGGTAGTTATAATCATTAACACTAGGATTTTTGGCATAATATGGTGAATTATAAAAGGGGGATTACATACTAAATATATACTTATGGAGTAAGAGTAAGCTATTATAGAGGATAGGCATGAATTTATGCTACCTGCTAGTGTAGAGATGCACACCCTATCTAGAAAGGATTAAAATTCATTCATGATTTAATTACTTTACATGTGGGTAATATTTGGATATGTCAGTAACAAGAAAAATTACTATGGCACCACTACTTGTAAAATACATTGAACTAATTTTTTTGTAACACGTGATGGTAAGTACCATGATATAAAACACCATGATAAACAAGCTGTAATATGCATAAGGACTAACACTCTATCTAATAAAAAAGTGAAAATAATGCACTAATGATAAAAACCATGATGACAATGTTGACATATCCATATAAATGTAATTATGTATAAGGAATCACCCAATGAAAGCATATATACTAAGTCAAGGCATAAAAATAAAAGTAAATAAATAGGAAAACAAACAAACATACAAAACAAAAACACCAATAAGGAAAAACACAACAAAACACCAATAAATAAAATATGAAAAAAATAATCAAAACAAAATCAAAATAACACAAACAATGGTTAAATCAAAATGTTAGTACAAATAAAAATCAAATTATTAGTGCTTGTGTAATAGAGGTGTTACTCTTAGTGATAGGGTGACCCTTAAGATAGATAATAATGAAGTAGGTATAATAATGCTAGAATAAAAGACTAACAAGGTTTACCGTAGGCTATAGGGAACAATGTCATAGACAAGATGAAAAACATTTTCCCTAAGCTATAGGAGATAATGAAACAAAACAAACAACAAAATGGGGAATAGAAGAAAATTAAGGTGTAGTTGAGCTGACTCTAGATACATAAGGCAAGTGGATGTTGCCTACATAGGTCTATAAACACAAGATCCAACATGAAATTTAGGCCAAATGTAGTTCTCTTAGGATATAGGTATAATAAAATTGATGATAAGGAAACATGATTATTTTATAGAGGAATATAAGAATGATCTTGTAAAATGGTGAGTGCATTGAAACAGAGAATACTCACAAAATGGTTAGAGCATAAGATGAATCCAAGTGGTCATGGATGTATCAAATTTAAATATATAATGTGTATAACATGAACTCATAAAATGGTGAGAGAGTAAGGCTTAAGGCCAATAAGGATGGGGAAAGTTAATGACAAGTGGTTACTCATGAAATTATTAGGGGTCCCAGGATCCTTAAGGCAAATAAGTGGTTAAAAAAGAAAGGAAGGTGCAGCCGATCTAACCTAAGATACTCCATGCATCGAATCATCTCAACTCGATTGAGAATGATGAGATAAAAAATAGTTCAACTCATAAAAAAATAAGAGCATGGATTAAACATGCTTTCAAAATGACAAGAGCATTCAAATTCAAAATGATCGTAAAATAATGAGAGCATGAGAAAGGGTGACTAAGCTAATCTTAACATGAATCAAGCATTATCTAAATAGTCTTATTAGGACCTAAATTAGCTATAGTTCTACCTTATAGCAAAGGAAGCTGATTAGGTAATAGTAAGTTCATGAATTAGGTAAATGGCAAATTATAACAATAGTAATGGCAAGGTGATGAGATAATGCATGGTAAAGGTGTTTCTCCTAATTTGACCATATGTAGTTATAATTAGGAAAAATTAGCATGGGTCAATGATACTGATTTTTCCAAAGGTGGTTATAATTAGTAAGAATAAAAATGAGGTAGAATGTGATAAAAATGAAGAATTTAATTTCCAAACCACTACCATATTAGTCCAAGATATGGCCTCTATGTATAATACTGAATCAATTACTAAAAATTTATTTTAATCTTCTCATCAAAGGTGTTCAAAGAACCAATGGATAAAAACAAAGGTCAAAAGGGTGGGTAAGGAGGGTAAAAACCAACTTCAATTAATAGTTAAGGTATGGAAGGAATGGTTAAGGTGAGGCAAAGGGTAAGGAAAGATGATGTTTATGATCATTAGTTGTAATGTGTTTACCCAAAAGTAATGAGGTAAGGTAAATGGTAGGGTAAAGGGCAAGGCAAGGTAAATATAAAGGCAAGGTAAATGGTTCTATTGGTCATGATGATGTGGAGATTCTCATTCTGATCAACATATAATATAACCAAAATAGTTAATAATTTAAGTTACTTGCCCACACCTCTTATAAATAGTTTTTCTATCAAGAACTTGCTGATGATTTGGACTTGAATAATTCTATTGTGATCTTCATTGGTCATTGATTACATTTCCTCCAAACTTTAAAACAATATGTCTTTGTAACCTCTATAAAGGAAAGTGTGGCCAGGGATGGTAAATATGGATAAGCAGTAGATAAAAGTTCTGATTTGGCAATGTGGAGATGGATCATAATGGAATATATAATTGTTGGTTAAAAAATGAAGATCAATATTTTTAAGCACATACAATGTTACTGATTTCAGATTCAACATAATTTTGGTTATGGAGAGGCCAAAGACTTTTGAATATGCTCTAAATAAGACCACCAATTTTTTTTGTTGTTTGGGCTTGAGAGATGGTACCATTTAATAATGTTTTAGAGTGGAATTTATACTAATGTTTTAACCTCAAAGAAGTTTTCATGAATAAAATTATCTTGATTATCCTATAGTGCCTCCAAGAAGGTTTCACTAAGGAATGTTGACATTTGAATTTTATTATCTTCTAGTTCCTCAAAGCAGGTTTCACTAGAAGATGTTAAGTTTGGACTTTGATTGCCACCTAGTGACTCTAAAAATGTTTCACTAGGAGATTGTTCTTTTTATACATGAATATGGTCTTGGTCCCCCTGATATTCTATAATTGATATGTCATCATTGATGTAGTTTAATAAGGTGTGATTCTGTTGATCCCAATCAACATTTGTGGGAGATGGAATGTCAATATAATAACTATGTTGGGTGGTGTTAATGGCATGTGGAATGGTAATGGAATGAGAAGAGGTAGCAAAATCATTGTAGAAGACATTGGGATAACTTATGTTGAAGCTGAAGTAATCATACTTAAAAACTATCAAAGGACTACAAATGTATTGAAATTGATTTATAAAGCATGTGTAATTAATGTTATAACAACCACAAATGTATTTTGATTTTGAAGCTGAGTCTGACTCAAGGGACTTTGAATCTGATGTTGAGACTAATGTTGAGCTAAATCTAATATTAGTTCAAAAATATAATTGGACATTAATGTTGATTCTTTATCTAGTGTTGTAGAAAATATGTTATATTGAATGCTTGTATTGGATGAACAATGTATTTGGTTTAAATAATAATATCTTTAAAAATAGGCTCAGGTAAGGACTCCATAAAGATTGACTCATCAAAGTGAAGCTTCTCAACAAAAGGAAAATGGTTAGTAGGCAACTCTATAGAGACTAGCTCATAAAAATGAGACTCATTAAAAATAAGGCAATAATCAAGATAATGATTTTCCCAAATATGGTTATAATCATTAGTGGGTGACTCAACAAATACTATCTTTTCAAAGTGAGGCTCTTTAATCAATAGGAAAGGGTCAATAGGCAACTCCATAGAGACTGCTTGTAAAATTGAGGCTCCTTAAACATAAGGAAAAGGTCAAAGGGTAGTTCAATACAAGTTAAATCATCATAAATAGGTGTTTTAATAAGAAAATCATAGATTGGTTGGTTCTCTTGGCCTTGGTTTATAATTAGTTTCACAATATCAATTTTAAACACATTTTGGTCTTTTAAAAGATGACTCTTGGGTAGGTAATGACTGGTTATATTATGTCTCAAAGTCTAGATTAGATTTTTTAAAGTGGTGAAAGTTTGTAATGGATGAAGAATGACCTGTGTTCAATATGAGCTCTTTGTAAATAGGCTCATATATTATAAGCTCAACAAAGTCTGATTGCAGGTCTAGGATGCTAATTTTAATTCAACTAGTTGTACTTTCTCAACTTTGTTGGGATAATGTGGTACCAAATTTTGAAGGGCCTAGAATGATAATGAATGGGAACTGGGAAGCTTGGTTGATAATGAACATGAAAGGATGAGAGTTTGGAATAGTAATGAATGGGCACTATGAAGCTTGGTTGCTAATGCAGGATGAAGGATGAGGGATTATAATGGTAATGAATGAGCATTATGGAGCTTGGTTTAGAGCATACGCTAAAGGATGAGGGCCTAGAATGGTAATGAAAGGGTGATGTGAAGTTTGGTTGCTAGCATAGACCAAAGGATGAGGGTTACTAGAATAGGTAGTGGATTGGGTACCATTATCATTGAAAGGAAAAAAATGGTACTTTAATTGGCCCAAATAAGGGCGATCTTAGCATATGATAATTGGTATGGTTGGATTTTTCAATTATCCCAAGGAGGGTGATCTAAGTCTATAAAATTGGTCTTGGTCTAGGTTTAGGTTTGAAAGAGACATTGGTCTAGGAATATGTCTTGGCTACAATGGGATGTGGAATAGGTACTGGCCTATTATTTTAAATGGTTCAAACTTGTCCTAGAATGGAGCTGTTCTCCAAAATCATTAATGGTAAGCTTGGTCTCAAAGGTATATGGTATAATATCTAATGTATTGCACATAAATGGTCAAATGAAAGGTAAGTTCTGAATCCTAGTTTTTGGCAAAGTGTTTCAAATAAAATCTAATCTATGTCTAATAAAAAAAATGGTGCTATGTCTTTGGAAATAAGGCACAAAGCTAGGCTCAAAATGGCATGAACAAAACCTAAAAACTAAGGCAAATGCTAGGTATTTGGGAACAAGGCACAAAGATATATTTAAAACAAACTAGGCCTAAAAATGAAAGGGTAAATGTTAGGTCTTTGGAAAAACAACACAAAGCTAGACTTGAAAACAAATAGGTTGAGGTAAAGACTAAAAGGTAATTAATTTAAAAATTTGAAACACTTGGACTCAAACTAGGCACATAAATTCAAACACAAACTTTGACCATTGGTAAAAGACATTAGAATTTAGGCACATGTCTAAAACTAGTTGTGAAAGTCAATTCCAAGTAATCAAAAATAAGAATGAGGAGTAAAAAATTCAAGCCCAAGTGATAAGCAAGACTCAAATGTATACTATCCATACTTAAGGTTATACTTGGAGAGAGAGTTTTGACCATAGTTCTAAACAAAAAAATAGATGAGAGGCACATGGAAAATACCAATTCTAACAATCTAGGTAAAAGAGTCTTTAAATAAAGCATGAAATTAATCCAAGTTGTACAATTCAAAAGTAGGAGGTAAACACCCAAGCCAAAATTAAGTGAGGTAAAGACATAAACCACTCAATGTTTGAATCTAAACTTCACAAGACCAATTTCAAACTTGTTTTGGAAGACTTGGGTTCTCAAATGGATAATTTTATAGACCAAAATGGATGGAATAACAATACCAATCATAGACCAAAAGGCATACATGGTTTCAAACTCTATTTTACATAAGGTAAAGTTTTTGAAACATTGTAAGTAGTGTAATGACACTATATTACTCAAAAGGTATGACAATGTTTTTATTTAAAAATGATAAGGTAAAAAACTGGAATTAAAAGGGTATCATAATGATGCCCTTTTCAAACAAGTGACACACACAAAAAATGTTTAGGAAAAGTCTAAGGTAAAGTATGGTATCAAATGAATGACATAACACCTCTTTAGGATAAAAGTGGTGTGAAAACATGACTTGTTTTGGATGTGTTTTTGACAAACAAAGTAGTTTTAGACTCAAAACAATGTGAGTAAAATAAATAGACATAAAACACTTAAGTGTATCATCCTATCCCTAAAAACTGATAAGGTTACTTCGTATTGTTAAATTCCATTGATATACTCCTTATTGAGAGGAAATAATTTATTAATTAATAAATTTTGATGTGCATGCAAATTAGGGTTTTATAGGTCCCCTCTTCTCTCAAGAGTTCGTGTGGTGACATGGAACTTTGGGATACTCATCTTACATTGACAATATTTTCATAACAAGTGGGGTTTGTCTAAAAACTACAAGTTTCAATTGATTCTAGATGGTCCCATATGTGTGGTTAACACTAGGGTGTAACACATCATTTGGATCTAAACTAATAGACTTATTGTAATAATGTCTTATCCTTTTTCCAACCACTACATCCATCAGTTGCTCAATGTAGTATGATGTCCAAATTTGGCCATTATTTTAAGGGTAGTAGTCACTAATAAAGTTAGTTTAACCACTCAAACTAATGTCCCAATGATTCACCAGCTCAATTTGTAGAGCCCATTTTGGAGTCTGGTTGAAATTATTCTAGGATATGAATTCTTATATCAACTCTTCCCTAAATAACTTATGGGGAGGTGATGAAATTCCATACACAAGACAACTATAATAAAAGAAATAAATGAAACTAGGACTTTAAATGTCATTTTTTGAATCACCCAGGTTATTTAAACTTAGGGAGAGAATATAAGACATTCCTTATAGACTTTGGACTAAGAAACAAAGTAATTAACAAAGTGCTTTTTATCACCCAAGTTCCCTGAAGGGGATAGGGAGAGAGCATATGCATAAACTCTAGTTTACAAGAAAATTAAAAAAAACAAAAACAAAGATCTTAGAAGCACTTAATATAATATTTGTGTTATTTTTAAAGCACTAAATGAAGTGTGAAATGAAATTTATCCCCTTTACTTTGTTTTCATTTATAAATTTGAAACAAAAGTAAAGTTGTTAGATGATTTTTATGCACCAAAACGTAAGTGTGAATGAAATTTTGGCCTTTGTAAAAAATTGAAAGTTATTTGAAAGGTTTTGAAGATTTTTTTTTTAAAATTGGTTTCTTAATGATTTAAAATCCTACAAAAACTTATTATAATTTTTATTGGCTCAAGAAAGGAAATCCGACTTGCAAAATCAAAGTTAAAAACAAAACTGAACATAAAAAAGATAAAAACTAAAGTCAATATTTTGACCATAAATTATAAATTATTAATTAAATTTTTAAATAAAAGGTGCACATATATATAAAATTTAATATTAAAAAAATAAATACAAAAAAAATTATGAGCTCTGTATCAACTGCTTTTTAGTAAATTAAAAAAATCAGAAACAACAAAAAACAATAGTCAATAATTCACCTATAAATCCTACGATATATATTATTTTTTAAATAATTAGGGAGAGGATGTTTATAGGAAATAAAAAACATCATTAAAAAAATTAAGATTAAAAATAATAATTTATCAAAAGATATGATGTCTATAAAATCAAACTTAAAAACAAAACTGAATATAAAAAAAGATAAAAACCAACAGTTAATGTTTTGACCATAACTTATAAAATATTTATCAGTTATTCATGAAATTTTTGGAGGTTGTTAATAGGTAAAATGATAAAATATATTAAATTTTTTATATTAAAAATGTGAATTAAAAATAATGATCTCTGTATCAACCATTTTTAATAAATAAAATAAAAATTAGAAACAACAAAACACAACAGTCAATAATTTGCCTATAAATCCTAAGATATATATTATTTTTAAATTTTTTTTGAGTGTGTTTATAGGAAGTAAAAACCATAAAAAATAATAAAATAATATTAAAAAAAATAATTTATGAAAAGATATGATGATTGTACTAATTGTTTGTTTTAAATTTTTTTAGAAGTAAATAATAACAAGAAATAATTAGGAGAAAGAGTGGGTTTCATGTCCCATCAGGTATGACATTATGTGATCAAGGAATACATAAATGTGAGATAAGTATTGTGTTATTATGAAATAAAATAAAATAAAAAATAGTAAAAAATTACACCTCTATCCTAGACACTCAAGGAGTTAGTGAACTATACAAGTAACTAACAAATTGAAAGAAAAATAAAGACTTTTACCTTCCATGAGAGAAAGTATTATGTGTTGGCAATGAGATTGATATGATAGGTTGTGTGAGAAATAAATATTTATAAATAGATCTATTTGAACCACCTATCCTTGTCACCTTGAAGTAAAGTTACCATTCTCATTGGCTAAGCCAAGTCAAGCTAAAGCCAAGTCAATATCACCAAGGTGACAAGGAGATGTGGCAAAAAGAGCTCCATTGATAAAAAGATATTATTAACATAACCAAGCACATAAATATCATTTCCAACACACAAAAATTTATCTCATGTAGGGTAAAAGTCTTTGTTTTTATTTTAATTTGTTAGTTACTTATGTAGTTTACTAACTCTTTGAGTTTTTAGGCTAGAGGTGTAAGCTTTTAAGTATGTTTTGTTTGATTTTATTTCATACTAACACAATAATAATCTACCATATATGGATTATTTTATCACAAAAAAAACTATTAAAATTATGTCAAAATTATGTTTATAATGTGATAATTTGTGAGGAAGGCCTAGTCCTATCCATGGTCTTACAATGTAACTCACAAATGGAAACCCTAGGGGGAATGTTCAATTAACAAAAAAATATTTCTCAATGGAAAATATTAGGAATTTTTAAAATGAAAGAGATAATGTAAAAATCATAACGTAGGAATATATGAGAAGACCTTAGGAAATATGAGGCACACTAAGTATACAAGAAAGACACTAAGTGCCTAGTGACTATCAAAATACAAAGGATACCCATTCACAATAAGCACAAATATTTATAGGTAAATAAGTGAGATACAAAGATAAAATCATGATGGTAATATGAAAAATAAAATTAAAATAGACCTACCTTCCCACAACATGTTCCCCATTCCTCAAGACCTCTTATAGAGCTATCTGTCTACTATGAGTATTGGGTAGTTATGTGAGAAAATAGGTAGCACTAAAATATTTTTTACTCTCTTTTTCCAATATACCAGCCCACCACATCCTAATGGACCTTGAATCTATCATGAGGCCAACTATGGAGTTTGAGATTCAATTAGAAAAAGGAGATGTGCTTTGAATTACATCTTTTAGTGTGATTTGACTTTTGAAATTTGTGTGTTGCCATTTTATATCATTGCCTTTTATTTAAATGATTTGTATTTTATATTTTATGGATTTTATGATTCCTCCTGCATATAATTTTGGAATAACCAATAGGAGTGATAAAAGTGACACACACAAATGATATTTAGACTTTGGCTAAAGGAAGTTAAGTATCCAAAGACATGATTAAATAAACACTTAGACTTACCTATGAACTAATATGCTATCTAAAGTTTCAACCATGTGTATGCTTAATTTGTGAAAGGATATAAGGGAATAAAGAAAGATCCAAAGTAGATTGGTAAGATAGAATTATCATGAGATGAATTGTTTTCTAATTTATCACATGGTAAAGAAGGATTACCAAGGGGAGAAAGGTTTGTAAAACTAAGTCACAATAGTAATTATCCATGTTGTTGAGATAAGTTAGAAATAAAACACGAGGAAATACAAAGACATCCATGCAAATAAATGAATTCATAAATATAAGCATGCAATCATGGAAAAAATGAAAAGAGACCATAAAAAAGATGAAAGAACATGAAACCATATACAACACAAAATGCATAATATAAATATCCATGTGAAAGAGATAAGTGACCCAAAATTTGACCATAGTCAACTGATATAAGATATATAAAAGTGCATCACAAGTGTAATTTGAAGAATAAAGTGAAAGAACAACATGCTATGTTCAAAAATATTAATAAATCTATCCATAAATATTATCCATAATTTCTAATATATCTCTATGAAGCTGGATCCTAACTATAGAAAAGATCTCATCAATCTTCAGGGAAAGATGTGAAAAGACCTCTTATCAAATCTTCTCAACAAAAAATGTAGGTATAGATGAAGGATAATTCTCATGAGGGATATCATGTGTATACTACTTAAGATAAAGAATATATGCTGGAATAGGAATGGTATCTCCAGGACAAAAAGGTGGCACCACCAATAGAGAAGGAACCACAAGTGGGGGAGAAGATGTAGGTAGAGTGGGAGCCTTAGGTGAAGAAGGATGAGTCTTTTTACATTACTGACCTATGGGAAGAGTAATATGTGTGAAATAATGGTCATAAGGTGATCATGAAGATTGTACTAGAAGATGCAACAATGATTAGTGTGATGGGTGCCACAATTGTGTCAAAGATAAAATACCTCTCCATATTTTGGAATATACTTAGGTAAAAAATTGGGAGGAGGGATAGCCTTGTATTTGGGTTGGGGAAGGGTAGGATGTAATGTGATGATATATTATCAAATTCTTTGACAATGGGTGGAATAATTATTATCTGTGCTATGGAAAAAACATATACACTTTTTAGTAAACTTTGGGGGTCTACTAACAGAATGATAGAAACAAAAGTTAGGGAAGGCTAATATAACTGGTAATCACAAGTATAATGGACAACAACTTTGTGAATATCATAGTAAGGTTAATAGGCCCATTGGGTAGGTAAAGGATGTGGTAAAAGAAGGAGGCCATCAACAAAAGAAGGTGAGGCTTGTCTTATCTAAAGGAGGAGCAAAATTAGATACAAGATGTCAATCAATTAGAGATAGAATGGGAGTAAGAACTAGATTAGGCTCATTTAAGGGTGAAATGGGATGCACATAAGGATTAAGTGGAGTATCCAACATCTCTGGGTGAAGTAAACTATAGGGATATTGGTATCTATCAAAATGATAAGGACTAGTCATAACATAATCCATGAGCATGCTCCTACGAGGATCTATTGAAATTAGAGGTGTACTATGTGATCATTCCATATCTACCCTATGAAAAAGAGGAAGAATACTAGAATTAAGAAATATGAAACAAGGAATATGATGATATGTATGGAAATACTTAAACAAATAAGTATAATATCTTAGAATCTTAACATCTCAAATTTGGACAAGTCCCCCTAAAAATGAATTATCTAAAGTATAACCATCATCATAATTGATTATATGAAGGTTGATGGTCCAGGTAGGTATTCTATTTTCATAAGAAGTGGCATGATGAATAGAATTATGAGTTTTAGTTAAGATCATGCATATATCATTGATATTTATTTGATGGGAACATAGATTGAAAGATGGCAAAAGTTGGGTGACAAGATGAGGGGAGAGATACAAAGTTTTGATCTTGAGGTTGTCTTGTCTAGATCATCATCATTAGAATCTAAAAGGTTAGGTGGTATGTTAATAATGAATTTGGGGTGATTATTATAACCTTAGGTAAAGTTGATAGGATAGTTGAAATGTTGAGATTGAGTTGCAATTTTGAATACACCATGTTCTTGGAATTATTCAAAATTCTAAGGGTTTGTGTCTCTTTGAATTCTATAGATATCACCATTATGGGGAAACTTGACACACTATCAAGAAAATGAGGTGAAAACCCTAATGCAATGAGTTGAAGGTATACCAAGTAAGGTATTATAAGAAAGGGGGAATTTAAATATCATAACCTTTCCATGAATGGTGACAAGAGGGATAAGAAGCCACATATAACCTAAAGGAGGAATTTTACTTCTATCATAACCTTGGCATGTACTACATGTGGAATTAAGATTAAACTCAAAATATTTAAGAGTTTTAATGAAGTCAAGGTAGGTAACACAAGTACCTAAACTCTCATCAATCAAAGAACTCTTGAATTGTATATCACCAACTTAAATGCTTAAATATAGTGGAGGATCATTTTCATGAAGTATAATCTAATTTGGGATCATGGAAGCTATAGGAAATTTTAATGAAAGAGAAGTGTCTATTATTTCATCAATGTCTATAAACATCTCTTTGCATTATTATTAGATACTATCTTCAAATCCAAATAAGTTAGCTTGAAGTCTTGTAAGGGGAGGATGAGGGATGCAATGACAAGGATAAGTTTGTATGAGTTTAAGAAAGGGTATTTGAGATGGGAGATTAGTATGTTTTGTGATGGGGTCCCATTCATCATAATCCATGGGGGGAATGCTATATAGAGGTGTGTAATGTTATAAGATCTCCTAAAAAGAAGGATTAAGAGTGAATTTAAACTTGTGTTGATAAGATGTAATTTGTTTAGTTGGAGGAAAATTTGGTTGATTGTATTTAGATGATGAGATAGTTGATTTAGGTATTTCTCATGATTGATTTGAATAAATGTTATTAGAAAGTTAAAGAATGTTTTCAATGGGTGGAGATGTTGGGGTAGTTTTAGATATAGAATGAGATATATTATCCAATTGAGGTGTTGGAAGTGGTTCTTGGAAAGATGTAAGGTCCTCTTGCCCAAACTTTATTAGATGAGATGGGGAAAAATCTTGGATAACATAGAATGTTTGGGAGGTTTGGTGCATGCGTGTTAGAGTATAATCAATGAAAGTAACTACCATTCATATATTAGTTATATTTACCACATTTTATTTAAGATTTTGGTTGATAAGACTTTTAATATTATTGATGGAAAGAGTAGGTCTGTCATTTCTATCTTGATGATTAGGAATATTATCTTTATATATGGTAAGATGAGCATTATCCTAGTTCAAAGCTTGATTTTTTTTTGATTTTAAAGGTTATGTCATATGATTTTTGTTCCTTAAGAATGAGTGAATCATAGTAAAATTTTGGTATAATAAGAAAATCCATAGATGGATTACATAATTGTCTACAAATCTCATGAGAGTGGCCCCAACTTGCATGAAACCAAAAAAAATTGTCTAGATCATACCATGATTTCATAGGACAAGTGGGTTTAAGCTCTCATGGTAGAGGTCTTGGTAGAAAATTTTAAAGATCATGCAAGGATAATGGATTATGAACATTAATGTTGCTTTTTTGATAAAATTGAGGATTAGGGGTGTTGTTTAGAGGGGGAGCATGCTCCACAATATTGTTAGGAGTGATGGCTTAAATATTGTGAATGGTGTCATAAGAATGGGTGAAACCATCATTGGTATCATGAGAATTTTTATTTTTAATGATCATGCAAGTTCCCATGGGAGGCTAGGATGGTTCAAATTGGCACATGAGAAAATCTTAGCATATAGATTGGTCGAGGGCTTCTCCTAAAGTTTTTTGAGAGAAAGTCCTAACCTGATATTGCATCTTGGAATAAAGATAATTAGTGAATAGATGAAAGAGATTATCATTTTCCATGTTATTATCACACTTATTAGACAAGGTCTTCCATCATTTTATGAAATCTTGTGTGGTTTCAATTTCAAGTTACTTATAATTGATAAAGTGAGCCAAGGTATTCTGAAGGAGATCACTAGTTTGAAACTCTTGTACTAGGAAAATAACTAGATCTTCTAAACTAGTGATAGAATGGGATTTGAATTGATTATACCAAAATAAAACATTTATAGAGTATTTTTGGTAAGATCTTGGTAATAAAAAATTATTTAGTTTGACCCAATATTTTTAGATATTACCAAATGTTTTTAAATGTAAGGTAGTATCGATTGATCCATTATAAATAATGGTGGGTGTGATACCTATGATATCTATATTGGTAATTTAAGGTATAAGAGGTTCATTTTGGAGATGCTTGATCATTTTATTAACAAGGGGTGGTTGTGTAATGAGGTTGCCATGGGAATCCCTAAGGTGGGTGGGGGCATTTTGATTTTGCACTCCCCATGGAGCCTATTAAGGTTGCTTTTGAAGGTGAATAAGATGGATTTGCATTTTCATCATTTGATTGGAATTATTAGTTTGAAAATCATTCATTTAATTAAGAGTTTTAAATTAGAGTTGATGAGTTTGAGTGGTATTTTGAAAAGTTTGCATGACATGTGAAACATTGGTATGTGGCTTGGGTTGTATTATGAGTAGTAGTATGCATAACACTAGTGGTATGAAAAGCATTTTTATAAAAGGAAACACTAATCATATGATTGAAATTTGTAGAAAAAGATGCAATAGTGGAATGATTAACATTAGAATAAAAATAAGCTATAGTAGAAAGATTAACATTGATGGAAAATGATGCACTAGTGGATTGGTTGAGGAGGTGGGGTCTTGGAAAAGGCCCACTAGATGTTAAACCTACCAAATTAGTGGAGATACTTGGCATGAAGGCTGAAGAGATCAAAGAAGAATAAGTCATAGTGTAGGAAGGAGTTAAAACAGAAGGGTGATGTTGAGAAGAAAATAAGGTGTCACCCCAAATCCATGAGAGAATGTAAGAGAGGGTGAATGGGGTTCTTATACTTGATCACTTATCATGAGATTGTAAATAGTTGAACGGTCTTTTTCTCTATGTTGAGTAAATTTATTAATGAAAAAAATCATTTTAGGTGTGTAATATAATTGAGGATAATCTTGTAAGGAGAAAATAGGATTTGGAATTTATAATGAATGATAAATCCCATAATTGGTAGTGTAAGTGGCAACATGCACATTACTTTCATCTAAATTAGAAGCCACAAGCTATTTTTGAAGGAACCTATTTGGATTGGTAAAGCTCATCATGTTTGTTATATTTAAATCTATGTTATCCTAAAAAAATAAGTTAATGATGAGAAAAGGAGGATAAAGGGGTGATGCAAATACAAAAGCAAAAATAAGATATAAAGTTAAATTGGTTGATTATGGTCTGTAAACCTAATAATATAATAGGGAGATAAGGATACATAGTTATGTAGGTCAACTGTGTATTAATGAAAAGGGAATGAGAAATAAAAATAAGAATATGCATTCATTTAGGTCAATTGTGTACTACTGAATAGGGAACTAAATAGGAAGATAAGGATACACAATTAGACAAGTCGACTATATACTATAGGCAAGAAGGCTAAACAGTCTATAAGAGATTTTATTGACTAGAAAGATAGTGTTCTGAAATGGATTTTTTTTTTCAAGATAATTTTGAAGAAAAATGAAATTAAACACATAAGCAATTAGATCAATGTGGTTGATCAAATTGGAACACACATCATAAACCTTGTACTAATGCTTGATAATGTAAGTTTTTCAATACAACATATGATGATCAAAGAATAAGTAATAAATGAAAAGTAAATGCTAACTAATTAGTCATCTTCAGTGTTACTAAGTTATAATAAAGTTTTAATTTTAATGTGATTGGGAAGTTGGATGAAATAAATAACTAAAAAGTAATCTAAGGCTAGTTTTAGGATGTTTAGGCTGAAAGGGATCTATATTAGTGTTAGTACTAGCTTGGTAATAGGGAATACCCCATCTCTTCACAATCCTATAATGATAAGGGTGTTAGGTGATTTACTAATATATACCATCAACCACATATTTATAATTGGATAGAAAACCAAGTTAGTTTCCCACTTGGTGATGAAATCCAAGTAGGTTGGCCTTGGGAAGACAAATATTTAATGCTTTTTGAATGTAAAGTGATTTTGTAGAGTGTGTAAAAAAAAATAGTTTGACGAAAATGGTAATTTCAAAAACCACCTATTTAATCTATGTGAGTTAATCTAAGCATATAAACAACTAAAAAGGAAAGGTGAATTAATTACTAGCAAATATAGGTTAATTCCTTGATTGAAAAGAGTACATAGTTGGTTCAAATAACACTATATGAAAATAATGTAAAATAGATTCAATCGGGTTGCTATTATTCTGTAGAAGAAAGATCTATAAGAACATAGTTGAATAGGTTGACTATGTCTTCTAGATGGAAGATAGACTATAAAACTATGTCGAATACATCAACCCAGTTTACTATAGGGTTGTAGTTTTATAAATTGCAAACTTATGAAAAATAGTACTTAAAGAACTAAAATGACAAAGAGAGAAATAAATGAACCTTGATGGGATTAAATATGTTTTAGATTATAAATTTTTATGTTGTGATGTTCAAATGCTAGTTTAAAATTTTGCTAACTGTTTTGACTGATTCGACTAGTTTACAAAACCTTATATGCTGAAGAAGAAATGGTGAATAGAGTCAACTAGTTTGACTATGTTTATAAACCTATTTATTGACAAAAGATAATTTTAAATAGAGTTGACTAGTTTGACTATGTATGTGAATTTGGATCTAAATAAGAATACTATGCCAAATTTATCGATCTAGTAACATGTATTTGGTGAAGACCTACAAAGAAATAACATAGTTGTTTTAGAGTGACTGTGTGTTAAACATTCACACAAAATGTTAGAACTATACTAACTAGTTCTATATATTATTGTAAATATATAAAAATATAATATGATGACAAAATTATGATGTGAAAAAAAATTTACAAGGGTTTGATTCACATAAGGTTCACTAGAATATATGCAAAGGGAAATGAAACTAATATATAAATCAATCATAACTCAGAGAAGATAAATCCTACTTACACTTCTGATTATTGATACATTATATATTTGTGGTCATGACCAAGATGGATCTACTAGACCTAACCAAGGGATATTTTACCATAATAACATCACTAGAGAGGCTTGAAGAGATTTTAGTCAAACAAAACTATGCAATAACCCTAGATAGGTCCCATGTTTTCATATTCACTAAGTATATGTAATGTAAAATCTAATCTAGAGCTCACCAAATACTATGGCTTAAATTGGGGGTAATAAACATAAAAAGTAAACATGCATATCAGATCTATACTCACATCAATGTATAGTAAATATTAATGTATGGGAGAGAAGTACAAATGATAATCTATCCAATCTTACAAATGAGGAACAAAGTTAGGAATACTTACCTTTAAAGATGAACCCATCTAGCCTCAATCTCTTCCTTGTCCAAGGTGCTTTGCAAGATGTTTTTATGGTATTTAAGGATAACAAGGACAAGTCATCTCTAGGCTACACAATTTCTCTATGAATCTAAAATACTTCTCTACAAGATAAGATTCATATCTCCAAAGAAAGTATTAAAACCCTAAGCTATGCTCTTCAAGTAGAAAGGTGGATAAGCAGATGCATAATATATTCTTCTTCTTCTTCTTTGCTTCCTTTATGAATGATGAAATGATTGTGTATGTATGTATGAATCTAAGCCTAAACCTTTTCCAAAGTTTAGCTGATAGGGTTAGTCCAATCGACTCTATATCATTATTGATAAAAATAAAGTAGGTCTTTGTCTAGGTCAGCTGGGGGTCGATCTAGACCCTAAATGAGTTTTATCAATTAGAGTACGTGGTTGATGGGGATGACTGTGTAATGTAAACCATTAAAAAGGGTTTTAGGCTTAGAGAAGGGATAATAAAGGAAGAAAATGGTTAGAGGAGGGTGAAATAAAGAAGACAAAGCTTAGGGAAGTGTTTTAGGAGATGATTGTGTAGACAGTAAGTGGTAGTATAGGGAAAATTTTCATACAAAGCACTAATAGTCTACCCACCTATTTCTTGGTGTACCCTTAAGGTATGCACTTAGATAGATTAAGACTTGATGGGTTCCTATAAGAGAGAAAACATAAATAACTGATAAAGTTTTAAAATATTAGGTGTATACAAATTGCCCATTCTTCCTTAATGTAATATTTCAATTTTAGTATCTCTTAATCATGATGTTAAATTGCCTACCAAACCTTCTCCCAAGACTCTAGTTGATATAGTAGAAAAAGAAGAAGGTAAAATGGTACTTGAAAAATTTGAAGTTTTGTCAAATCTTCTCCTTTCTTTTGAATCTCAAAAAGAACCAAGTACTAACCTTATGCAACAAGTTCCTAGCATAGAGGTTTTTGATTAGCTAAATGGTGTGTTAAAGAAAATAAATAAAATTGAACATGCTCAAGAGATATATTTAAGCATATTGGATACCACTCATCCTCATGTAGTGAAAAATCTCAAAATAGTCTCAAGAATAATCATAGATCAAAAAAGAGAAAGATATTCAAAAGTAGTTGTTCCACCAGTGGAGAAAGACAAAGACAATGTCAATGCATTTGTCTATCAAATCACTAATGTTCATCAAGGAAAATCTACAAGAGAAGGTATGGAATAAAATGTACAATCTACAATTGCTATTCTATTTGAAAAGATGGATCATGATAAAGTCACGAAGGATCAACTCAAAGAAAAAGTTGAGTAACTAACAACTATAGTTTAGAAATCGGTGAAACCAATCCAATATTCACTTTCAATTATTGATCAAGTCTTTGATACAAAAACTCTTCATGTTGAAAAATAAAATGGACACATGGGTAAATAATAGAATGGGTTTAGAAAATTTTACAAAAAGGTATCATTATTCTTCTTATAACATTGGCTACCTGTACAAAAATTTAATTTAAATATGATCAAGTGAATAAAGCCCAAATTAAATATGAGAAAGAAGTTTAGAAATGGAAGGAGTTGATCCATTCATTTGAAGAATTGTCTTTTACTTGTCTAGATGACCTAATTAAAGAAAAGGTCATCCAAAAATAAGAAATTATATATCTCACCAAATTTTTGGGAGCTATAAAAATTAGAGTTCGCATTATCAAAGAAAGTGTTAATAAATTTGAAGTTTCTAAATCAATAGGAGGAGATGATATCCTTAAGATAATAGGAGAGGTAAGTAGATTGAAATGTAAACTTAGAGATGATAAAGGAAAATTTCTATTTGAAGAATTCATTATTGATCAATTCAAGAAAAGTTTTGAAAATAATATAAGTCCAAGATTCACATTCAATCAATTTAGACATTAATCAAGTATTAAAGTAATTTGGAAAAATAGGATACAATGCTAAAGAAATTACAAGTAACAACTCAAAATATGGTAGATATGTATTGTGATGCGAAGATAAATTATACATACTCAGATGGGCTAGATAAGGATAAAATTCTAGACGTCATGCAAAGATTCAAATAATATTAGAAGAAGCCATAGTCTGAGAAAGAAGAATTCATCCAAATTGTCATCAATGAGGATGATAAAGAATGATTCTTCACCAAAATTTGATCTTGATATTCCCATAATTATAATTGTACTTTTTTATTTAATTTACACACTGTAAAATTTTACAATTATACTAGGTTATTTTTTCAATTTTGAATCATGCAAATTTTCCAACACAAAATTTTAAGTTGTGCAAATTTCAATGTACTTTTACAAGTAATGCAAAAGAACTAATGTATTTTTACAAATTGTGCAAATTGCTTAATGCATTTTTTCAAGTTTCAAGTCATGAAAATTAGATAAAGTGATTTTAAGAGCCCCTAAAAAGGAAAAAAAGGTTTTTACACCCCTTAACCACCCATTTTAACCTATAAATATGATTTAGGGACTCATTTGTAGGGGTATTTATAGTTAACTTCTGAAATGTTTTTTGAAAGAGGATATTATATCTATAACCTAACAAATATCAATACAAAGAGATTTTGTAAACTTTGTGTTCAAGATTTATTTATAGATTATGTAGGTATTTACTGTAGACATCTAAAATTGTCCACAACTAGCTTCTGACCAGACTTCAAACCGATTCCTACCAACCATTGCAAACTAAGCCTAAAAATCACTAAACATCCCAAAGTTGCTTACACATCATTCATCAAAGCTCAGAATCATGTTGAGACATCCCTAATTGGGTAACCTATCATATTAAAAATTAAAATCTCATAGACTCATTCCTAATAATCCTAAAGAATCATAACAATCAATTTGGCCTATGGACCTATTAAGTGGGGCACATGAAAAAATATCAAATATTGAAAGCGCTAAATGGATAATCATAATTAATTAACAAAATAAACCAAATTAAATGCCTAGTTTAATTATCCATGTGCAATTAATGAATAACTAAATAAGGAAATTCAAAAATGCAAATATCCTAGCCTTTCATCATGACCTTTTTGAGTTGTCAAGCTCTTTAAAAATATGCTAAAATATCTCATTTTGGAAGCCATGCATATTCATTCAAAATCATTATTAATTGATAACTATTAACTCTATTGGGGTTCTATTGGACTCACCTAGGTTAGGTTTGGACCCATTTCATATTTAAACTCCACCTTGACTCACCTTAGGTTGGGGTTAGTTCTTAAGCCTATAAATAAAATCCCTTTCCTATTGAATCCTAAGCTTGGATATTTCAGAGTTATAATGTAGGTTTATTGCATGAGATTCATATTAATAATGTTATAATGCCAAAATGTTGATCCAAGCTACATCATAGACACAACACAAGCCATGGTTTGAAGGAGAGAAGGAGCCAACAAGCTTCATTTTCCATAGACTCTGTGAATCATAAGCCAAGAAAACCACTCAACAATGCATTTGGAGCTCCTAAGGAAGGTAAATGATTTGTTGTCTTTTGCATTTTTACTGTGCTTTCATTTGTATTTTGTTATTAAGCTCACCCTAAGATCTAAGCTTGGAGTTTAAGTTTTAGTGTGTTTATTGAAGTTTTTGTTTCTTGAACTAACATGTTACTAACCTCCCTTTTTGGATTAATTGAAGCATCTAATATAGCAAGGAGACTAAAATGTAGTTCTTAGTTTTTGTAATGAATGATTGACCATATTAAAAATTTGAGTTTACTTTGTTTATCCATATTCTATTTTTTTGGTCATATATAGTTTAAACAAAGATCGATGCTGATATTGATAGACTGATGTTGATCCTACCAAAATCGATGCCTATCCACCCAAGATTGACATCGAATCTTGTGTGTAGAATAGGGTATGGCAAAAATGTGTTTGACAAGTTATTCTTGATATTTATAGTTTTCATTTTGTTCCTAATATCTTGAATATCATTTTGATTGACTATTTACTTATAGACTTAGTCTTATTTGTTAGTTTTAAGATCATCTTGATAACTAAATTTATATGAGAAAATGTATTCTATTTGTCTTTATTTTTTTAGGTAGTAAGGAATCAATGTCAATTCTTGACCGATCAACATCAATTTATATAGATTGACATTAAGCCCTGCATGGATCAATGGCAATCTCTATGATAGAAAAATAGAGAAACCCGAGACCAAGATATGATAAATGCTTTGTTATTTTATGAAATTTATTCAAAGAAGGAAAAAAACCTCTAAAAATTACAAGATCTCAATTAGAAAATGATACAAATTTGGAATTGGTTAAGTCTTGAACATTTCATTTGGTGCCTAAAAGGAATCTAGTTATTTTTATGCTTATATATTTGTGAAAGTTTTTACAAGTTTTCAACTAAGGCAAAGGGGCCAAATTTAATAAACATTTCACTTTGGTGCATTAAAATAAACATTCACACTCAGATTACATACTCTTAAGAGTGTTTTATTTTTATGCTTGTTCTTTCAAAGTTGTTTATTTTTCGTAGAATGATTGATGTGTGTATGCTCTCCCCCATCCTCTTTAGTGAACTTGGGTGACCAAAAGTGCTCTTTCTTTGCATTTATGCCTTGTAAAAGGCATGAAAATAACATAGTTAAGTCTCTTCTCAAAATTTTATGGTTTGGGTGATATAGATGAGACCTTAATGTCTTTTCACTAGTCATTTATTTTTATACAATTTGGCTTTTGAGTGGGAGTTCATAGCCTCCTCACGAGTTATCTAAGGAAGCATTGATCTAGGAATTCATCTCCTGACATTGTTTCAATACCACTCCATGGTGGGGTATACAAATTGAGGTTAATATACTAGGATGTTTTATTAAGTGGTTAATCAAACTCCATTAGTAAAATAATACCTCAGATTGTAGGGTTAACTTAGACATCACACTATACTATTTAAGTGATGGATGTAATGGTTATGAAAAGGACAAGACCTTTTCACAACAAGCCAATTGATGTGAATCTAAATTATGTGAGCACCCCTTATGTTAGACACACTTGGGACCATCTATAAATGCATGGACATTTAGTTTTAGAATAACCCCACTTGTTGTAGAAATATTGTTAATGTAGGGCAAGTAGCTTAAAGTTTTATGTCACTATATAATATCTTGAGAGAAGTGGGGTGTAAAAATCCTACTTATTCATGTGATTTTATTTTTAGATTAACACTTAAAATCCTTTCAAGATAATGTATATAGATATAATTTGACAATACTATGCAACCTTATTAGTTTTTGGATTTAGGACATTACACTTAGGTGTTTGTATCATTTTATCCTTTATTATATGGTTTTTGAGTCTAAACTATCTAATTTTTTTATTATGCCACATCAAATAGAGTATTTGCATTCACATCACTCCATTATTTTAGGAGGCATTATGCCATCCATTTGACATCATACCTTTGCCTTAGTGTTTTGAAAAATATTTATGTGTATGTCACTTGATTAAAAAAGGGTAACATTATGATACCCAATTCATTTCAATTTTTTTGCCTTGGAGTCTTGAAACAAACCATTGGTTGCATCTTTAGAGTGTGATAATGTAATTACATTGCTCGAATAATTTTATAGACTTGTTTTTTCCTTGTGTCCAAGTTTCTAGTTTAAAACCAATCTTTATGTACTTTTTGGATCTTTGTCTAGTGTTGTTAAGTCATTTACCTTTGTCTAGCTTGTTATTTGATCAACAAAGCCTAGTTTCCTAAGTTGAGTTTTCATTTAACCTTGACAAGTTCAAATACAAAAATTGATTGATTTATATTTTTGCCTTATGTACTTTGGGTCTAGACACTGATATTTCTCTTTTGGGTTATGTAAATTAGGTTAATTCTTTACCTAATTTAAAATCTATTTATTTATGCCTAGATGTGGGAGAAATAACCTATCTTACTCATGCCTTATACCAATTGACCAAGTTCATGTCTAAAGTTGAATGTCAAGTCTACACCAAAGTGTTTCAAATTTGTTAGATGAAATCATACCCCTTTGTTTAAATCCTAGATTTTGTGCTTGTTTTTTGAAAAGTCCTAACACATGCCTATTTTGAGCCTAGATTTTGATGTTGCATTTGGACAAAAGACCTAGCAACTATTATTTTTCTATATTAGACTTGTTTGGAACACTTTGAACCTAGAGTTTGGCATTTAAATTTTATTTTCATCCATTTGAACTTTTTGTGTGAGATATTTAACATTAGATAGTTAATGTTAGAACTATTTTGTACCATGTTTTATCATAGACCCTTTTTGGAGATACAAATCCATCTTTTGACCAAGTTAGACCAAGTTAGAACCATTTATCTTTTTAGACACTATTTTTTAAAGGTTATATAACTCTAGGATCTTTGTCATGAAACATTCACCATTGATTTGAATATGTCTCACTATAATCATAGTGGAGCTATGTACAATCTGGGTTATGGTAATGTGGTTACATAAGAAGACTATATTCAAGACCCTTATGGAGATGATATAGTTTATGAGACATATCCTTATCCACCTTACAAAAATCAATTAGGGAAGAAAATCCAAGATCCTTTAGCTCACTATTTGGTCAACACACCTCCATACTTAGAGTAGGACCAAGAATAAATGGTGTAATACCTAGCTAGCATACCATCGATTATAGAATAAGTCCCATAAAAATCACACTATGTTATGATACCATAACCCTATGACCCTTATTTGTTTGATCATCACTTGATTGAAAATAAGGACAAAATTTTAATTAGAGCTGTGAAAGTAGGGGTTAAGTTTCTAGTAGAATTCCCCCATAAAAACTTGCCAAGTCTAGTTTGAGTGCCTTATAATATTCCTTACAACTAAAATAATGAACATCCTCTTCTAGTAACCCTCAAGATCTAGTTTTGATGTTGTATTAGGACCCACATATGATTTTCATAGGAAATGGGCTCATGGAGTACCACTTTATATAGATGTAGATAGTTAAAAAACCTACTTGAACTTAACACGTAACTTCAACAACATGACCATATCACATGCTTTTTTTATTGAGATAGCTCATTCAATAGGAATATTAATCAAATTGATAGGATAAAAAAATTAGGGTATAGACCCATTCATACAAATCACTTTAGTTGGAGACATGTTCAATGCCCCAACTATCAAAGAAGTATCTTTTGATTCTACACATAATAATGAGCCAAATATAGTGGATAATGCACAAGTGTCATCTAATCTAGACCAAAGCGATGTAAATGTACAAAAAATTAGTCCAAAACAAAATGTGCCTTTAGTTAACACCATGAGTGATTTTAAAATGTATGGGGAAGGAATTTATACCTTTTAAATTCAACCAACTACCTTTAATCCTCAACCAACTACTTCATCAAGCATGCAACCGTAAGAATTAAGTAAAGTAACAACCAGTGCCTTTCCTAAAAAAAACATGATGAATATTAATCCACCATAATAGGCGATAAATAATAGTCCAAAATAATAAGCATAGGCCAACATTCCAAATTAATAAAGGTAAAACATTCTTCCACCTCAAAATGGGGAAACCAATGTTCCACCTCATCAGGTAGTGATAAACATACCTCTTCAGTCATAGACCAATATACCATTATAATAATAAATGATGTCTAATCAAAAACATCAATATATTATTTAGTGACAAATGATAAAAACTCAACATGCATCTACTTCCCAATAGGGGTTCACACAACTAAGAGGTTTTACTATGCATAAAGTACTAACCACACAATAATTACCTTTTATTTCCAACGTGCTACAAAATTAATGATAGGGTCTTGGTTCACATGTTACACTTATTAAAAAAGTTTTTACTAGTAAAAAAATTCCCTAATTAATATCAGTAGGCATAATAATTCACCCTAAGCCATATCCTTCCATCTCAGCCATAATTTCCCTAAAACTAGGCCTATATACTGAACTCGAACTAGAATATTGCACCATAATATCACATACTAATCCATGTATGCATATTCCTAGTCAATTACCTAACTAAAACAACATTCCATAGCAAACCATGCCTCCCTTATACCCTAGTCAAAATAATCCACTTTTGACCACCCAACCTCTACCTCAGGTCCATGTTCCCTCTTATTTCCTAGCACAAGAACTATAATAAATGAAGGATGCAATTATCACCATCCAAATTAGAAATCAAAAAAAGAAGTTTAATTTGGATTATATGTGTTCCTACTCATTCAACATGGAATATCTACAAATACAATTTCCTTTAGGGTAAAAACCACCAAACTTTGACAAATATAAGGGTAAAGTAGACCCTAAGGCCCATTTAATGAAATATTTATTTCTTACCAACTAGTAGCCTACAATGACATATAAATCCTACTATTGTTTTCAAGGAGTCTACCAGGACAAGCTTTGGAATGGTTTCTAAAATTGTCAAAGAACTCAGTATCTGATTTTGATGATCTTTTAGATAAGTTTATGTAATGCTTCTCCTACAATCTTGAGCATGAAATTTTGTTCGTAGATTTGACACAAGAAAAATATAAGGATGATGAAATATTTAAAAGATATTTGTAGTGATGGAGATCCCTTACCAACTGATTCACCCATAATTTACTAAACAAGTAATTAGCCACTATGTTTACCAAGAATTTACATAATGAGATATATTACCATTTAGAATACAATGTGTGCACACTTTCAAGGAAATCATTGATAAAGGTTTTTTGATCAAAAGGGAACTTATTAATAAATGGATTATCAAGATAATCTCATTGAATCAGAACCAACATCAAAACCAAAATAATGGCCAAAACTAGAACCAAGTCTAAGTACAAGCATTGCAACTAATCCAAGCCAATAATTATAATAAAAATAAGTAGTTCAATCATAACAAGAATGTTTTCAAGTATGGTGTAACTAAGTCATGACATGTCTAAATGGTACAAACACCATCTACTTAGCCTATACCACATGTGTAAATTAATCCTAACTAATATCCTCTTCAACAAACACATAAAGTGCAATAACCTAGATAAGCACAACAAATACAACTTTTTCCTTTGCTAACCCCTCCTTTAAGGAGAAATATGCCTACTCATTACATCTTTAGTGACCTTGGAGAACTAATTTAATCCATGTTTTACAAGCTAGCCATTGCTAATATGATTACTTTGCTTATTCAAAAAAACTATCCTAAGGGAATTCCTTATCTAGATTGGTATAGGTAAAATGAATTTTGTGAGTAACATCAGGTTAATGGACATAATATTCACCATTATGTGTATATTAAAAATCCTATTCATAATATGTTGGAAAATGGGGAAATAAAATTATATACTAGAGCTTCTACATCCAATCAAAACCTTAGTATTTATTAAAACCCCTTTCCATAACATAACAATAACCAACAACAATAATAGCAAAGGCTAGAATAGTATAAATAACAATATCAATTGCTTAGACAACAACAAAAAAATTAAAAACAAAACTAACATCAACCAAATGGATGGAATCAAGGCCATAATGATGCTAATAACCAATAGACATACCATGGAATTTCCCATGACTACAACAAATTTGTAGGCTATATTATGGGAGATTGCATTTCCACCATTTCCATCTATCCAAAACCAAGTACCAATCTAGAAAGACCATTAATAATCAATTTCAATCAACCAACCCATGTCAATGATCCATCCTTGACTTGGGACTGCATATAGGCATACTAGTAACTACGGATTACTACTTTTGGACCTCATACCAATGACTCATCATTGACTCATGACCACACACAAGGTATCAATAATTGAGACTTATATGGTGCCCCTCTTCCATCATTTTCTTGTAACAATGGTTATGTATCTAATCCCAAGTGTGAAATCACAACTCAATGATTAAATATTACCATACCGGGCCCACAAACATCTACCACTTCACCCATCCAACCCACCATTTTGGATAGGAACAATCCATTTACCGCTATGCAAGAAAAGACATTCGATATTATGGAATAATTATAGAAGATGCTCACACAAATTTCCATTTTAGATTTGTTGTGTACATCTACACTCCATAAGAACATCTTGATGGAGTTCCTTGGCCAATCCCAAGTTCCAAATGACATAAGCCCAAATAAATTACAAGCTTTGGTTGGACATCTAACCCCATGCCAATAATTAATCTTCAACCAATGTGATATATCATCTCTTATACCTTTGAATAATAATCCATTGTACATCAAAGTTATCATAATGCAACACAAAGTGAAATGCATCCTCATAGACAATGGATCAAACCTATATATTATGTCTCTAAAGATCATCAAGCTTTTTGAGTATATAAGAACCAATCTACAACCAAAAATGATCACCATCAAGGCATATGATAATGAAGAGTGGGAATCATTAGGCACTATCATCTTGCTAGTTATCATTAGGACTTTGACCCATGAAACATTATGACATTTTTTAGATCTTGATTTATCATATAATTTAATTTTGGGTAGACCTTAGATACATGATATTCATGTAATCCCTTCAACATTGCACTATGTATTAAGTTTTCCCATTCAGGTATGGAAGTCACCATTCACAAAGATTTACAACCATAAAAACATTATAAACATTTGGATGCTGAATATGAAAGCTATAACTACCATTTTGTTTAAATTTGATTGTCAAGGACAAAGGGAAATAAATAATTGTTGACTCACCAGAGGCCAATCGTATTGACCCAGATACCCTTGATTCACTTTCCATTATGTAACGTCCTAAAATGTCTAATCATTATACCATCTCAGATAATGACCTAGGAGAATATTTGACCCATGATACATTCCACATTGCCAAGCTTCCATGGAACCCCATTTCTTATGGAAGAACTAAAGTCAAACCACCTTGCATAGAATGAAAATGAAAGGGAAAAGGCAAACTGCATAGTCCAACACCTATCATTTTCACACCATCTATTGTATAAGAGTAGGACCCTCTTATAGATGATGAATCTTGGTTGTAAAATGACAAACTAGATAATTATTATCAAAATTAAAAGTACCCTATACCTAGAAGGATCATGGAGAAACATGCTTATGAAGGAGGAGGGCTTGGACCAAATAAACAAGGAACACTTGAGCCAATTTTTACCACTCAGTATAAAGGAACCTATGGTCTTAGATTTAAACCACTTGGGGGTAACCCCATGTATCTTATTTATGTTTCAGCACCAACAACTAGTGATGATGATGCTGAAAGTGAAGTAGAGTATGATCATAACCCTTATAAAGATTGAGCCAATACGACTCTATTTGATACAAATGTCATTCATACCCTTAAAGTAGTTATTTGAAATAATTAGCTTCTTATATATCACCATCAGCTTATAGATTAGGACTAAAAATAATCCATAATGCCTGTAGACAAGTTTGAGAATGATGAGGCCTTTTGTGATTTTTAAGGCCTAAGAGACAATGTTCTATTGGGAGACCAAAAATAAGGGTTCCCAATAAAATTGGATCCTATAGCCTATTTTGGAGAATAGGTGAACACCCTTACCCATAAACAAATGAATAAAACATTGAGGTCCCAAAGTGAAAACTTCTTTGAGGTAGTTTTGGATGAAGGAAAAAGTAAAGAGAAAGGCCAGTATAGTGGTGAAAACATGTTTTAAGCACCATTAGTGGGGGTGTTCCACCTTAATAAAACATAGCTCAAGAGACCACCAATGATGAGTTTGACTATGGGTCTGAGTTTAGTTCTAAAGAATAATAGGGTTTTGATCGAATCATCCAAGAGTTACTAATAGTGTTTGTCATATGGCCAACTCTACCATTAGGAGATTGTGATTACTCATACCTTGGAAAACTTGAAGATACAATCTAAACAAAGAACTATTCCATTGTAATCAAATTTAAATATTTTCCAACCATTCTGGAAGATGGTTTAGCTCTTATGGTGGAGGAAACTATAGAAGTTAACATGTAATATACCTCTATAGGGTTATATATTGTATATGGGTGTAGAATAGTAGTAGAATGAATAGTAGTGAATAGTAATGAATATAAATAATAATCCCACATGCATATAATAGAAGAGTGAGATAGATTAGAATAGTATAAATAGAGGGGAATAGGCCATTATAATATATCCAAGCAAATATCAATCAAGAGTTGAATACTCTGATAAGGAGGTAGCCCCCTCAAAGTGGCACGTGATTATGGAGTTATTACTTCTTGCCAAAAAGGAATATTTTAGTAATATATTTAGTATTTATGTATGTGAGATAGTAGGTTCATATCATTTGGTCTCAGAGTAATTTTTAGGGCCATTTTTGTGATCATAATTTTTATTATAGGTACATTTGGGAGCTTCATGGAACAAGTCTAAGAAGTGCATATTTTTGTTTTTGTCCTAAAAAACTTGAATATTATTCTTCAAACTACTCACAAATTATAATGAATCAAGCCAATTTTTTTTATTTTTTTGTACCTTTATCTTAGCTTTCTAGAAAATTTTAAATTTTTGAATTTTGTTTAGTATTTTAAAAGTTATCTCTGTTTTAGTGAATGCTATTATGTTGTAAAAAAATCAAAATATTAGTCATATTGATAATTTAAAACACTTTGTATTATAATTATATGAACACATTTTCAATTGAAACTGATGTCTATTTGATTGTAATCATGGGGACTCATATTTTATCTAGAGGTAATTTCATTGTGGCCTTGACTTAACTTCATCAAATGGGGACCATTCAAGAATATCAAGTAATATTTGAAGCACTCACCAACCAGACTGTAAGCTTCTCAATGCCTTCTTTCCATGTTGTTTCATCAATGGTCTTAATGATATAATTATATATGAGGTTAAAATGTTTAGTCCTCACATAATGATGGAATCTATGGGCTTAGCCAAGATAACTAAATGCCACATCAATTGGAAATGTCTCCAAACAACGCTCCCTTAAAGTACAAAACATTAGAGAAAGCATTAGAAGTGCCTAATCACTCCTCTAATGAGTCCATTTAAGACGCCACCATGATCGATCAGGCCCCTAATGAGCCCAAATAGGGAAATGAGTATTCAAATCCCTTAGAGAAAAATGCTAAGGGGGATGGCATGTTGGCTTACCAACTAGTATATTTTGTGCACCCTTGTTCTAACTTTGAGATGCTAATTGTCAAGCTTTAAATTTTAGTGATCGACTCTATCCTCATTTTTCAATATGAGGTTACTCCATCCATTGATCTCTATGCAATTCACCCTCATGTTGTAGTGTTTGGGTTCACATTTTAGTTATATATGCTCACATCCCAGTCCTAGAGGAAGAAGTGGAATCCTAAATGAATGCATGGCCAAGCCTCCATTCGGTCAACATCATATTTTATTATGTAATTCTTATCATGTTTTGAGGGTGAAATTTTTTTAAGGGGGACGGGATGTAATATACCTATATAGGAGTATATATTGTATATGGGGGTAGAATAGTAGTAGGATGAATAGTAGTGAATAGAAATAATAATCCCACATGCAAATAATAGAAGAGTGAGATATATTAGAATAATATAAATAGAGGGGAATATACCATTATAAAATATACACATAAATATCAATGAAGATTTAAATACTATGATAAGGAGGTATCCCCCTCAAAGTGGCAAATGATTGTGGAATTATTCCTTCCCACCAAAAAAGAATATTTTAGTAATATTTTTAGTATTTATGTATTTTGTGTATGTGAGATATTAGGTTCATATCATAACATTGAGACTCTAAATGACCTAAAATGGATCAAATTAGGCATGTCTCTCATCAAGGAGGAATGTGACATCTTTACAACCCTTTTGAGGGAATTTGTTGACATATTTTCTTGGGCTTACTCAGACATGCCAAGTTTGGAACCTACCTTGGTTGTACACCACCTTGTGGTACATCTTGATGCCAAAATTGTGAAATAAAAATTATGAAAGATGTATCCTTACATGGCTATATTAGTATCGAAATATTTGGTAAAAATCTTAGAAGTGATATATATTCGACTGATCAACTATTTGGAGTGGATCTCAAATGTTGTGCTAGTCAATAAAAAGCCAGAAGGAATCATAATTTGAACTAATTTTAGAGACATAAATAAGGCATATCCCAAGGATGACTTTTCTCTACTGAACATTGACATGATTATTGACTCTAAAATGGGTTATGAAATACTTTCATTGATGGATGGATTCTTAGGGTGCAACTAATTCTAGATTGCACTAGAAGATGAATATAAAATAACACTCACCACTCTATGAGGAACATTATATTATCAAGTTATGCCATTTTGTCTCAAAAATGGTGGAGCCACATACCAAAGAGCCATGATCATCATATTTTACTATATGATGCATAAAATTATTGAAGACTATGTCAATGACATGTTGGGAAAATCCAAGACTAGGGTCAATCATCTAGTAACACTACAAAAGATATTTGAGATATTGTGTGAATACAAGGTTTGACTCAATCCTAAGAAGTGTTGCTTTAAAGTTAGTTCAGATAAATTGCTTGGATTTATTGTGTCTCATCAAGGTATAAAAGATGATCTAGCCAAATTTTAAGCCATTACAAAGATGCCAACACCTTCTAATTTGAAGTAGCTTTGTAGTTTATAGGGCAAGATATAGTCTATCAATGCTTCATTTCTCAGTTGGATGACAAGTGTTATCCCTTTATATATTTACTAAAGAAAGGTGTCATATTTCATTGGTATGATGAATGCCAGGTAGCTTTCTAGTAATTAAAGGGTTATCTTACAAATCTACTTGTTTTGTTACCTCCTATACTAGGAAATCCATTCCTACTATACCTGTTAGCCATGAATAAAGTCTTGGGGGCACTTCTCACATAACATAATGATAATGGAAAAAAAAAAGTGATGTATTATCAAAGTTTTACACTAGTTATGTATGAGCACATTTATACACCCATTAAAAAACTTATTTATCTATGGTCTTTTTAGCTCAAAAACTATGACATTACATGTTGAACAATAAGACCATGGTTATTTCAAAATTAGATCCAATCAATTATCTATTATTTAAAACATTCTTACAAGGCTACATGGATAAATGGATTATGCTATTGAGTGAATTTAAGATAGAATACATCAACTAGAAGGTCATCAAGGGATACATATTTATAGATCAGCTTGCTACAACTTCCTTTACAAATTCAAAACCTCTTATAATTCAATTCTCAAAAGAGTCCATTATGACCATCATTGAAACACCTCTTGAGGACCAGTACTAGAAGCTATATTTTGATGGTTCATTCATAACACATGGATAGGGGGCATGCCTTTTGTTTATTACTCCACAGGGGGATTTAATCCCTAAGTCATTTTAGATCAATTTTCCTTATACTAACAACATGGACAAATACAAAACACTCATTACAAATCTTTGTTAGGAAATATAATGGAATATTCAACATTTACAAGTTTATGGTGATTCTCAATTAATCATCAATTAGATTATAGACCATTTTTAAACTAAGGATGACAAGCTGGTGCCATATAAGCCCATGGTTGACACTCAAATAATATATTTTTGATGTATAGTTTTAACATATACCATGAGCCATTAACAAAACAAAACATGCCATGGACACCATTGGGTCTTTGATTTGTCATATAGACATGACAAAAAAATACCAATTCCTAGTTTAAAATTTTGTTACACCATCTCATGAACCTTCATAAAGATTCAAATTAAGTTTTAGTAGTTGATTTAGTATTCTAGATAGAGGCCATATTCTGGGGCAATATGATAGTGGTTTGGTAGTTTCATCCTTCATTTTTTATTCTATTTTATACCAAGTGAGTTTGATTATAACTACCTTTTTGTAAATTAGTGTCTCATCATAATGCTACTACTTATAACCACCTATAGGAAAATTCATATCATTGACCTATGCCATTTTTCCTAATTATAACCACCTATGGGAAAATTAGGAATAACATTGTTATCATGCCTTGAAGTACCAACTTACCATGCTTATGCTGTATTATGCCCTTTGCCAACTTTACTTATTTTATTTAAATTGGCTACTATTTAGTCAAATTTATCTACTATAAGGTAGAACTACGGTGACTTGAGGTCCCATCTTGGGACTATGTAGGTAGTTCTCAATTCACGTTGAGGTCAGCTTAGTCACCCTTTTCTACACTCTCACCATTTTGAAAGCATTTCTAGTTTGAATACTCTCACCATTTTATGATATTGGACCATTTAGTATCTCATCATTCTCTATTGAGTTGAGATACTCAAAAAATTCCAAAAACATCTATAAAAGACCTTCAAAAATCCTAAACACAAACTAATTCTTTACCTTAAGGATTCTAGGAACCCTCACTATGTCACAAGCAACCACTTGTCATTTAGTTTTCCCATCCTTATTGTCCTCATGTCCCATGTTCTTGCCATTTTATGAGATCATTCCCATATTCTTCTATAAAAAAATCATGTTTTCTACTTATCATCATTTTACTTTTATCTCATTTCTTAGGATAACTAAATTTGTCCTAAATTTTTTTGTTAGATCTCGTGTTCTTAGAACTATGTAGAAAACATCCATTTTCCTAGTGCATCTGGATCCAACTTGTCTACCCCCTTCCTTTTCTTTTATTCCCCCATTTTGTTTGTTTTGTTGTATCATATAGTCTAGGGGCCATGTTCATTGTCTTTTTTTTCTCTATTTGCGCTAACACTATATTTAACTATTGTTTATGTTTGTTTGTTTGTTTTGTTTTTTCTTTCTTTTCTTTGTGTTTTATTTGTTTATTATGCCTATTTGTGTGCTTTCTTATTGTACCTTGATTCAGTCTATGTGTCTTCATTGGGTGATTCTTTATGAATTATTATTGAATCCATCCATATTATTATGTCAACATTATCATTATGATTTTTATCATTGCTTCATTATTTTCACATGTTTATTGGACCACATGTCAGTCCTTATGCATATTTTGGCTCAATCATCATGGTGTTCTATCATGATGCTTACCATCACATGTTATAGTAAAAGTAAGTGTGTATAGTCTATAAAACACCATGGCCATGATATATCTCCTTGGTACCTAAAAATTTCCTGATCTACCCAAATCATGTTCCACATATAAAGTAATTAAATCATGAAAGAAATTTAACCCTTATTAGTTCAGACAAGCATCTCCCTAATAGCAGGTTACCCAAATTCATTTTTTTCCTTTGTACCAATTTTCCATCCTATTCCATATCATGTTTACCATTATTAGGATACTAATGATTATAATTGCTTCTAGGCAAATCATTTTATACCATCCCACTTACATTGCCAATGATTCTAACCACCTATGGGTAAATCATTGTGTTTCCATCTATTTTGGAGTTAATGATTATAACCACCTCTAGGAAAATAATTATATTTCTTATACCCAACTAGGGCAGATTTTCATTTTTATAATGCTTATAACCACCTTTGGGCAAACCATTATATCTATCCACCCAATTGGGGCATATTTTTATCCTACCAATGATTCTAACTGCTTGTGGGAAAATCACTATTTTCCCTTTCATGATTATAACCACCTTTGGGAAAGTCATTCTCTTATTACCCTATGCCTTTTTCAATGATTATAATCTCCTTTGGGCAAATCATTACCTTTTTTTCTCATCGATGCCAATGATTATAACCACATGTGGGTAAATCATCTTATTTGTCTGTCCAACTGGGGTAGCTCCATATGTCACTAATTATAACTGCCTATTAGAAAATTAATATATTCCATCCCTTTTATCTTTTTACTCCCATCATTTCCTTCTTTCAAGGGACTAATCACTGATCCTTTTTGCCAACCACTCCCTCAAGGGGGCACCTACATTTCATCCATTATTATTAAAGTCATAGGCATATAAGATGTTTTCATTCTTTGAGAAGATGTTATTCTACCTATAGCTTGAAATGCCTTCCCAAATAGGGAAAATTTATATACACTTAAAATTGGCCACAACTAGATTTCAAATAGAATTCAGACCGATTCCTACCAACCATTACAAATTAAGCTTAAGAATCACTGAACATCCCAAATTTTCTTATGCATCATTCATCAAAGCTCAAAATCATGTTGAGACATCCCTAATTAGGGTAAATTATCATATTCAATAATAACCTCTCACATATTCATCGCTAATCATCTTGTGGTATAGAAATAGTCAATTTGGCCTTTGGACCTATTAAGTAGGGCACATGAACAAATATCAAATCTTGAAAAGCTAAATGGCTAATCATAATTAATTAACAAACTAAACTAAATTAAATGCCTAGTTGAATTATCCATTTGAAATTAATGAATAAATAAAAAAATAAATTTAAAAGTACAAATATCCTAGCCTTTCATCATGACCTTTATGAGTTGTCAAGCTCTTTGAAAATATCCTAAAATATATCATTTTGGAAGCCATGCCTATTCATTGAAAATAATTATTACTTGATAACTATTAACTTTACTAGGGTTATATTTGACTCACCTAGGTTAGGTTTTAACCCATTCCACATTTAAACTCTAGCTTGATTCACCTTGGGTTAGGGTTAGTTCCTAAGCTTATAAATACAAGCTCTTGCCTATTGAATCGTAAGCTTGGATATTGTGGAGTTATAATGTAGGTTTTGTTGCTTGCATGAGATTCATATCAATATTGTTATAATTCCAAAATATTGATTTGAGATACATCAAATCCACAACACAAGTCATGGTTCTAAGGAGATAAGGACACAACAAGCTTTATTTTCCATAGACTCTTTGAAACACAAGTTGAGAAAGCCACTCAATAAAGGATTTGGAGCTCCCAAGGAAGGTAAAAGATTTGTTGTCTTTTAAATTTTAATTGTGATTTCATTTGTCTTTTATTATTAAGATCACCCCTAAGATCTAGGCTTGGAGTGTAAGTGTTAGTATGTTTATTAAAGTTTTTGTTACTTGAACTAACATGTTACTAACCTCCCTTCTTGGATTCCTATGATCACATTTACTATCTGCATGTGTTTGATTATTTATTTTAAAAATGTTATCACAATTTTTTTGGGTAGATATAGGTTTATATGGGTTCCTTTCCCATTAAATAACTCAAAAAATTACCAACGTTACTTGGTATATTGATGTAATCAATAATACCAAAGCCACCAAAAAAAATTAGCTTAGCCAAAAAAATAGGCGAGCAAGAGTAACCAGTTTAAAGAATGAAAACTACATCAACCTTATGGGAAAAAACCCACTCATCAAACTAAAATGAACAAAAAAATAGTACTAAATACTCTACTCAAGTGACTGCTAATTTATTATGAGAGTAGAGTTCTATATGACACAAGTTATTTTTAAAGGCATATTTTTTCCTATTAGAGACCTTTATCCATCCTTTAGTATCATCAAATATATTATCCTACTAAGGAGAAACTACTCTTGAGTCTAAGGCTTTAGTAGAATTAGATCCCAAATGGGAGGGGCTCAATTTATGAAAAGAGTGATCTAATGATCTATGAGGAAACTGTGAAATATAAATTTCCAAATCAAATCCATTTTTACTAAAGGGTACCTCCTTATTGATAAAATATGAAGAAAATAATGAATCAAAAGAGGATGTCAGGGGATCTAGCTCTACCAATTAGAGCACATATGATTGCTTCTCGTATTAGCAATTAAACACAGAATTATACCAGAATGATAAAGTAACTAGAAACTTGAGACAACAAAGAATTTGAGAGACAATACACACTCTTTGTATTAAATATTACTAGAAGAAAATACAATAAGGAAGATGCCACTTCTTCCTCCACCTCAAAGGCTTGCCACACCTCAAGACCTTCTTCCCTCTCTCTCTTGCTCAACACAACAACTCTAAAGCCTGAGTTATTATCCCTCCTTGAATGCTTCAGCTTGTCTCCTTGACCTTGCTAGCTTCAATGCTTTTACTTGCCTTCTTGCTTGATTACAATACATGCCTTATGGGTCTTTAAATAGGATCCCATGCTTACAAAAATAGAACTCTAGTTACAATAATTAGACACGTAGCTCGTGACTATAATTAGTCACTTGACATGTAAACACTCGCTTCACTTAACTGACTGTTCATCAACAGCAGTTTCGAAAATACACAGGCGACCGACGCCGGTCCCTGCTTGTCTGGTGCTGTCGACGTTGGCCGACTGTCTGCCATCAACGATCTCCTTCTCCACTGTCTATGACTGATGTCGGTTATACTACTGATGCTAGTTCCTCTGGTTCTTCAGCATCCTCTCTTGTGTCTGCAAATAGTTAAAGCTTTTAGCTCCACACCTTAACAATCTCCCACTTGGAGATAAACAACTGCAACTTGTACCTGTACCTATACACCATTTATTTTGTTCCTTAGGCTTTGTATCCCTCTTCAAAGTCACTCTTGAAGACCAACCACCACTGAAACTTGTGATGCTGAACCTGTCACTTATGCCACAAGAATTTTGCTGCTTCCAAATTCTTCATGACATACTTCTGAACCAACTCTACCCTTAGCTCAGAAAACACCTTGTCTATGAAACCCTGCAACAAGCAACACAATACAGTAACAGGATAATGTAGCTAATATTATCCAACCTGGTAAAGATAAAATACAATGGTCAAACCTCCATTGTTCTGCAACTTACTCAAGACCATATACCATAGCCTTCTATCTCATGTGTCCATCCACTCTCTTCTCTAAAATGGGAATCCATCCCTCTATCCAGTGCTTCCTTCTAGCTGATAACACTACCAACAAATACCTATTTGCTTCTCCAAGGACTCACACTCCTCATCCATGCCAAGCTCCCACTATTTCTGGATTCTACCTGCATTGCTTCTTCCATCTTCCTAGTTCATGACTATCAGTAAGCAATATAAAGAAGGTGAACAATGAATATGAGGTTCACATACCTTTCCTGACCTCCACATGGGTGTTTGAGACTTATAGATCCACCCAACATCCGTTCCAGTGACCGATCTTGGCCATCTCCCAGTCTACTCTCAACCAATGTCAGTTCCCTGTACTGACCCTGACTGTCGACATCATTTCCCTGGCCGATGCCGGTGTCCCTCCTGTCGACGTCGGTCCTTATGACCAATGTCGGACTTCTCCAGTCCAACCTATCGACCCTGCTGGTCTGCACATGAAAGATGTCGATATCTAGATGACCGACGTCAGTTCCAGGTGACCGACATCGGTGTCTGTGTGTTCCTGTAAGTGATGAAATTTTCATTTGTGAGCTCTTCTTAGATCAAACCTCTGTCCATGTTGCCCTGCTCAGATTTATTTAGCCCGTGTGACTGATCTCTATCCTTCATCTCCTCCATAAACACCAAGGCTTCTTTGTTCCTGTCAAAAGCATCAAATTTCCTCTTTTTATAATGAACTCTATCTATGCTTTCCAAATTTGAACACATAATTTTTGAATCAAGAACTTCCATTCCCTTCCTGTTCTTGTGACCAAGCCTATTAGGCCACATCTTCGAATCTACACCAGAAGTAGAATCAGTAATATAAGTAGACAGATAAAGAGTATCTACTTTCTTACCTCTTGCTAGAACAAGTGCTCCCTTGGTAACCTTCCAAGAATCTGCTGTGAGGGTTATTGTGCATCCCTCATCTCCCAACCTTCCTACAAAAATTAGACTCTGCTTCAAAATTGGAACATGCATGACCTCCTTCAACACCCATGTGTTGTCAATCTATAATCTCAGCTGCACTTTCCCTTTGCCAACTATTTGACAAGGCATACCATCCCCTAAATAAAGAACTCCAAAGTCTCCCTGTTCATACTCATAGAACAAATCTCTGTTTGGGGATGCATGAAAAGATGAACCAGAATCTAAAATCCATGATCCTACCTGACTATCCGAAGAAAGTATGAGAGCATCCTGCATCACGATATTTGTATCCTTTGCTTCTTCCATACCTGCATGTTGATTCTCTTTATCTCTCAACCAACACTCCTTCATGTGTCCTTTCTTTCCACAAAACCAGCAGGTAATACCTTTGGACTCGAATCTCCTTCCCGACCTTGATTTCCCTTGCTCAACCTTCTCCCTTTGCCTTCCCATGCTTTCTGCACTTAGAGCATTCCCTGATGATTCACCTGTGCTTCTCCTGCATATTTCTTCATTCAAGATCACACTCAAAACATCATCAACTTTTAAGATTTTAGAAGAAGATGCAGAATTACTTACTGCCATAACCAAACCGTCCCAACTTTCAAGCAAAGAACATAAAATCAAGAGAGCCTTTACCTCATCATCAAAAACAATATTGACTGAAGCTAGTTGGTTTACCAAACCATGGAAATCACTGAGATGAGTATGTACTGATCCACCTTCCTGCATTTGCAAAGTAAATAGCTGCTTCATAAGATATACCTTATTAGAAGTCGAGGGCTTTTCATATAAATTTGCCAAGGACTTTATCAACTCTTTTGTTGTCTTACACTGTGATAAGCTGGAAATCACAAATGATGCAAGGCTCAACCTTATGGAACTGAGAGCCTTCCGATCAAGAATGTTCCATTCTTCATCCTTCATATCTGTGGGCTTGCATGCAACCCCACCCAATGGTAAGTACAAATCCTTCTGATACAGATAGTCCTCAATCTGCATCCTCCAATGTTGATAATTCTTGCCATTAAACTTCTCCATTCGTAGCTTGCTTTCTTCTGCCATTGCTGAACTCCCACTCAATCAAAAAACCCTGTGAATGACTTGTAATAAAAAATAATACCCTGCTTCCTGCAAATCGTAGCTCTGATACCACTTGTCAGGGGATCTAGATCTACCAATTAGAGCACATATGATTACTTCTTGTATTAGCAATTAAACATAGAATTATACTAGAATGATAAAGTAACTAGAAACTTGAGACAACAAAGAATTTGAGAGACAATACACACTCTTTGTATTAAATATTACTAGAAGAAAATACAATAAGGAAGATGCCACTTCTTCCTCCACCTCAAAGCTTGCCACACCTCAAGACCTTCTTCCCTCTCTCTCTTGCTCAACACAACTCTAAAGCCTGAGTTATTATCCCTCCTTGAATGCTTCAGCTTGTCTCCTTGACCTTGCTAGCTTCAATGCTTTTACTTGCCTTCTTGCTTGATTACAATACATGCCTTATGGGTTTTTAAATAGGATCCCATGCTTACAAAAATAGAACTCTAGTTACAATAATTAGACACACAGCTCGTGACTATAATTAGTTGCTTGACATGCAAACACTCGCTTCACTTAACTGACTGTTCATCAACAGCAATTCCAAAAATACACAGGCGACCGATGCCGGTCCCTGCTTGTCTAGTGCTGCCAACGTTGACCGATTGTCTATCGTCACCAGTCTCCTTCTCCACTGTCTGTGACCGACGTCGGTTATACTACCGATGTCGGTTCCTCTGGTTCTTCAGCATCCTCTCTTGTGTCTGCAAATAGTTAAAGCTTTTAGCTCCGTACCTTAACAGAGGATACCAAAGGAGGACAAGAATATTTAATTGTGTCTGTAAGATCCTTAAAAAAACTAAAAACCTTACCCATACCTATAAAATATATAGCTTTTTCCTTATCGAAGATAATCAAATGCTCCACATCAACATCTTTCTACCAAGTTCCAAATTTTCAAAAATAAAACTTTCTATTAGGTTTCCAAAATAATTCTTATGGAAATTATTAGCCATATGACCATAAGAAAAACATATCCTACAACTAAAATTTATTCTTTCATAATCTAAAGTTTGAATCCAAACTCTATCACCAACTTTGATCTTAATAACTTCTAGTAATTTTTTGGAGAGATCCATAGTAATGCACATTTAGGAAAAAGTCATTTGCATGTGGGATTTATTTTCATGAGTGAGGGAAATAAAATCCCCAAGAGAGATACCAATGGATTTAAGAGAAGAAGCCTTTCAAAATTACAAAGGCAAATGAGGCAATCTGACCCAAATAGGAAAAACAACAAAGGACTTTATAATAGGGTTGAAAGTAGGGAACTATAGTTTCATGCATAGAAAGGATTTATCCCAAGTCCAAGGGGATGAATGCAAAAAGTGATCTCTATTTGTAGAGGAATAACAAATAATGATGAATAAACCCTTTACACAAGGATAAATAATAAAATTTCTAGCCAAAAGATATTTCAAATGCTTGGAAATCTAGGATTGCAAATCCACTACACTCATCCAATTTGTTTGCAATTGATAAATAATTACAACATAAGAAAACCAAGCTTCCTCCCTTAGAGTCACACTGCCTAGCTAAATCAAAGGAACACCAAGCCTTATCATTCTTAGATTTCTCCATACAAGAGGAGAATCCAAAATACAAACCATAGATAAAATCCTTGAAAGAGAGGAGGAAATAATTGAACCAAGAGTGACCAATAGATCCCTTTGTGTAACATCTAAAAACCTATCCCAATTTTAATCTCTAAAAACCTTGAAAGAGAATGCAAGAAAAAATATGGGCATTAGTCACATAGAAAAAAAAAAAACCTAGGATTACACCCACCATGGAAGAAGAACATCTTGGAGGAAAAAAGATTTTGCCCATGCATCACCATTACCAACTTAGCCTATAAAAAGACCCCTAGAGGAATGAAGGAGCTCAGGGGTGGCATAGGGATGACCCTAATAATTATTAGGACCAAGAAAACTAAAATATAAATTAAACAACATATTATGTTAGTAATAAATTTTATGGCCACAACCCTAACTGCTAAATCTATGTTTTTTCTTCAAAGTTGTTATAATCTAGTCTAAATTGGGAAATTTCATTATAGTATTTATTTTTGAATCTATATTTTTTATTTTCATTTTTGTGAAATCCTAGTGGAGTTAGAGATTAATTATTTACTTTTTTTAAGGAAATAGATAGCTATTATTACTTTCAATGATCAATTATAGATAATTGCTTTGGTGTATGTTATGCATTTTTATAAATGCATATATGTCTTTCCTATCCATTGAATTATAGAGGTTTCCTACTAGAGCTATTATATCTTACTTCCTTGAAAATTTTAATAGGTTTTCAATTTCATTCTATTATATTTTATATTTTTCCACCTTTAAAATAATCTTCTTTCCTTCACATCCATCTTTCATACTTTCCTTGCTTTAGACATTTTGTACTTTTTGGTTAAAATTACTACCCTAATGAAACCATTTATGTTGTAAATATTTTACTTTACTAGAAATTTTTATATATCAATAAAGGTATCTCCACTTAATAATAGGAAAAGGAATATATCCTCTAACTATTGATGATAAACATCTATTTGTCCAGTCAACAAATTTTCATGCTAACAATTTTTGGCACCCATTGTAGGGCATGTATTTCCAATACTCATGCAACCCAAATTTTGAGATATTGGTCCATGTGACTTTACCATCAACACAAATAACACTATACCAAATTGAACTTTATTTGGAGAAATATACACAACTAGATATTATTTCCCATAGTAGACAACTAGTATGGGATTCTAACAAAGTTTTATTAACTTAGTTCCAAATTATTTTAACAATTTTGAATCAAGAGTTAGACCTTGTAGAAAGAATAGATATGATTCACTCACATAGATAAGCCCAAAAAATCTTGACCAGTAGTTTGAATTCAATATATTTCCTTTATGAGCATCTAAACTATTTGAAATCTTGATTGTCAACTTGGTTTGAATTGGATATAAGCTACTGAAGAAGACATCGCTTCAAGTTTTCAACAAATAGCCTAGGATAATAAGACAAGTTTCACTCAATTAAATATTATCACTATGGTGATTAACATAGAGGAATATCATGATACCTTATCTAGAAAAATACTCAAATTATTTCAAAGAGACAAGTAAGAAAACAAGCACATAAAGTAGCTTGTTGTTTTCTCTAAACTCCTATGTTCATGAAATGCCCATGAGATTGGTCATTCCCTAAAAGGGGAAGGTGGGGATAACTACATAATTTTGTCCTTAATTTTAGGACTGATCTAGGATCAACCTAGGGCATGCCTATGGTATTTGACTTCAAAAATAGAGTCTACATGAATAGTTTCTAAAATATGCACTATTACCACCGAAAGTTCAATGTAAAGTTAATACACACAAGTCAAAGATTATTATGAGAATTTGAGTATTATGTTTTCTATTTCTAAACACAAGGGAAAATGATATTTCAATTCCAAAGAAAAAACACAAAAGAGAGGGGAAAGTAAGGAAAAAAATTTACCTAAAGGTCTAAAATGAAATCAAGGCATTGATCATCAAACCAAGTGACTTTACCACAATTATACCATTGTACACTGTGTTTCACTAAAGTTATACCTATAAGAACATAAAGTGGGAAGAGTCTAAGGGAACAAAGAGTATGCCTTCAATATGAGCTTTGATTAAATATGAGTATTAGGGGTTTATAGTAAGCTACACATATACACCATATAATATTTAGATTAACACATAAATTAATAGTACTATAAAAAGGGAAATGATATAACTCACACAGTGATTATAATAGCCAAGCACATCATAAACATAATACACATAAAATAATAAAGTATTAATCTAATTAACCTAACTTTGATAATTTGAAACATGGATATGAAAGAAAATTGAGACATTGAACAAACCCTCTATAGAAAATAGGAATTGTATTCATTAAAATAAGTAAGTGATGTTACAATAATAGATTTTAGCCAACTTACAGTTTAGAGAGATGAAGGAAAAAATATGTGAAATTCTATATATAATACAACAACACTTTTAATTTTTTTTTAGTTAACCTCTATAGTACAATATAGTTATTATTTATATAGATAAGGATGGGTCTAACCTCAAAATAGTGTGAGGATTCCATCCTAGACCATGATGGCCACTCATTACAATTGCAACCATAATTCAAAATTTAAAACAAGAAAATCCCTTCAAATCCATAAAAGATTTGTGGGGGACCACTTAATTGATACAAAGAGGTAAATGAGAATGCCCAGATCCTAAATTCTTTGATCTAGTATCCCTAACTTCTAACACAACTATCATGAGGTCAAAATCCTTGTCTAGCTTGGCAAGGTTCATTGGGGGCTCCCTAAAGATTACCTTAGCTTGAGTTGCCAATCTTTAATATACTTGGAAGGGTGATTACATTGACACTTAGACCCTAAAGACCTAGTTGATGCTTATTTTGGACTATGTTGATAGATCCAACACCATCTGAGCCCTTTCTTGATTTTATCTAGTGACTTTCTCCTTCATGACCTAGTAGAATTGACCTAGGTGTACTCTAAATTCCCCTTAGTCAAGCAGGGTGCCATCTAGGTAAAATAACATAGATATATTAACCTTTTTGAATTAGATCAATATCTTCTTATTTCCTTCCTCCAAGGGTCTATTTTTAGTGAAATCCATGACCAACCATTCTTCCATAGCATCCCCCATGTTCTTGGCATACATATTATACAACCCCAAGTTTGAGGTTGGTAATAGTTTTAACTCATAGAACATCCCTTTGTTAATCACCACTTGTAGCTTCTTGCACTTTCTATCAATCTCCACAATCCTCTCCATGTAGGCTTAGGTTCATTGGATAAATACATTGGTCTTAGCTAGAGTCTCCACTACTTTCCAAAGGACTAAAAAGAGTAGTAAGAGGGCATCCTTGACCTAAATAATAAAATAAGTAGAAAAGGTGCTCTTTATTTAGGATTCTAAGGTTTGAACCTACCTCTGTATGTCCTCAAGGATATTTTTAGACATATCATGAGTTGCCTCGAGAATGGAGAGTGGGTCCTCAACCATACTTTATTTTCAAATGGATGTCCTCACCTTGGTGAGGAAGAACATATATTAATGGGTCTACCAAACCCTAGGGTTCCCCTCCTAGTAAGACCTCTACATCAATTTCATCTTCATGCTCTTTGAAGCTTGGTTAAATCTCCACAATATGTCTAGGTTGCCCTAGGTAGTCATCTCCAGGGCTTGTGACCTTGGGACCATTCCCTGGGTTATGGGAGGTGTAGTAAGGGTGGCTAAAATGGTGGTAAAGGGAAGAGGATGAGGTGGAGGGGATATAGAGGAAATAGAGGGAGTGAATGAGGATAGTAATGGAGGTGGAGGGGGCATAGGAATGAAAAGAGGAAGGATGAATGGGGAGGCCCATCAGAACATCTACACTTACGATTGTCCTTGGGTTAAATTCACCTAAGGGGGAGTTACCCCCTAAAAAGGGTCATTGAAAAAAAGGGTAGAGATGGGTTGGTCAAAGGCTAATCCTATGGTGACCTGGGTAATAGAAAGATGGGGTTGGGTAAAAAGGTGTTGAGGTGATGCAACTAGGGTTGAAAGAACTATTGCAGCCTATAGAGGAGGTTAGACTAGAGTAGAAGGCCTTTAAGCTAGAACCAGAGTGTGAGTTGCCTTATGATTCTTATTTGGCCTTTTAATAGGTTTGACTCTAAACATTGAAATGGAAGGAATTCAAGAATATAAAGAACCATGAAGGATAATGGTGGAGGACTCAGAGCTATTAAGGTAAGTGCTAGGAAGGAGTGGTCACCAGGAGGGTCTGTACCACTAGTGGTGTGCTTTTGATAGTCATATCTATGTTGGATGATAAAGGCACACCTAAGAAAGATAACAAGAGGACTCTAAGTTATGAAATGGATGGAGTAGAGGGGAATGAATAGGAAAGGATGCTCAAGTAGACCAAGGACAAAGGCACATAGGAAAATGATAGAGGGGGTATAATGGGGAAAATATGAGGCACCACTTAGGGGGTTTGTGGGAGTGGAGTGAAATTGATGGGTGCTGGGACCAAAAGTTGGAAAGTAAAGGGAGTGAGGGGTGAAAGGGAAATAGGTGAAACTAGAGGTGTGAGAGGGGGAACCTAGATGGGTGCATGTTGTGAGCCTCACTTTGGGATCAACCTTAGACTATAGAACACACCAAACCTTAGGGTCTATATAACCCAGGGCCAAGGTGATTGTGATTGAGCTAGATACACTTGGGCTACCTGGCATCAAGTAACTTAGGTTTGGATCTATAGTAGGTGGGCTAATGGAGATATTTGAGGAGGTAGAGGTAGAGGTGGTAAATGAGGAAAAAATAGAGGAGGCAGAGTTGGTTCCTCTCTAGACCAAGCAAGAGTTGGAAAAGGCATAGAGGGGCATGCTTGAACCTTCTTACCTTTATTCTTCTTTTCCATGATTTAGGACAACTCTTAGTCATTGATAGGATTTAGGTAGAGATCATCATCATCCTATGTTTGATGACCATATTTGATATTAAGGTAGGTTGAATACCATGCCAAGTTAGCTCTAATTATCCCCTTAAGGTCCCATTTCCAGATCCTATCTCTTATTAAGGTGAATGAGTCCCTCCTAACCACCATATTCAAGATTAGAGGGAAGGCCTATAGATGTGGTGCCTGATAATGATTGGAAGTGGTGGCCATGCCTTTTGATTATGCTATATGTAGATCCTAAATATTCTTTCCACCAACTAATAAGATTTTTTTTCTCTACTAGATAATCTAGGATGAAATATTACATTCAGAGGGGATCCTTAAGGAAACATGCAATCATGATGATGATGCCATATATGTAAAGCTAGTAGTCTATAATAGTGGTGATGGAATCCTAGATTGCTTATGATAGCTGGAGCATCAAATATCTCATTAATCACCTAATATACCACTAGGCATAAATACTCACATATGTCCTAGATGTGGTTCTAGAATTGGTGGACATATAAATTAGAGAAGTCCACATAGACTATTGAGCCCCTGGGGACCCATGCAAGAAAAGCTTAAGGATTGAAAGAGAGTGTCCTATAGACTGCATCCACTAGGTAGCTCATCATTTATAAATTGCTCTTAGCTTGGGCATCTATGACAATAATGACCAACTTAAAGTTGATCAATCCTCCCATGTATGGGACTTTTGAGCATGTGAGGATCATATGCAAGAGAGACACCAATAGTTCATTGATGTCCAACTAGTCCTGGGCCCTAAATAATTAGTTTAATAAGATCTTATCTATCTACACTTCCTCCTAGAAGGTGTGGACTATGTATGATTAATATCCTCCTTGTTAACCCATTTAGCATTTAGGTTATCAACCCAATCATGGAGGATGCCATATATTTGGTAGGTCCCCATCTAGGTCATCATTGCATCATTAGAAAAGGTGTAGTCTAGTAGGGAGTAATATTCCTTTTAAGAATTCTTAGAGATATAAAAAATATGGTTCTGGGAGTTAGGTGAATTCACTTAGTTATGAACCCCATCTTGCATGTAGATGGCATTGTGAAGGAGGTTATCAAACAAGTCAACATATAGAAATGCCTTTAGAATTATAATACCTCTATGAAGTCTACATTTATTGTAGGGCTAAAGAGCATCCTTAAACTCTATTTTTTAGTCATTATCATAGCCTAAATCCCTAGGGACCTACTTGAACACTTTGAATATGTCATTGTAGTGCTTGAATTTAGTCAAGCCAATTAGGAATGTGGTATCTCGATACTAAAGTTCAACCTTTGGGTTTGAAGAGGATACAACCATTATAATAACAAGATAGAGGGGAAATAGGGAATCTCTAAATGTATGAGGTAGGGAATATAGGGGTGCTTTATGATAATTAGAGAGATATGAGTTAGAGTGTTCTCTAAGGTAGTAATCATAACCATTACTGAGCTTCCCTTGGGATTTTATAAATGCATGCATGCATCCCCTTGTATTAATGGAATTTGGAGGCTCATTTACTATGAATTCAAATTTGAGTTGGTGGGTAGAGTTCTTCACTTTACTTTTAAATCTAGAGTTGAATTTAGATCCCATGATACTTCACTTCCATCTAGATATATCTATGGTGATGGGATGTTTTAAAACTATCCAATCAGGCCTAACTTTCTATTTTGTTAGTTCTTAACACATGATAGGTACATGATCACATATATTAGAGGCTTCTTGATTAATTCCCACTTTAAAACACGTCATATGCTCATTCATCCTCCTACTAGTGGTCAATACCTAGTCACAACTTCATACTCCATATCATTCCCTTAGGAAGGGTGATGTGTCACCTAAGGACATGTGACACATCTTGATTGGTTTTCCTACCTCATTTTTAACTTATTATAAAATTACTAGGGCCTTAGGTGGATACCAATTCATCTACTTACTAGTGATATGGTACCTTCTCATTTGGTAGGGCTTTCTTGGTGTTTGACATCTCTAATAGGTCCAGGGATTGGCCACTCTAATAATTAGGTAACATGGTGACTTTTCATTCTAGCAATCTCACCCAATATTTTACATATTGGATAGGTCTAGGGAATGGTGAATTTAAAAGTTGGGTGACATGGTACCTTCTCATTTAGCTAAGTTCTCTTGGGATTTGACATCTTTGATAGGTTTGGGGACTAGTTACTTTGATAGTTGGATGTTCTAGTGCCTTCTCATTAAGCCAGGATCTCTTAGGCTCTAAAATCTCTAATAGGTCTATGAATTGGACACTTTGATAACTAGATAATGTGGCACATTCACATTTGACTAGGCTCTCCTATGTTCTGACACCTTTAAAAAGTTTAGGGACTAGCCACTATAATAGTTTGGTGACATGGCACCTTTTCATTTGGTCACACTCTCTCAAGCTCTGACATATTTAATAGGTTTGGGGATTGGATGCTCTAATAGTTGGACAATGTGGTGCCTTCTCATTTGGTCAAGATCTCCTAGGATCTAACATATCTAATAGGTCTAGGGACTAGCCATTTTGATAGCTAGGTAATGTCATACCTTCTCATTCAACTAGGCTCTCCCAAGCTCTAACATATCTAACAAGTTTGGGGACTAACCACTCTAATAGTTGGGTAACATGCTTCCTTCTCATTCAGCCAAGATCTTCCAAGATCTAACATATTTGATATGTTTAAGAACTAGCCTCTCTAATATTTGGGTGACATGGTGCCCTCTCATTTGGTTAAGATCTCTTAGGCTCTAACATCTCTAATAGATTTAGGGATTGGCCACTTTGATAGCTAAGCAACATGACACCTTATCATTTAGTTGGGCTCTCTTAGAATTTGACATATACAATAGGTCTAGAGACTAGATGATCTAATAGTTGGGCAATGTGGTGCCTTCTCATTAGGCTAGGCTCTTCCAAAATATAACATCTCTAATAGGTTTGGGGATTGACCATTTAGATATTTGGGTGATGTGGTGCCTTCTCATTTGAATAGGCTCCTTCCTCTAAAAAATCCATAAAAAAGACTAATTAAAATGTGAAAAGGTATGCAATTCATTTAATACTTACTCAACCCTTATTAATACTTTGATTTTCCATGAAGGGTGATGGGTCTATTTCTTTGGGAAATAATTGAGACTCTGAGAATTCCCATCAAAAGTAGACCTACAATGTTAAAATCTTAATTCACAAAATAGCTAGTCTACTTTAGTTATAAAAACTAAATGAGCCTTATTGTTGCTTAGGAAAATTAGGGCAATATATATATTCCAAAGATTTAAGTAGGTGCTACCAACAAGATCAAAATAAAATATCTTGAAGCTCTAGTTCATGAGATCTTTAGAGGGGTCCTCTATATTAAATAAAAGGGGGTGTGTTGGCCATAACAAATGGCAACGTTTGTAGGGAAAGTGATGACAAACACTTAGAACCTGACCAATTTATTCTCCTTTCCTCTCTCAATACAAATATTATAAGAAGGATATTTATTCACAATAGAAAATATGAGACACTAAATAATCATAATAGAAACTGGAATATTGATATTTCACTTTATAGATGGTCATTATTATGTGTAAGGAATGATTTTCATTTTCCATCTAATCTTAAATTTTATTCGAGTAATCAAGGTTGGATTGGTTATCAAGCTTCATCTAGGAATTTATGGCTTAGAAGGGAGATGGTTGGGGCATTGATCTGCTACCAAAAAATCATCCATAACCCTAATAGAGATACCTCTAGTCCCCTTCATGGCCTTGTACCACTACTATCTAGGCCAAAAAGCCCATGTAGAGATTGTTTGTATAACCATTTCAAGGTAGACACATAATTTAGATTATGAATATTTTCCTTATTATTTTATAATATTCCACATGAAAAGATTATCATTTATTAGTCTTGTCCATTTGGGATTTGGGACCAAGCCAAAGGTGAATAGATGATGAGGAAGTTTTGAATACCTAGCTAGTCTTTGATTATCTCAAATAATCTAGTATTTTCTTGAGGTGTTATATTAAGTGCATCTTGGTGGCTTTATTAGGATGTGGGTTATTATAAAATCCATCTATTTATTTTAGAATCATTGGCATCTCATATATATAATTTAAAAATTTTCAATTACCATCCTAGAATTTCTTGGATTGAAGGTTTCAACTTGGGTCTTCCTACTTCTTAATAATCCTTCTAGGTTTTAGCCTTCACCTAGATCATTTAATAACAAGGGCTAGGTATCAGAGGAACATAACAAAATAAAAAGGGATATGGAGGGGAAATAATAGAAAAAAATAAAAATCACATAGAAAAAGCAAATGCAAAACAAAAAACAAACCTATCTAATATATAAATTACCATCTTTGCTCGAATTTCGTAGAAACTACACTGGAATAGATAGTTGAGAAATAGTGATTTAGGAACTACCTATTTATTGGAAGTGGTAGCTCATTTACCTTGAGATATTTAAGACATAAGGTATTTTGGGCCACATTTTCAACTATTTGGTATGGGCCAATCTAGTGGGGATCAAATTTTGAGTGTTGGCCTTTCTTTTCATAAGCCTTGTCTCACATTAGGACCAGGTTAGATATTATGAAGGTCTTGATTCTTACCCTCTTACCGAACCACCTTTTGAATATATCTTGGTGTTTAATAAAGATCAATATAAATTCATCTTAGGCTTACTCTTATTGAATTATGTTGAGAAGTCTGAAATTTACCTTATCATCTAGTTTTTGTTACATGAACTTATAATTTGGTAGTTTAAGCATGATGGACATGATTGGATCTAATTCATAAACTTGAAGGAAATAAGAGCTTTTGAGGGATTTTTTATACTTAGTGTGGTTCTCCCATAGGGTGAAATTTAACAATGGGTACCATTCTTAAGGATTTTATTTAGCTAATTTATTGATAACATCCATCAAATTCTTGTTAGTGGACTCTGTTAATCTATTCCCTTTGGGGTAGTGATTGGATGAGAACTTTAGCATGATCCCATTATCATAGGTTATTTATGTGAATTTTATTGATTTAAAGGTAGGCTATTATCATATACCAAAAAAATGGGGACCCAAAAACTAGTGGTTATGGTGTTCTTAAAGAACTTGATGAATTTAGTGGTGATGCTTATTTTGGTTACAATTGCCTCAAACCACTTAGTGCAATAGTTTGTGCCTGTAAGAAAAAAATTATGATTGACTAATGAATTGGGGTTAATTACCCCCACAAAATTTAGTGCTTATTATGCAAATGGTATAAACTCCATAATGGGTTGTAGTGGCATTGTTGTATGTGTTTCTCTCTTAGCAAAGGTCTGACATTGATGGTAGAAATGGACATGGGCATGAACATATTTGAACAATGTGGGCCATAAGTAGCCTACCTAAGGAATTTTTTTGGCTATGTCATTTATTATAGGGTGGATAGCTCCAAATTTTTTATGGAAATTTTCCATTATCTCTTTGGCCTCTTCTTGTGATACACATTAGAGATAAATTCCTTAGTGGTTTCTCCTGAAGAGAACTCCCTTATTTAGAATAAGTTTCATGGACTTTAATTAGAGGGATATCCTATATGTGTAATTGAGTCCTAGAGGTTTGTTTCTATAGAATAAAAATTGCATGACTAGGGCATACTAGTCTAATTGAAGTACTCTCTTTTGGTATACTTGGTGTTATGTAATCCTTGAGTCTATCTCTGTGATTAGATGAGTGAGGCCTTGTCCTCTAATCGGTTTGGCCAAATTTATTTCCATGTCATAATTTATAATTTTTTCATCCATCAACTTCTTCTTTCACCCAACTAATTCTACCCCATCATATGTTTTATAGCCAGGTCTAGGATAATAACATGTACGCTATTTTAAAGGATGTAATGTTTGAATTTCTTCACTACCTTTGCTAAGGCATAGGTGTGCTTGTTTATAGTAGAGTATCTGAACATGATAACCTTAAGGCTACTACTCATAAAATCCATAGGGTGTTATTCTCCTTCTAACCTTTGGGTGAGGCAAGTGATGATGGTGTTCTTTGAATCAAAGGGATAGATATATAAATATTTTGTATAATCTAGGATGATGAGGACTGGGGATTGCATGATAGCATCTTTAATATTCTAAAAAGCCTTCTTTAATTCCACATGACATTCCAATTTAACATCCTATTTCAACATTTCATTCAAGGGTTTTACTATTTTAGTAAATCTAGAAATAAAATTACACATAAAGCTGATTTCACCAAAGAAATATTTTAGCTCATTCTTATTATTATGTAACGGGAGCTTCTAAATTTCATCCACCCTTTCAGGGTCGATAGCAATACCTCATTTTGTGAAAATATGATCAAGAAGCTTACCTTTGGTGACACTAAACACAATCTTATTTAGGTTAAGGGAAATGCCATACCTTTTGCAAATCTTTGAAATATCCTCTCCAAGTGGTGCATGTGATCTGACCTATATTTTGAAAACACAATTAGGTCATCCATATATATTATTATACATTTACCTATCGATCCTTAAAAATTGAAGTCCATCTCCATTTGAAAATTGGAACCAACATTGATTAACCTAAAGGGCATTTATGAATAAGTAAATATGACCTAATTGGTGGTGAAAGCAGTCTTAGTTATATATTCAGAGTTGACCAAGACCTAATTGTATACCAAGAAGCCATACAAAAAGGACATCATTTGAAACCTCCTCACCATTTTGTTCACATAATATAGGGTGGGGAATGTGTAATTATCTTTATTTGAGGCTTGGCTTAAGTTTTGGAAGTCTACACATAGTCAAATTTCTCCATTCTTCTTTTGCACTAGAACTAGGTTGGATACCCAGGTGGAGTGGTGAACTAGGAAAATTATCCCTAAAAAGAGCAACTTATAAACTTCCTTGTGTATTAAGGGACCTAGGATTGGGTTTATAGGCCTCTATTTTTTCTTGAAAGGTTTTTGGTTGGGTTTTAGGGGGATAATATGAGTGATTACTCTCAAGTCAAAAACATTAAGGTTTCCATAGGCTCAAATAATCACATCCTTATATCTTAGTAGTAACCTTAGTAGATGCTCTAATTCATGGTCCATCCAAGTAGGACCTACATTAACTATCTGGATATTTTTTCTAGGATTGAGGTTGATGAGTCAACACTTTTGGTCCTCAAACTTGGGTCTTTTAGATTGAAATTTTAGGTCTAACACATAGAATGATATTTATAATGAGATCATCCCATTCAAGATTTGGTTCCCATGAATATTTAGGATCACATCTTTATCTAACTCATTCCCAAGGTTATCTTTGTCTTTTTCATCTATAATTTGGGCCTCAAATATTCCATCATTATCGAGGAACTAGGTGATATGCTAGTCATCCTCAAATACCTAAATGTTTGTCATGTTATTTAGGATAGAGGGATATGGGTGAGTTCTATAGAGAAATATTTTAGCTCAATGTCATCCAAGGGAGTTAGGTTTTCTATCACAAATGTTAGTGAGTTAGCTAATTAGTTTTTTTTCTAGGGAATGGGGATGATATTAAATGCGTTAAACATTTCTATTAAGTCCTAATCCTTATGATTATATCTCCTAAGGTATGATAGCTTGAATTGAAATTTAGTCTTGATTTGGTTAACCACCAAATAAGAATCACTAAATACTCTTAGTTCATTTTTATTAAATTTTAATGCAAATTACAATCCCAAGATTAGAGATTCATACTCTACCATGATATTTATTAGATAAACTATAACCTATATACTGTTAAATCAATTATCCCTAAGGGTTATATAATTAGAACATTAGGCCCACTACCTTGTTTTGAGAAAGCTTTTTCTATATAAAGAAACCACAGGCCAAGAAAACCTAGCTTATGACTATTTTGATCTTTAGGAGGCTTTGTGCTTAGCATGTAAATGCCTAGGTCTGAGGAAACTAGGCTTACCTTATCATTGATGGCATCATACTCAGTGATCATATGTTTCATGGGGGGTTTTATATCTACCCATATTTAGTTAGATAATCCACTCTAAGATAAACACATATGGGATAAATTGGTGGCCATATACCCATTCAAGGATTTATACCAATCTCTACCAAGGAGCGTGCCATAGGCTTATGGGATATCCACCACTTAAATGTCTATGAAGTGTTGAATCCTAGGCTCATAATCCAAATAGATGTGGAAATTTACTAGTTCAAATATCATTTTTACTTTTGACTTGTCTAGCTAGATCACTACCTTGTCTAATTTTATGTGGGCTAACCTGAGTTTCTCACATATGCCTTCTAGCATTACATTGGCTGAGGCTCATGAATATATGAGTTATCTATGTAGATTATTTACACATAAATGGATAGTTAAAAGGAAATGGGGAACCTCCATATTATTTTTGTGAATGATCACATTGGTATGTGTTTTTATCAATTTTAGCTAGGCCTATGGGGTCAGCTTTTGAGTCAAAGATTTTAGAAAGAGATCCCATTGATCTATCTTTTAAGTAAGCTCATGAAGGGTGATGTTCACCTTGATATTTTTCATATCCTACATTATGTTATGATATCCTTTACTTTGGATTAGTGGGATATTTATAGGTGCCTTAGGTTATTTGAAGTATTGGAGGTGGGGGATCATTCCTAACATTTTAGTTTGGTAGGCTTCCACCATTATTAGGGGGTGTTGAGGTAGTAAGGAGATATTATTATTTACTATTCATGAGGGTGGAGTTTCTCCTTTATAATTGATAAAATGCTTACAACTCATTAATACCCTCCTCTAGATCATTTTATTTTTGGCTAGGGAAATCCATAGTCTCTAACACCATAGTAGTACTAGGGGATTTATCTAACTTAGAGGATTTAGGGTAATTGGAGACCACCTCATATTCTTCCATTTATTTATGTAATATTTCAAAAGTAGAACCAAACTCTGTGTAGTCTATTTCCCCATGTGTTATCGTATTATGTACTTGACACTAATTAGGCAAGGCTATGTCAAAGATATTAATTTTGGGTAGCCTATTGGGTGAAGGTTCTAGTGGGTTGTGAGGGCAGTTATAATTTATATTTGGTCTTTGATATGTGAATTTTTTATTTAAAATTTATGCATTAGAGTTACTCACCTACTTATATAGCCCTAGGAAGTCATTACCAAGTTTTTATACCATTGACTAAATGGTATCTAATTACTCTTAGTGGAATCTTTAGGTGTGGTTTGGTCATTACTAGTGGCATACATTATTACCTGATGTTGAGTTCATGGGATAAATTCATGGATCCTTATGCTTAGGAAACCTAATTATTAGTTTGAAATGGGGTGACCTAGTGGGAGTTGATGCATTATTGGGAATGGCTAAAGCATTAGAGAATTATGAATAAAATTGGGTAATAATTTTAATGCAAGCATTTGTGGTAGCACACTCAGAGTAGGATCCATCATGTGACCTTGGGGATTCAATTAACTATCCATTTTGATGGGCCCTGTATAATATAAGGATAGGTCTGTTATGGCTACATCCATTCTTAGGAATATGGTTATCTAATGTTCTAGCACATTCTTATATATTTCAAGTACTAGTTAAGGGTTAGGCTGATAAATCATAGTTACCTAACTATACATCTTTTGAAACCTAGCATTGAAGTTCCTAATGGGTTTGTTGGGCTTCATTTGGATATAAGAAAACTACTGATACAAGACATATCAAAATTGGGCAAAGAAAGCAATATCAAAATTGTCCCAACTCAGAATAGAGTCTTTATGAAGGTTAAAGAAATAATCATATGCTAAGTCCATTAGGGTAAAGGGGGAAATCTTACATGCCACATCCTCATGTTCTATATTTAAGATCCCTAGGGAAATTTTGTAGGAAGGTATGTGTTCCTTCACAATTTGTCCCACATTAAGGGTGAAATGGGGAAGTTACCTCTCAAGGTTCTTGGGTAAATCATGGAAAAATCTTGGGACATTAATGGTAGAGCCAACTAACTAGGCCATCTAGGGATGTAAGTTTGGGATTGGGTAAATGGATGAACTGATGGGAATCATAAGAGGTCTAGGTTAGTTGAACTTGGGTTTTGTATGGAAAAGTAAGGGGAAATTTCTACTTGGCCTTGGCAGGACCTATCCCTAATAAAAAGAAAAAACTCTCTAAGATGATTCATAATCAAATAATAATTAACACATTATTACCAATAAACTAATCTCAACATAATCAAGAAATAAAATCAATGACAAGCATGAAGTATTCTTATGAGAAGAGCCCTTCTAGTGCCATCTATTATTCACTCCAAACTCCTTTATTCATGAAATACCCATTAGATTGGGCATTCCATAAAAGGGGAAGGTGGGGATACCTATGTAATTTTGCCTTAAATTTTAATATTGATATAGGATCAGCTTTGGGCATGGTTGTAGGTATTTGACTTCACAAATAGAGTCTACATGAATAGTCTCAAAGAGATGCACTATTACCACTGAAAGTTCAATCTAAAGTTCATACACATGGGTCAAAGTTTATTATGAGAATTTGAGTATTATTATTTTTGTTTCTAAACACAAGGGAAAAGGCTAGTTCAATTTTAAAGAACAAACACAAAAGAGAGGGAAGTATAAGGTAGAAAAGAGAGCCTCCAGGTCTGAAAGGAACTCAATGCATCAATCATTAAACCAAGTGAGTTTACCATATTTATATCACTATAGAGTAAGTTTTACTAAATTTATACCTAAAATAACATACAATGGGAAGAGTCTAAGGGAATTGGGATTATGCCTTCAGTATGATCTCTCACTAAATATGAGTACTAAGGGGTTTATAGTAAACTACACATAAACACCATATGGTAATTTATAGATTAATACACAAATTAATAGTACTATTAAAGGGAAATGAGAGAACTTACATAATGATTATAATAAATAATCACATCATAAACATAAGACACATAAAATAACAACATATTAATACAATTAACCTAATATTGATATTCATTCAAACATAGAGATGAAAGATAATTGAGAAAGAGAAGAAACCCTCTATAGAAAATAAGAATTATATTAATTAAAAGATGTAAGTGGTATTACAATAATTGATCTAGGTTAAATTTATAGTCTATAAATATGAAGGGAAAAATAGGTGAAATCCTAGCTATAATCCAAAAATACTTTTAAACAATTTTTGTCGACCTCTATATAATAATATGGTTCTTCTTTATATAGATAAGGATGGGGCTCACCTCAAAATAGTGTGAGGATCCCATCTTGGGACATGATGGATACTCATTATAGTTACAACTATAATTTAAAATTTAAAACAAGAAAATCCCTTCAAACCCACAAAATATCTATAGGGAACCACTTAATTAATATGAGGAGGTAAATGAGAATGCGTAGCTCATAACTGCTTTGATCTATTATCCCTAACTTTAAACACAAATTCCATGAGGTCAAAATCCTTGTCTATCTTGTTAAGGTTCATTAGGGGATCCATGAAGATTACTTTGGATCAAGTTTCCAATATTTGATAGACTTGGAAGTGTGATTTCATTAACACTTGGACCTTGAAGACCTAGTTGATGCTCATTGTGGATTGCATTGATATATCCAACACCACTTGAGCCCTTTCTTGCTTTTCTCTAGCGACTTTCTCCCTCATGACCTAGTTTAATTGACCTAGATGGAATCTAAGTTCCCCTTAGTCAAGAAAGGTGCCATCCAAGTGGAATAACTTAGAGATATAAACCTATTTGAAGCAGGTCAATACCTCCTTATTTCTCTCTTCCAAGGGTCTAATTATAGTGCAAGCCATTACCAACCATTCATCCATAGTATCCCTCATGTTCCTAAAATACATCTTATATAACCCCAAGTCTGAGGTCAACATTACTTTTAACACTAGGAACATTCCTTTATTCATCACCACTTGTAGATTCTTACACTTTTTGTCAATCTCTAAAATCCTCTCCATGTAGACCTAGGTCTATTAGTTAAATACATTGGTCTTAACCAGAGTCTCCATTACTTTACTAAAGAATAAAAAGAGTATTAAGAAGGAATATTTGACCTAACTAATAAAATAGATAGGAAAAGTGTTTTTCACTTGGGATTCTAAAGTTTGAACCTAACTCTACATGTCTTCAAGGAGATTTTAAGACATATCATGAGTTTCTAGAGAATAGAGAGTGGATACTCAAACATCCTTTATTTTATAGTAGATATCTTCACCTTGGTGAGGAAGAAAATATCCTAATGGGTTTACTAAACCATAAGGTTCCCATCTTGGTCAAACCTTTACATCAATGTCATCTTCATGCTCCTTTAATCTTAGTCAAATATCCATTATACATATAGGTCACATTGGGTAGTCACCTCCAGGGATTGTGACTTTAAGACCATTCCTTGTGTTATGGGAGGTGTAGTAAGGGTGGTTGAAATGGTGGTGAAGGGTAGAGGATGAGGTGGAGGGGATATGGAAGAAGTGGAGGGAGTGAATGAGGATAATAGTGGAGGTGGAGGGGGCATGGGAGTGAAAAAGAGAAAGGATGAATGGGGAGGCCCATGAGAACATCTACACCCACTATTGATCCTAGGTCAAATTCACCTAAGGGGTAATTTTCCCTAGGAAAGGGTCATTAAATATAAGAGAAGATAGGGGTTGGTATAAGGCTAATCCCATGGCACCCTAGGTAATGGAAAGAGGGGGGTAGGGAGTAAGGTGCTAAGGTGTTAAAACTAGGGTTGAATGAATTATTGAGGCCTAGAGAGGAGGTTATATTGGAGTAAAAGGCCCTAAATATTTATCCATATTGTGAGTTACCTTCTTCTTCTTTTACCTCTTACCAGGTTTGGCTCTAGATGTTACAATAGAAGGACTGCAAGAATATCAAGAACCATGAAGGCTGATGGTGGAAAACTTAGAGCTATTGATGGAGGCACTAGGAAGATTGGAATGGGTACCATGGGGGTCCATACCACTAGTAGTGTGATCCTAATAGTCATAACTATGCTAGATGATAAAGGTACACCTAGGAAAGGCATAATGAGACTCTAAGTTGTGAAATGGATGGAGTAGAGGGGAAAAAATAGGCAAGGATGCTTAAGAGGACCAAAGCCAAAGGTACATATGCAAATGGTGGAAGGGGTACAATGAGGAAGAGAAGAGGTACCACATGGGGGTTTGTGGGAGTTGAGAAGAACTGGTGGGTGTTAGGACCAAGAGTTGGAAAGAAGAGGGAGTGAGGGGTAAAAGGGAAATAAGAGAATTTAGAGGTGTGAGATGGGGAATCTAGATGGGTACCTATTGGGAGCCTCACTCTAGGATCAACCTTAGACTATTGACCACATCAAACCTCAGGGTCTATGTGGCCCAAGGTTGAGGTGCTAGTGGCTGAGTTGGCTATGCTTGGGCTACTTGGCATCAAGTAGCTTAGGTCTAGATCTATAGTGGGTAGGCTACTAGAGCTATAAAAGGAGGTAGAGGTAAAGGTGGGGTATGGGGAATAATTGAAGGAGGTAGAGTTGGGTCCTTTGTGGACCAAGTAAGAGTTAGATAAGGCATACCAGGGTATACTTGAACCTTCTTACATTTATTATTCTTATTTTCTAAGATTTAGGATAAATATTGGTCACCAATAGCATTTAGGTAGAGATCATCCTCCTCCTCTTCCTGATGACCATAGTTGATATTGAGGCAAGTTGAATTTCATGCCAAGTGAGATCTAATTAACCCCTTAGGGTCTTATTGCTAGATCCTATCTCTTAATAGGGATAATGAGTTATACCCAACCATCATATTTAATATTAAAAGAAAAGACATATATATGTGGTACCTAATAATGATCAAAAGTGGTGGGCAAGCCTTCTGATGACACTATATATAGATCCTAAATATTCTTTCCACTAGCTAGTAGGAAATTTCTTACTCTGTTAGTTAGTATGGGATGAAATACAACATGTAGAGGGGATCCTTAATAAAACATGTAATCCAACTGATTATGTTCTCTATGTAAATCAAGTAGTCCTTGATTGTGGTGATGGAATCCCATATGTCTTATGATAGCTAGGGCATTAGGGCCTCATTGATCACTTAATAGACCACTGGGTATAAATACTCACATATGTCCTAGATGTGGTTATAAAATTGGTGGACATAGAGATTATAGAAGACCACACAGACTATAAATCCCCTAGGGACCCATGTAAGAAAATTTGAAGGCTTGAAAGAGAGTCTCCTATAGACTGTGTCTACTAGGTATCTCATCATGTAGAAATTACTCCTAGATTGGGCATCTATAATAGCATTGAGCAACTTGAATTTGATCAATATTCCCATGTAAGAGACTTTTGAGTATGTGAGGATCATATATAGGAGAGGAACCCATATCTCATTAATGTCCAAGTAGTCTTGGGCCCTAAACAATTGGTTTAGTAGGATCTTGTCTACCTAAACTTCCTTCTATAACATGCGAACCATGTACACATTAATATCCTCTTTATTAACCCATTTAGCATTTGGGTTATCAACCCAATCATGGAGGATGTCATATATTTGGTAGGTCCCCATATAATTCATCATTGAATCATAAGAAAAGGTGTAGTCTTGGAGGGTGTAGTATGCCTTGTAAGCATTCCTAGAGATATCAAAAATATGGTGCTAGGAGTTAGGTGAATCAACCCAATCATGGAACCCATCTTGCATGTAGATGGCATTGTGAAAGAGGTTATTGAATAAGTTTATTGGAGATTTCTCATGATGATTTCATGATGATGTCATGGATATGCTCTAGTGAGTGGATGAAGTGATTTGATAGCCTAAGTAACAATGATAAAGTGTGAAATATGTTTGTTATTATATGCTTGAAGGTGGCTTGGTTGATCTGTAGTATTAACTGGTTAGAGAAGATCAGGGTTGAGTATGGTAATTTAATCATGTGTAAGGGGTCCTATATGAATTCAAGAATGCTTTGAATGCTTGTGTGAATAATTATAATTCATATGGTTGATCATAGTTTTCATTTAGACACTTTGGGTCTAGTGGTATAAAATTTGAGTATATAGTTTGATGACATCACCATTGCCACATAGGAATGAGTTAAGGGGAGTTGGTCATATGGTTGTGATGATAGTAGTCCCTAATTTTTATATTCCATATCTCAAGTCATGTATCAAATCATTTTTAAATATATGAGGGTGCAAAGTTTCCTTCTTAGTCATAATTCATTATTTTCCCATACTTAGCTAAATTTGCAATATGGCCAAAAAGAATTGAGTAAATAGTTATATGATGGAATATTTCATACACTTGAAGGTGTTAGGACAAAATGATCATATGGGTTTGTTAATTTTTATGCCTAATTTATTTTTGCTAATTTTTAGATGATACAATGTAGTGCATCAAAAAATACGCACATGCAAATTTGGGATCCTAGGTAGTTTGACTATGTTTTCATATAACCAATTTTGTAATGTGGTAAGAAGAGCCAAGTGAGCATTTTGATGGTGTTATATCTTGCACATGTGAAGGTTTCAATAGAAAATGATCATATGGGTGTGTTTAGTTTTGTACATAGATGATTTTCAATAAATTTGAGATCATGCATTGAAGCATGACAAAAGTTATGCATGCTCAAAGTTGGCCTCTTAGATAGATTTAGAAATAGTAGATCTATGATAGATGATTTTGAGAAGGCATTTTATCTTTCACACACAAGGGTTCCAAGAATAGTGTATCACATGGTTGGATTATCCTATGTGAAGAGATCATCTAGTCCAATTTTTAGATCATATGCGTAAGCGTAAAATAAGTTATTGAGGTGAAAAAATGGATACTCAGGTATATTTAAAGGGTCCCCATACTTAGTCATTTTTTAAAGAGTTAAAGATTCATCAAGATTGATGGTGCATGTTACTCTAAAAAATTAGGAAGTAGTGAGATGAGGATAGGTGCACAATATTTAATAATTGAGTAAAGGTACATGATAAGGATCTAATGATGAGTGAGCATTCATGCATATTGATCAAATGATGAGAGTTGATCGCTAAAGACCTGTCTGATCCACAAAGATTGATAGAGCATGTTGAGTAGATATTATAAGATTGCTTGCGATGGGGTCAACATGACTATGTTTTAATGTTTGGATTTAGTAGACTATGTGTTAAAGATCGATCAAGATCGATGGAGCATATTTGATATGAGCTGAGAGGACACAAAATTTGAGCATTGTGTTTGAAGGTTAATTGTGATCATTTGAATTCAAATATTTGAATTAAACATAGGAAAAACTAGAGATCTATATTTCATCCATATATATTGATATAAGTCAGATTTATTAGTGATGTTAAAATAAAATATTAAGAGGAATCCATGGTATATATAATTAACCTAATTTGAATATTTGGAAGTAAGTATAGTAAAAGATATTAAGCCTAGAAGTTTACTATGTGTTCATGCTTGTTCTGTAAGTGACCCAAAAAGGATATTTGAGCTTGTGTTGAATTATATAATGGAGCATGTTATAGACTCCATGAGGATGCTATATGTGGATTTTGGAGGTGTGATCAATATATCTTGAGTATGAATAATGCTTAAGAAGTTGAATTTGTGTTTGTTCATGGTGACTATGTGTACTAGGTTAGTGTTTGATCATACACAAAGGTGAGCTAAGTTGACTATGATGATTTTAATATGTCAAAGGGGACATAAAGAGTAGATCCATGTATTTTAAAGTGGTCTTATAAAATATGAAGAGGACTCCATGGCACATCTAATGAACCTAATTTAAAGATATGAAAGTAAGTACAACTAAAGATATTGAGCCTAGAAGTTAACTATGTGTTCATGCTTGTTTTACAAGTGACCTGAAAAGGATATTTGAGCTTATATTGATACTATTTTTATGTCTCATGATGAATTATATATTGGAGTATGTTTTATACTCCATGAGGATGTTCTATGTGGATTTTGGAGGTGTGATCAATATATCTTGAGTATGAATAATGCTTAAGAAGTTGACTATGTTTTCATTCATGATGACTATGTGCACCACTTTAGTGTTTGAGTTATTTGAGCATAAGCAAAAGTGAGATAAGTTAATTGTGATCATTTAAGGATGTTTAAGGGGAAATAATGAGTAGACCCATGTATTTTAAAGTGGTTATGTGTTATTTTTTTGCTTGAGGGAGTGATAAAGGGGTGAATGGGTTCATATGAGACCTATAAGAGCTACAAGGGCCTTATTAAAAGGTGTAGCTTCTTAAGGGTGACCCATAGATGTTATGGCTGACCTATAAATATTGTATTGAGTTGTGTCTTCATATGAGAGATTACTGAAGGGATAAGGCATGCCTAATGGCTGACCAAGGTAGTGATTATCAAGATTACTCTATAAATAGTGAAATCAAAGATGGTGATTTATAGACTTTGTGTGAGAGATAAAAGGAACGATTAGAGGGAGGCTTATGTGTGTATTTTTTGGAGAAAAGAAGGGGTAGAGTTCCTTGAAGATGAGTTGAAGAGAATAATATATTGAGGACTATTTTAATGACTTGTTGGTCATAATTATATTGGGAGAATAGTGCATTTGTTGTTTGAGTGTGAGCAAAGGTGAAGAGTGTTAATCAAAGGTCCATCATCAGGTGTTGAAGATATCAATTTAGAGGTGGATGTGTTCATAGGTGTTATTGTGGTATATAAACATCTAAGGTGGTTATATACTCTTTTTAAGGTGAAAATTTCTAAATAGTCTAGTTGTTGTTGCAATTTGACTAGACAAGTGTGGCAACACCTTGTGGGATTATAGTCTCAATAAATAGGGATTATAGTTCCTTTATCATTTGTAGATGGTTTAAATTGGATATTTTTATTATAATATAGTATTAAAATTGTAGGTTCCAATGGGTTTTATTCCCCAAGAGGGTTTCTTATGTATGTCATGTGTTGTGTGATTGATCTTGCATGGTCTCTCTTGCTTATTACTATGAATGATATGTATGCTTCATAAAAACTTGTGGTAACTAGTTAAGAATTTTTAAAGATCATAATTAAAGTTGGATTATTTGGGCTCACTAATTCACCCCCATCTCAGTGATTATACATCTAATAATTGGTATTAGATCCATGTCCTTTGGTAAAGGCTTGATAGCTTGAAGGTGATCCAAGGTACAATGGCTAGTCAAAATGTACAAGGTGGTTTCTCTACTAAGCAAGCATCAATGTTCAATGTATCAAATTATGCATTTTGGAGTGATAAGATGAATACCTACATTATATCCCTAGGGTTTGATGTATGTCAATCAGTTTTGGATGGTTATGTTGCTCCTACTATTCCTCCATCTAGTGTTGCAGATATAAACTATTTGAGAACAACTTTAAGGTAATGAATGTCATCACTTGTGGTCTTACACAAAATGAGTTTACCAAATTAATTCATTGAAATTTTATTAAGGAAATATGGGATAAATTGAAGAATATTTTTCAAGGATATTCAAAGGTTAATCTTGCTAAGTTATAGACTCAAAGAAGACAATTTGAAAGTCTCAAGATGGATGAAAAAGATACTGTGGCATCCTTTCTATAGAGAGTTGATGAGATTGTGAACATCATCAAAGGTCTTGGAGAGAATCTTGAAGAGACTACTATTGTTCAAAAGGTATTAATGTCTCTTTCCCCCAATTTTGATCTAAAAGTATTTGATATAGAAGAGAGTCATGATCTTACTTAATTGAAGATGGATCAATTGCATGGCACCCTTACTACCTATGAGATGAGGAATAGTGATGATACACCACCAAAGAAGGAAGCAACATTAAATACATAGATGAATCCTAAGAAGAAGTTCCAAGGTAATAAATTTAAATAAGGTGACATATATGATATTGATGATGATGAACTAATTTCTTTGATTACTAGGAAATTCAACACTAGCTTAGGGAAGTATAAGGGTAAACTACCCTTCAAATGTTTAAACTATGGAGAGATAGGACATTTTGCTTAGGAGTGCCCTCATAATCATGATAAGAATGATGATGGAGAGCATGGTGATAGCTAAGATGATGACAAGAAGACATACAAGAAGAAATGTTTTAAAAAGTATAACAATAAGAAGAGGTGCTTCAAGAACAAGAAGAGTTTTTACACCAAAGAAGATTGTAGCTCATTAGATGAGAGTGAAGATAATGACTCAAAATATGATCATGAAGATGATGGTCCTACTAAAGATGAATCTCTATTCATGGCTGAGGAAGGAAGTTGCTCACATTAGGAGACTACTTGGAGAGATTAAGATGATGATGGAGATGAGGTGGACCGAGAGACTATTTTGATGAATGCTCTTAAAGAACTAAAGATTGAGAAAAAGATCAATAAGAATATGAAAGATAAACTCAAGGAATATGAGGATAAATTTAGTGTGTATGAGGCAAGATTGAATGAAGATACCAAGGAGCATGAAGATATGATAAAAAATCTTAATTGTAAATTGGAAATTCTATTTACAAGCCTAAAATATAAGTAAGATGAATGTTTAAGGTATGTTTCTAAAAATGAATTTTTGAAATCTGAGCTATAAAAGATAACTAGTAAGGTGAAGACATTTGTGATATTTTAAAATATCCCATGTGATCTAGATAATATTCTGAGTGGTTAAAATCATGCTAGTTATAGAAGTAGTCTTAGATATGAAGGAGAACAAAAGATTGTAACTCAAGATAAGATGAAGACTAATGTGAACTAGGACAATCATACTTTGAAGACAAATCATTAGACAAGGAATGAAGGTACTAGAAGAGTAAAGATAAATCAGATCATATAGCCAAATGTTATGAGGTATGCAAGATTCAATGGTTACTATTATACATGTAATAAATTTGGTCATAGGGCTAGAGAATACAAGAGACTTGTTAAAAATGAATTTACATGGGACTATGATAGGTGTCATTAGTCAAAATATGTAATAGAATCAAGTGATTTAATTGTCTTGATGTGGGACACTTTGCAAACCATTTTCCAGATAAGATTAGACAAGGTGAGTCCTCTTAAAAAAGATGGGGTTATTTTGTTTGTCATGACATAGGACATATTGTAGATTTTTATCCAAATTGGGTAAGGTAAGATACATTTGTTGAAAAAGGTATGGTGTGATATAATTGTGAATAGAGAGGTCACATTTCTAGGTTTTCCAACCAAAGGCCTACAAGACAATATATTTAATTAGGGTCCTAGATTTCAAGAAAGAATTCAAGTTAATGCATGGAATCCAAAGGTGAAAAGTGTGAGTCATGATGAGATTTCAGGTCCAAGTAATTTTTTTGCTATGGTGGAGAATGCTTCAGTATTTGAAGAGTACCAAGAGCTCTCATTATATGCTCATGTTGAGAATGAAGAGATCAAGCTCAAAGAGAAGACCAAGGTACTAATTAAAGCTAGTCCTAAGGTATGTATGGATCTAAGTGAACATCCTACTATTTTTGAACATATATCATACAAAGAACATCAATTATCTATGCCTAGTAATGAAGTTATAGACTACAAGATGGATCCTTCAGATGAAAAGGTATGTCATAAAACTTTGTTGTCTCCATATATTATGAATCCAATTCTAGAAGAAAAGGAGAATGCTGTAGTGGTTGAGGAAGTTTTTTCTCTTAAGTTAAGTAAGATGAAGAACTATAAGTGTCAATGAGAAAGGAGGAGATGGAATACAAGGATTTTTTTTAGTTTTAGAGCATTGAGGTATAGAGGGTGTCTCTATTTATGCTTCTTAAGAGACTCCTTTCAAATGGAGAAGCAAGTGTTGCTGTAGTGTTTTTTAGTTAGAATAGTTTGTAGGGTCAGATTGAAGGTTCTTAATTGACAAAGAAGGATTTGTGATTTTTCAAGATGATATTTTTTCATAAAAAGGAATTTTGACCTTATTATAGCATTCTCTAGGTGGTTTTGTGATCTAAAGGTATGTCGAAGTTAATTTGGAGATTTTTGTTAGCTATCGGGTTCCCAGTTTATGCTTAAGAGCTTGTAAGTCCTAAAATGGGTAACTAGAAGTCAAGATTTATAATGGTGTGGAAGTTCAAATATTTGTCTAGAAGTGTGTGATGTGGCTCTCCAAGTGTGAAAGAAGTTTCAAAGGTCGACATTGATTGGAAGGTGATGTGTTGACTTTGTTTATTTTAAGATTCTAGGGTTTTAAGGTTCTGCTAGAAAAGTGATCTAATTTATGAGTTAAGGTCTAAGGAAAATTAAAAATTTGAATGGTCCAAATGGGTGGTCAAAACAATATTCATATAGATTTTAAGGTTTATGGTTCTCAATTTATTCAAGTTTTTGCCAAATTAGAGGCCTAATTAGATAGTTGGTTTGTGAAGGAAGGATGTTGTAGAGGATGAGTTTGGTGATGAAAATTGGTGTGCTTAATGGGGAATATGAGAGTGATACATATATGGAGTTTTGAGTCTTGAATATATGTTTAATGAAAATTGTGGGATCTGCAAGTTTTAAGTAGGGCTACAAAGAGGCTAGATAGACCTAGTTTAAGGAAGAATGATTTTTGCTCAATTTCTCCAAAAGAGAAAGACATGTATTTCAAGGTGAGTTATCAAGTTGGTTTAGTGTATTTTAACTATTTTTTGAGTGGCATAAAGTTCTATTGGTGGTCCTTATGGTAGCTTAAGAGAAGAGGCTAGTTAGAATGTGTGATGGTTCTTCATGGTGTGTGGAGATCTGAAGATGTTTGGAAGGTGAAATGGATTAAATATATTAGGGCGAGTACCTATTAGATGTTTATTGGTGAGTGAAATTAGATTTAATTTTTTTTGTATGTTATTTCATCATTTTTTGTAGTGCTTGGTTAAAGAAAAGTGTTGGCATGGAGTGAGAGGAAGTTGTCAAGGCAAGAAGAGGTAGGCTCAAGGTAAGGGGGAGTTTGTATCATCTTTATAAGATTATAATTTATTATTATGATAGTATTTTTAGGTCCTTAAGATCAGTGTGTGCCCACTTTGTCATTGTGTCAAAGGGGGAGAAGTTCCTATTAGGGAGAAAGTTCTTGTTGGAGTGCTTTAAAGAGAGAGAAGGTGAGCTATATATTACTATATATGATGGGTCTTGACATCAATGAAAAAGGGGGAGATTGTTGGAGAGTTATCATGATGATGTCATGGTGGTGTCATGGAGATGCTCTGGTGAGTGGATAAAGTGATTTAATATCATAAGTAATAATGATAAAGTGTGTAATATGCTTGAAGGTGGCTTGATTGATCTTCACTATTGACTGGTTAAAGAAGATCAAGGATGAGTATGGTAATTTAAGGATGTGTAAGGGGTTATATATAAATTTAAAAATTATTTATGTGCTTATGTGTATAAGTATAATTTATCTGGTTGATCATAGTTTTCATCTAGACAATTTGGGTCCAATGGTAGAAAATTTGAGTAGGCAGTTTGAGGATGTCACCATTGCCACATGGGAATGAGTCAAGGGGAAGTGGTTATATGGTTGTGATCATAGTAGTCTCTAGTTGTTATGTTATATATATCAAGTCACACATAAAATTATGGTTAAATATATGAGGGTGCAAAGTTGGCTTCTCAATCATAATTCATTGTTTTCCCATACTTAGCCAAATTTGTAATATGGCTAGAAAGAACCAAGTAAGTAGTTCAATAATGGAATATTTTGCACACATGGAGGTGTTAGGACAAAATGATCATATGGGTTTATTCATTTTTGTGCCCAATTTATTTGTGCTAATTTTAATATCATGAGATATAGTGCATTAAAATATATGCACATGCAAAGTTGGGCTCCCAAGTAGTTTGATTGTGTTTTCCCATACTTGGCCATTTTTTCAATGTGGCAAAAAGAGCTAAGTGATCATTTTGATTCTGTTATATCTTTCACACATAAAGGTTTCAAGAGAAACTGATCATATGGGTTTGTTCAATTTTGAGCATAAATGATTCTCACTAAATTTGAGATCATGCACTGAAGTATGACAAAAGCTATACATGCTCAAAGTTGGCCTCTTAGGTAGATTTGGACATAATTGGCTTTGTGATAGATGATTTTGAGAAGGTATTTTAATGGAATTTTATCTCACATGTTTGAGGGTTCCAAGAGTAGTGTATCACATGGTTAGATTCTCCTATGTGAAGAGATCATCTGATCCAATTTTGAGATCATGTGAGTAAGCACATAATAAGTTATTGAGGTAAAAAAATGGCTACTTAGGCATATTGAAAGGGTCCATAGTCATTTTTGAAAGAGTTAAAGCTCGATGAAGATCGATGGTACACATTGATCTAAGAATTTATGAAGTAATGAGATAAGGATAGGTGCATGATGTTTAAAAAATGAGCAAAGGTATAAGATAAGGATCCAATAACAAGTGGTAATTCGTATAGATTGATCAAATGATGAGCATTAATGACTAAAGACCAAACTGATCCACATAGATTGATGAAGCATGTTGAGTCAACATTATAAGACTACACAAGATGAGGTTAATATGACTAAGGTTTAACATTTGGATTTGGTGGACTATGTGCTAAAGATAGATCAATATCAATGATGCATATTTGATCTGAGCTAAGAGGACATGAGATTTGAGCATTGTGTTGGAAGGTTAACTATAACCGTTTGAATTCAAATAATTGAATTTAACACAGGAAAAACCATAACTCTATATTTTATCCATATATTTTGATATATTCTAATTTTTTGGTGATGTAAAAATCAAAGATGAAGAGGACTCCATGGCACATCTAATGAACCTAATTTAAAGATATGAAAGTAAGTACAGTTAAAGATATTGAGCCTAAAAGTTAACTATGCGTTCGTGCTTATTTTACAAGTGACCTGAAAAGGATATTTGAGCTTATATTGATAATATTATTATGTCCCATGATGAATTATATATTGGAGTATGTTTTATACTCTATGAGGATACTCTATGTGGATTTTGGAGGTGTGATAAATCTATCTTGAGTATGAATAATGCTTAAGAAGTTGACTATGTTTCCATTCATGGTGAATGTGTGCACCACTTTAGTGTTTGAGTTATTTGAGCATAAGTAGAAGTGAGATAAGTTAATTTTGATCATTTAAGGATGTTTAAGGGAAATAATGAGTAGACCCATGTATTTTAAAGTGGTTATGTGTTATTTTTTTGCTTGAGGGAGTGCTAAATGAGTGAATGGGTTCACATGAGACCTATAAGAGCTACAAGGGCCTTATTAAAAGGTGTAGCTACCTAAGGGTGACCCATAGATGCTACGAATGACCTATGAAGATTGTATTGAGTTATGTATTTATCTTGGAGATGCATTAAGGGATAAGGCATGCCTAATGGCTAACCAAGGTAGTGATTATCAAGATTGCTCTACAAATAGTGAAATCAAAGATGGTGATTTCTAAACTTTGTTTGAGAGACACAAGGAGTGATTAGAGAGAGGCTTATGTGTGTGTTTTATGGAGAGGAGGAGTAGAGTGACCTAAGGATGAGTTGAATATAAGAAAAAATTGAGGACTATTTATATGACTTTTTGGTCACAATTCTATTGGGAGAATTGTGCACTTTTTATTTGAGTGTGAGTGAAGGTGAAGAGTGTTAATCAGAGGTCCATCATCAGGTGTTGAAGACATCAATTTAGAGGTGGATGTGTTCATATTTTTTATTGTGTTAGCTCAAAATCTAAGGTCATTATAACCTCCTTATAAGGTGAAACTTTCTTAAAAGTTTGGTTATTGTTGAAGCTGAGCTAGAAAGGTGTGGCAACACCTTGTGGGATTATAGTCTAACTAAATAGGGATTGTAGTTCCATGATCATTTGTAGATGGTCTAAATTGGATATTTTATTATAGTATATTATTCCATTTTAAATTTATAGTGGGTTTTATTCCCCAAGAGGGTTTTCCACATATGTCATGTGTTATGTGATTGATCTTGTATTGTCTCTCTTGCTTATTTATATGAATGATATGTATGCTTCATGAATGCTTGTGGTAATTGGTTAAAAATTTTTAAAGATAAAAATTAAAGTTGGATTATTTAGGCTCACTGATTCACCCCCTCTTAGTGACTATACCTCTAACAAAATTAGCATATGGGAATGCCTCTAGCTTGGCAATGGCTCTATGAAGTCTAAATTTCTTGTAGGACCAAAGGGCATCCTCAAAGTCTAATTATTATTCATCATCAAAGATTTAATCCCTAGGTATATGATTGAATGCTTTGAATAAGTCATTGTAGTGCTTAAATTTGGTCAAGCTATCCATGAATGTGTTATCCTGGTACTCTAGTTTAGCCTTTGGGTTTGAATATGATGCTAGCATTGTAGCAAGATAGAGGGGGAATAAGGCATCTCTAAGTGTAAGAGGAAGGGAATACAAGAATTATTTATGAGAATTAGAGAGATAAGAGCTATATTTTCTCTAAGTTAGTAGTGGTAACCATTAATGAGCTTACCTTAGGATTTTATAAATGTATGCATGAAGCCCTTTATATTCTTGGCATTTGGTAGCTCACTTGATATGAATTCAAATTTGAATTGGTGACTAGATTTCCTCTCTTTACTTATAAATCTAGTGTTGAATTCAGATCCCATAATCCTTCACCACCAAACAAATATAACAATGGCAATGGGATGTTTTAAAACTATCTAATCAAGCCCATCTACCCATTTTAATGACTATTGTGTGGTAGGCATGCAGTTACATCTCTTAGAGGATTCTCAATTAACTCCCACTTTCCAACATGTGTCATCTACTCATTGATCCTCTTACTAATGGTTGACACCTAGGCACAACTTCATACTCTGTATCATTCCTTTAATAAGGATGATGTGTCACCTAAGGATATGTGTCACATCCTGATTAGTTATCTTACCTCATCCATACTTGATTTTAACCTTCTTAAGGCCTTAGGTGGCTATCAATTCATCTACTTAATTGGTGACATGGTACCTTCTCATTAGGTTAAGCTCTCCTAATATCTAACATCTATGATATGTTTTAGGATAGGCCACTCTAACAACTAGGAAACATGATAACTTATCATTTGAATAGGCTCTCTTCAGATCTAACATCCCTTATAGGTTGAGGGACTTACTACTCTAAAATTTGGGTGATGTGGCACCTTCACATTCATTTGGGCTATCTTTGGCTCTAAAATCTTTGACAAGTCTAAGGATTGACCACTGTGATAATTGGGTGATGTGGCACCTTATCATTTAATTGGCCTCTCCCAATATCTGACATCTTTGATAGGTATAAGGACTAACTAATATAAAAACTAAGTGATGTGGTGCCTTATCATTTAGCCAAATTCTCCTAAGATCTGACATATTTGATAGGTCTAAGGACTATACAATCTAATAGTTGGGTGACATGACACCTTCTAATTTATTTATTCTATCTTATGCTATAACATCTCTAACATGTCTAGGGACTAACTAGTATTATATTTGGATAATGTGGCATCTTCTCATTTGATTAGGGTATCTTGGGCTATGATATCTCTAACATGTCTAGAGACTAGATATTGTAACAATTGGATAATGTGGTGCCTTCTCATTTGGTCAATCTCTTCATAGCTCTAACATCTCTAATAGGTCTAGAGATTAGATGTTTTTATAGTTAGGTGAGGTGGCACCTTCTTATTTGGTTAGGTTCTTTTGGGATATAACTTGTAATAGGTTTGGGGACTAACAACTCTAATAGTTAGGTGATGTGGTGCCTTCTCATTCTACTAGACTTTCCTAGGCCTAGACATCTCTAATAGGTCTAAGGAGTGGTCACTTTGATAGCTAGGAAATATTGTGCCTTCTCATTTAGGTAGGCTCTCTCAATATTTGACATATATGATAGGTTTGGGGATTGACAACTTTGATAGTTGGGCAATGTGTCACCTTTTCATTTGGTTGGAATCTTCTAGGCTTTGACATCTCTAATAAGTCTAGGAACTAAGCACTTAAATAGTTAGGTGATGTAGCACCTTCTGATTTGATCAAGTTCTTTCCTCTATAAAATCCATCAAAAAGGCTATGTAAGATGTGAAAAGATATGGATTTCATTTAGTACTTACTCATCCCTTATTAATAATTTGATTTGCCATGAAGGGGGATGGGTTTATTACTTTGGTAAAGGAATGAGACTCTGGTAATTCCCATTAAAATAATACCTCTAATGTTAGCATCTTAATTCATGAATGATCAAGTCTACTTTAGTTATAAAAAAATAAATGAGGCTTATTGCTACTTGTGGAAATCATGATGATATATATTTTAAGGATTTAAGTAGGTACTACCAAAAAGAACAATAAAAAGGATATTAAATCTATGGTTCATGATATATTTAGAGGGATCTACCATTTTTAAGAAAAGGGGACATTTTGGCCACAACACATCTCATATAATTACTAGTCAAGTAGTACAGGCACTAGTTCTTCAACCCAATCTTGGTTGGTTAAGTCAAACACAAAAAGACATTTCATCATATTTGAGAACATATGCATGGGATAATAGAATTAATTAAATACATTTTCATAGAGTTTTTAAAGTTTTAGAAGATAAAGGATACCATTTCATTTTGGCACAAAGAGGTGAAGCACTAGTTGCATGTAGAATTCATCAAAGAAGACTAGCCTAGATAATTCTTCAATTTACACCATCTCCTGATCAACTGGTAGAAAAATGATTTACTAGAGCTAGTAAATCAAAAGGTGAAATTGATCCTTTATATCAACTTCAAGAAGCTTCTACTTTTAAACTAAATATATAATAAAAAGGTATACTCAAAAAAGTAATTAGTCTTCCCACAAATCCTAAGAAAAGTAAGCAATTACAAGGAGGAATAATCATTAGTTAGGATCTTGTTATACTAGGTGTTACTGTCACACTAAAATTAGTATTTCTATTTATGGATCAACTTTGGGGAAACATAATTGGTCCTTTGGCTCTAAGACTTGTTAACACTCTAAGCTACATTGTTTTAAGGAGATTTTTCAATTATCCTCAATATTGGGGTAACATGGGATTGGCCTAAAGGTTGTGGGTAATCTGTACGAATGCCAAACCTCTAGTTTAAGGGGATATATCCCATAGTACATAAAATTAAGATCTCTTCCTAAAACCTATTGATGTTGGTATGAAAAGAGATAGAGTGAAACATGAAAAGAAACCTTTTAAAGGATAGTGATGCACCAATTTCATTTATCCTGTCTTGAATGATCATCAACAACACTTTATGAATCAAATGAAAGATTAATGACTAGAAGGGATTCTTGATGGACTCCTCAACATAATTTTTTCATGTGGAGGCTATATGGAAGATATGAAACTTGAAGGTAATGGAAGGAAGACCTTATTAAGACACAATAAACCAACTCACTCTTCAGTACAACTACCACATTCTAGCACATCACATGACCTATATAGGATGATAATATAACACTAGGTGAAAGAGAAGACCTATAAAGGAGAATTAAAATTACACATTATAAAAAACAACAAACCATGACACACACTAATTCTAATAACAAATCTATAACCAATTCTTTCTCATTGATTCTCAAGGTTCAGGATACAATTTAGTAGAGTTTTACTACACCCAATTGAGGGATGAGAAAAAAGGCATCAAAGCTTGAATATATAGAAATGTGAGCAAGAGAGAGGTGGGAATATTATCATAGAATTGGAATGAAGAGGCCATAATGGTCATCATCTACTCACTCAGTAGTTATAACAACCCTTCATATTCCACCATGCATTGCTTGGATTGACTAGCGTCTTGAATGAGCACCTTTGAGTGTTGGGGTCTATTTTTAGTAAGGTTTACTTCATGAAGAGTACATGCGTGCCATATTTAGTCAGTTCCATTTCCTTTCATTATTTACTATTGGAAGTCTAGATTTTACCCTAGTTGGCAAGGGATTGTTCATGTCCTTTATCTAAATCTAGCTCAACATGGGAATAACCCTAGGCTATGGGTATCATTTAACAAGGTTAGAACTCTAAGATTTTTAATGAGGCTAACTCCTTATATGCATCATTTTATCTCATTTCCACTACTAAAACCTAATAATGACTAGGGAAAATGGAGAGAGAGATAACTTGTAAGGGAAACCTAAGTTAAAAATGGTGATGCACCTAAAATATGGTTGATCCACTCCATTTGAACTCCTAATAAACACTAATGAGATAAATAAAAGACTATATCTATGACTTCAAGTATATATCATCCATCATTATTTCATGCAAAGGTTCACCAAATGATCAAAATTTGAGGGAAGTGATGGAGAGGTCTAATGCAAGATAATGACTAGTCAATGTATCCACATGCAAACCTTAATCAAATTATTTTTGAACACTAAACATGGCCTGCATAACAATATCAAATAGAAATAGGTGAGATCAAGACTTGACAAAGGAGAGATTTATATCACATATGGAAATTAAACTGATATGTACACACTATACCAAAATAATGAAAACTAAAAATAGTCTTATATTCATCTCAAGAGGTTACAAGCTCAACCTTGGCAGTGTCTAGTCATGCCCAAAGAGGGAATATAGGGATCATTTTTTAAGATATAAAGCCTTTATCTATAGTAGGAAAGGAGAAAGAGAGAGATGGGAACCTCCATTAGAGAGTTGTTAAGGGATCATAGTCATCAAGAAACATGTTGATAGTTCATTAAATGTTTTCTTTATGTATGCCTTTCTCTAATCAAGATTAATCCTTATCAACAATCTAACCTCCTTTTGTTCCACTAGTCCTCAATCTCCTTTCATTGGATGAGAGATCCCACTAGAAGACAAGGGTTTGTTATGCATGGTGAAAAAGTCTATTTTAATGGAGGTAATGCCCTTAACTACTCCTCTAACTACCATTTCACTACTTTGAGACCCTAAGCCCACTTGACTTGTTCATGAGGATCAAATCCTCAAATCTTGAAACTAATAGAGCCATGTTATGAATAGTGGTTAGTACTTATTTTTTCAATAATAAAGCCACATATTTATATGAGACCCTTTCCATTAATCACATATCTAATCTACCTCCATATCTAGATCATAGGTCTATTTTATAGATAAAAAACTACTATAAGATTATTAGGTTTCCTATAGTAATTATGTTGATGTAGACCTATAGATTGCACAACCTCATTTTGGATCCTATTAGGTCAACATAGATCCATTATGTCCTTAAAATAACCAAGAACTCACCATATACATGGATCCTTCTTCTAAAATAGAAAACATAGTCATAAAACAACACTACAACCCTTAAATCTTTGAGCCAAATATCCATGTTTAGATTTAATGGCATCGAGACTTCATTACTGATCATCTTGACTGAACCACTGTGTCCTTTTAATGGTGCTTAGCCAAGCTCTAATGGTGGTGGGATGACCCCTATAAGACCTTGTTTGCTTTGGATGAAAAACTACCCTTTGGTTTCAGTTTATCTATAAAATATTTATTGAGCCAATCAAATTGCTCCAAACTATCTTTACTTCCATTGGCCTCACAGATCCCTATTGACTTCTTGAATTTTCTTGCATCATTAGATTAAAATGTATGAATGAATGTGAGCCCCTGATATAGATCCTCTGACTCCTCAATTTTCACTCACACCATTGGATGAAGATGTTTGAATGAATGTGAACCATCATATATTCTTGGACCCACCATTTAAACCCAAATGGCTAACTCACGAGGCCCAAATTTGACATCTGCATGCCTGTATTTGATGTCTACATGAATATTTTTGATGTTTACGTGACCATCATTAGGATTTGTGAACCCCAATGGTTATCTATCATGGCCTAAATTTGACATCTGCATGCTTGTCATTTGACATTCATGCAACCATCATTGATGTTTGTATGATCATCAATATTTTGGACCCCAATAGATAAATGTTGATATTTATTTTGATGTCTATGTAAATGTTTTATTCTATAAATTCAACTTTAAACACTTATAACTTGAGCCAGAGAAATCACCAAGGCATGAAATTTGTAGGATATGATCTTGGCATGAAGGACTCTATAGATATACAATTTTTTTTCTCACAAGGTATTCCTAAGTACATTTATTGAATACAAAAGTGAACTAGTCTAATCATTTTTGCATGACATCCTTGTTATGGTCTGGTCCTTAAACTTGCCAAATTCATCCTTTGATTAGCCTTTCAAGGTTATGATGAATTTATAAGGTTTGTGCATCCTAGTTCATGCCCTTAAATTCTATGACCACCATGGAAACTCACTGGTCTTCTTTACTTTGTAATCTTATCCATTTTTCTAATCCTTTGGTCTACTCATGCCATTCAAATTTTTTCTTATCTATTAGAACCAGTCAAAAGCTTGGTATGTCAGCCAAAATTTGTCCAACATCTTTGGTGACTCATAGGGATTATATACCTACAATGAAATAGAACCCAAACCATTTGTTTTGAGTAGTCTATTGGGCATGAAGTCTCTTTTTCTAGTTTAACATGTTAACCTAAATTCAACACTAGATACCAATCCTTTGGATAACCTCTTTTTGAAACAAAAGGGGCAACAAGTAAAACAACAAAGGCAAGTGCATGTAAGCACTTGGAGAAATTAAAAACAGTTAACCTACTAAGCAAGTGTGCACAAAGACACTTAGAGAAAAGCATGAAAACTACTCTAATATGTAAAAGGTTATAATTCATAAGTACTTTACACCTGGGTCAAATGGGAAACTCCTATCATCATTTACTTATGATAAACCAAGATGGAGAATAACTTTTTATTTGGGGAGCTCATGTTAGGTGAGTTGGAATTCTTGATTATTGACTCCTTTGGCATGCTTTATAATGAATAAAATGGAACAAACATGTCTCCAATGTAGACATACTAGTCCATTTCTTCAAAACTAGTCCTAAATTGGGTTATGGGGGATCTTACAACCTCCTCATCTGATGGCTCAATTTTATGCTCTAAATGAAACACAATATATGATGGATCCTTTGAATATGAAGTTTGACTATCCAAGCTTAGGTAGAAAAGTTCTAGGTTATCCCAAAAGGCAACTTCCTCTTGGTTATCCTAGATGATGGCAATTTCAACACCATCTTTCCTTCACTTGATCTGAATGGAGCCATATGGTAGCTCATCAATCTACCTAAGGCCCAAAATTGCATGTTCTTGTGGCTCTAGATTTGACCATTCTTCTTGATTCTTGAAGACATTAGTACTGCCCTCAATGGACAATTCATCTTGAGATTAGTCAGAATCTTCAAATTGATTGATAAGTTATTCTTCATGCTTTAGAGGATGTACAGGCTAGTTTATAACCTTTGCTTGGTCCATGAAATCATGGTATAGCTACTTCCATACTTCATCCTGATCCTCTTTTTCTTCTTGTTCATTTATGACCTCTTTAAGATGATCAGTTAATTGATTGACTATGTCAATATATTCACCTTGGTCATCTTCATATTAAACCATACAAAAAAGAATCTATTGGGACCAATAAAAAACCTCCTTACTCTTAGCTGCATCTTGAATATGCATTTATTCAAACATGAAAACATCAATACTACCTTTAGACTCTAATTCATCAAAACCATGCCAAGGCGTCTAATCAAAACTTGACTTATCCTTTCCTAAATAAAGTGGACTCACTATCATGGTCTCTCCATCAAAAACATGTGTGATGTCTTATTTAGGTCAAACTTTGACTACAAACTCCTCCTCTATTCTATGTAGGATAGGTTTTTCCTCCATGAGGGAGATGGTAGGAGGGTGCAAAAGTTCACCTTGCTTATAGTTTTAGTGAGTATCCTTCTAACTAGGGACCTTAAGGGCTCTTTCAGGTGGCTCTTATGGAAGGGTGATATATGTATGAAAATCTTATAAGGAAATCTTGTTGAGCTAAGATAACTCTTCTTTTTCTTAGACTAGCTCTTGGACTACCTCAACTAACACTTCCTCTCTCTTCTTCGTGCCCTCCTTGATTGATTTCCATGAGGGGAAAGTGTAAGAAGTAATTACCTTCCTTTTATTTTTAATCTCTTCCTTTTTCCTCATATTAAGATCTAGTTATTTGATTTGTCTACCTATATTCTCTTGAAAAATTCCCTCTTTAAGGTGGTCAGTGACTTCATGAAGAAGACAAGTGGGATCTTGAGTTTCAACAATAAGTTTCTCCACAATAGTCCACTTCTTTATTTAAACATTTTCTTGTATTGAATTATAAGAAGGGAAGGTCTGAGGCTTGTCCACCTTCTCCTCCTCCTGAATGAGTATAGGAGAGGGTGATTTTATAAGAGTGGGTGTGACATAGTTAGGGTTATTAGTATAAGAGAAGAATTAAGATGGAATGGATTCATTTTCCTTGGTTGAAAGGCTTCTTGTGACTTGTTTGGCTCTTGATGAGGTTTATGCTTGATAAATTGAATTAGGGGTTTGGGCTTAAGTAGGAATGGGATTAGGAGAGGGAAGTTGGGGTTTAGGGTTGGATGCTCTCTATCTCAAGAACAATTGATAGTCATTTTCTCTCTTGTCTTGGTCTTCCCTAACAAAGTACTCTTCTTAAAACCTAAAATCTTTCACTTGAAAATAAGTTTGGTATTTAAGATTCTATTGTTGCCTATAGTATTTTCCTTCTCTATCAACCTCTCTTAATTCCATTTCAAGATCAAAATATATCTCCCTAAGGCTCTTTTAGGCTAACTAGAGAGAGGCAAGTTTTGACAAGGTTAATACATTGAACTTTGAGGGCCACTTGGGGTGAATCCATGAACATCTCTAATTTTATATGAAGGATAAGGAATGAAAGAATATGAATTTTTATCAAATAGGGAATGATACATACTAATTAAGATGACTAGGCACCTGGGATCTTAAACCAGTTGATGAATGCTTAGAGTCACCATTGGTGTTTGCACACTTGCCTCCAAAGGCTAATTGAATAAAAATAACACCAACAATCTTCACTTAGTGCATGATAAACTTTTTCCCATCAGGCATGCCAAAACTATTAGAGGTCTAGATTTCACCCTAGCTAGACAAGGTATTGTTCATGTCCTTTACCCAAATCTAGATCAACATGGGAATGAACCTAGGCAATGGGTATCTTATAACAAGGTCAAACCTCTAGGATTTTTAATGAGGCTAGCTCCTTAAATGCAAAATTTTAGCTTATTTCCACTACTAAAACCTACTAATGATAAGGGAAAAGGGAGAGAGAGATAACTTGAAAGGGAAACCTAATCTAGTAATGGTGATGAACCTAAAAGATGGTTGATCTACTCTATTTGAGATCCTATTAAACACTAATGAGATAAGAAAAAGACTAGATCAAGGACTCCAAGTATCTATCATGTATCAGTATTTCATGCATAGGTTCACCAAATGATCAAAATATGAGGGAAGTGATGGAGAGGTCTAATGCAAGACACTAACTAGTCAATGTATCCACATGTGAGCCTTAATAAAAATTTTTTAATACTAAACATGACTTGCATAACAAGATACACTAGTAATTAGATGAGATTAAGACTTGACAAGGGAGATATTTCTACCACATATGTAAATCAAACTAACATATACACACTATACCAAAATAATCAAAACTAAAAATAGTCTTGTATTCACCTCAAGATGTTACAAGCTCAATCTTGGCAGTGTCTAGTCATGCCCAATAGAGGAAATAAAGGGATCATTTTTTAGGATCTAAAGCCTCTATTTATAATAGAAAATGAGAAAGAGAGAGATGAGAACCTTTATTAGAGAGTGGAGAAGGGATCCTAGTCATCAAGAAATGTGTTGACAGTTCTTTGATTATTTTCTCTACACATGCCTTTCTCTAATTATGATTAATCCTTATCAATAAGCTAACCTCCTTTTGTTACAATAGTCCTTGATCTCCTTTCATTAGCTGAGAGATCCCACTAGAAGACAAGGGTTTATTATGCATGGTGAAAAAGTCTATTTGAATAAAATCAATGCCCTTAACTACTCCTCTAACTACCAGTTCACCACCTTGGGACCCTATTCACACTTGACTTATTCATGAGGATCAAATAGTCAAATATTGAAACTAACAAAAACTTTCCATGACTGGTAGTTAGCACCTATTTTATCAATGATAAAGCCACATCATCAAATGAGACCCTTTGCATTAATCACATATTTTCTCTATCTCCATATCTAAATCACAGGTCCATTCTATAGATGGAAAAATAATATAAGATTATTGGTTTTCTTATACTCATTATGTCAATGTAGACCTATAAACTGCACAACCTCATTTTGGATCCTATTAGGTCCACATCGATCCATTTTGTCCTTGATGGAACCAAGAAATCACCATATACATGGATCCTTCTTCTAAAATAACAAACAAAGTCATGAAATAACACCACAACCCTCAAATATTTGAGCTATAGGTCCATATTTAGCTTTAATGGTGTCAAGACTTGATTTTTGATCATCTCAACTAAACCACTATGTCATTTTAATATCACTTAGCTGAGCTCTAATGGTAGTGAGATGACCCCTACATGACCTTGTTTTCTTTAGTAAAAAACTACCCTTTGGTTTAACTTTGTCTATCAAATATTTCATAGGCCAATCAAATTGATCCAACCTATTTCTACTCCCAGTGGCCTCATAGATCCTTGCTAACTTCTTGACTTCTCTTGCACCATTAGATCAAAATGTACAAATGAACATGAGCCCTTGTTCTAAATCCTCTAACTCCTTGAATTTCAATTGCACCATTGGATCAAGATGTATGAATGAACACAAATCATCAAATTTTCTTGGACCCACCATTAAAACTAAATGACTAACTCATGAGGCCCAACTTTGACATTTGTGTGCCCATATTTGACATTTGTGTGATTATTTTTAATGTTTATATGACCATCATTAGGATTTTAAACCCTACTAGTTATTTTCTATGGCTTAAATTTGATGTTTATGTGACCATTATTTGACATTCATGCAACTATCATTGACATCTACATGACCATCAATCTTTTGGACCCTAATAAATAAACGCCGAGCTTTATTTTGATGTCTATGTGAAAGTTCCATTCTATAGATTCAACTTTGAACACTTATAACTTGAGCTACAGAACTCACCAAGGCATGAAACTTACAAGATATGATCTTGGCATGAATGAATCTATAACACTAATTTTGGCTCATGGGGGCTTCCTAAGTGCATTTATTAAATGCATAAGTGAACTAGTCTGCTTATTTCTCCATGACATCCTGGTGATGGTCTGATCCTTAAACTTTCCAAATTCATCCTTTGATCATCCTTTCAAGGTTTTTATGAATTTATTAGGTTTGTGTAACCTGGTTCATGCCCCTAAATGTTATGACCACCATGGAAACACATTGGTATTCTTTACTTTATAATCTTAGCCACTTTTCTATGTCTTTGGTATACTCATCCCATTCAAAATTTTTCTCATCTATTGGAACTATTTTAAATCTTGGTATGTGGGCCAAAATTTGTCCAACATTTACTAAGCATTGAAATAGGTCTAATTAGGCCTTCTCCATGAGACATTAAGTAGCTAACTTTTCCTGTATGTTAGCCATGTTTAATAAATTATCAAAATATTTCATAATTACCATGAGCATGGATCTCGATAACCTCAAGGGTTATTTATATATGTTTTATGATGGCCTATTAACTTCATGATGGCCTTCTATGCCCATGAGTTTCTCTATTTTGTTAGGTAAGTAGGATTATGAACAAGTAGCCTAGTCTATTGCCCATTTGCTATTTGGAGAGTTATGAGAGTTAAACTTGACCTTAAAGGTATTTTAGTGGGATTTATTTACACCTAAATTAATCTTATACATCAAGACTTTGTCCCTCAAAACATCCCACACCTATAATTTTACCTTTCTTAGATGACTAGACTAACTTCACTAGCTTCTATAGACTAGCTATATGGCAAGAATTTATATAAGCATTTTTAGGTATATTTTTGGATATGATTTAAGAGGATGGAAAAAGTCTCAAAACACCCCCTCTAATTATTGGAAACTTTTAACCAAGTCTTTCACTTCATCTCCTGCTCAAAACCTTATAAGCTTATAGTTTCTAGAGGTGTTCATACACTATCCATATAAATTAGTACCATAATAGAAGCCTTATCTAAGTAGACTACATGAACTAAGTATTTTTAAAGTGATTATAATGAATTTTGATTCATCTTATCTAAAATCTTACCAATCAGGTCCTTATTAGGGTTTTAGTGAGGTTTAAGAGGGTCTTGGGCTCTTAATAATGGTTCATATAAGTTAGGGCCTTAACCTCTAAAAAATTATAATATCTCTTATATACAAATTCCCCCAACTCTCCTAAAGTGTTCATCTCCCCATGTATTAGTTCCATATAGTTTTGATTTTGTCAAGTTGCCTCTCAAGTGAGAAATATGCATTTTAGGCATTCTTGAGGTGTCTTCAGGCCAAAATGACATTCATGGCATCTCCTCTGCAAACCAAAGTGACACACACATCTAAAACAACATGATGATGATCATCATGAAGGTTTGAGATGTCATTTGATTCATTTTTGTCTTTTGATCTAACTTCTAAGCAACATTATCTTAATGAAGGTCTTAGATCAATAGGTATGAGTGTAGGGTTTCTGAGTTTCAACCTTGAGCTAAAGTTATGAGACACCTAGCCACTTTATCTATCATTGAAATCACCTCAAAGGGACCCGTAAAGCATAATTATTATCTTGATCAATCAATTTACCTCCTATTGTATGCATATAGTCTCTCACTTGGACACCTATGCCTATTTGCAAAAATTACCAATCATGGAGGCTCTTGTAAGTGGCTAATGTGAGACCATTTGAGAACTTTGTGCCCCTATCCTTGGAAATATATGGAACATGTAGGTTCTTCTCAATTTCATGTATATAGGCCTATAGTATCTATTTTAAGCACTATCTATATGGTACACACCCTGCACATGCAAATTAGTAGGTGATATGAGTGTTTAGGGGACCTGGGAAGACCATTAGGACTATTTCATAGTCAAATCACTTCATTTGGATGCATTTTGGGGCATAATTCCCCCATTAGGTCCAATCTAGGGTTTAAGAAGGGTTTTGGAGGTCCACCATCATAATGATGGTTAATATAGTATGAAACTCAAAACCAACACTGACCCTTTCATATCTCCTAAACAACTTAGGGTCCCATGTAAAGTGTGTGTGGATATATGAACAAAAGATGGTGTGCATCTAGCTCTCTAATAGGTAGGTTAAGTAAGTTACCTTATTATTATTCACTCATAAAACTAGGTTTCTTAATCCCACTCACTCTTTTATGACTTTTGAGTCCATAGGGGTGCTTATGTTTCCCTAAGAGCCCTAGGTCTGGGTCATTTTATAGTGAGAGATATAAGTGTTTGAAGGTGCAACTCGACATGACTGCTGAGAGTAGTGGATCTTAGAGGAATAAAACAAAAGGGAACTATTTCATTGCATTCATCTACCCCAAATACCTCCTCTAATATATAAAACATCTTCATATATCCCCATATTGCATTGGGTTTGCCTAGGGTGTTAGGATCTGCCCCTAAAGTGGATATGGGGTCTTGAGACTTAAATGTGCCTTAAGTTTTTGTAGGGTTATAATAAGTGTTGGAACCTAAATCCACATTTGGATGCATATATGGCTTCCATGTTACCATAATACCTTCCTCAATCCATTCTTTACCTTTTTCAAATTCTCTCATCTACCCAGACCATCTCATCATCCCTACTCTCTCTTAAGCATGCCTTGGCTACACTACCCTATGTATGGGACTGAAGTAGTTGATATTGGAAACCTAAGTACTCTCCTGGGATATTTATAAGAGTGTTATTAGGGTTAAAAAATCATGTTTTGAATCATGATCATGACCCTAAGGCTCATTTTCTCTAACTCTACCAACAAGTTCATTTATATTGTCACACATAAGGCCTATGTGTCATGAGTATACAACTTAGACCTAGTAGTCACCCTAGATTGATATCACCATATTATGAAGGCTTGAGATAAACATATGTCTTATTAATCTTGAGACTCCCTCTTTTCATATATTCCCTTTGCATTGTCATTTGATTTAGTTGTGCACTCTAGGTTGATTGAATAAGGCCAATTAATAGTATATGCTTGTACCATTTTGCTTAGTCACTTGCTCATACCATCTTGTTGATATTTCATGATTATCATGCTTGATTTAAAACCTAGTATAAGTTGTCTCCTTTTCATGGTATACTTGGTCTCTTTTCAATATGGAACATAGACCATTAACAACCTTGCAGGTAGTGGTTTATGTATATTGACTATTAAGAGGGACTATAGGTAGGTCTCTGAGTAAACCTATGTCTTTAGGTCATATTTGAGACCATAAGGGGTATAAATATAATATAATACCCTCCCTATAAGTCATACACCTACTGATCATGGCCCCTTATGTTCAAGGTTCATTTGTATATAGTGATTTTAAAGGGATTTACAAGGTGGACATAGGTGGTTTCTTATAGGTGATGATCATGATTTCTCAACAATGTTTATGACTATATAGGATCATTTCCTCTTAAAATTGATGATGTTTGATAGCATGGTGGAGTATCTATAATTTTTCACATGCTTTTTGATTGATTAGAGGATCCAAACCTATGTATAATGATTAGTAAGGTCACATGGAGCTTGAACTTAAAAGGTAGGGCTTGAACTAAGGTAAGTTGAAAGTGAAAGGGTTGTCAAATATCAAAGGCTCTTTGAGGGACTAAATTGAACTATAAAATCACATCCAAAATGATCTTCAAGGACCCAAGACATATCCATACACACAACTAACATAAAATAACATTTGGAGTCCATTGATGAGGCATATATGGTGAGAAAGGGAAACCTAATACTCTTTGAAAACATCAAACTTTGCTAAACATCATTAACTTATGATAAACAAGAATGTAGAGGTGTTTGATAGCATATTGAGAAATCCTAGGTCTAAGAGGCCATAATGAGGTTTTAAAACCTTGATAGAGTGACATTTTATTATGAATGTAATATTTATTTTCTATCCTTAATTATTTTTTGATAACTTCTAAACCACCATCATGCAATATATTGCCTTTTAATGCAATGAAACCCAAATTTGAAAATAATTTATATTAGGAACAACATTTGAAAGGGTTGGACATCCATATGAAAATTCAAGCTAAACTAGAGAGATATGGAAAACTTCAAGACACCATCATTGTACTTTGAAACACTTTCACATTCAGACATATACATTGGATATTCCTTTTTCATCTATGAAACCTTGCTTGTAGCCTATAGATAGTGTTAGCTTGGATATTTCTCACCCCTACAGGCCCACACATGTAAACTAGAGGTTGAACATGCCATGGGATGTCTTTAAATTTCTAGAGGAGCCATGAGAAACCACTAATTTGATCAAATAATCTAAAAACACATTGAAACTATTCTCCTTCTTTTGTCTTATGTGTATGAAGATAGTAACCAAGTCACTCAGATTCTTAGTTTTTGTTCATACATCAAAATAGACCAATAATGAAACAAAATACCATGATTTGAAGGTAATTGAGTATAGTTTATTTGGCCAAGAGCCTAAAACTTCACTCTTTCTCTCCTATATAGACTGAGCATAAACCTGAAGTGCTCTCCATGTCCACCAAAGGCCTCGATGGTGGAAGTGAAATAATTTTTGGCTCTTTGGGACTTGAATTTTTTTTATTAACCATTTCTTGTATTTAAATCCCTTGTAGACTCTTGAATCCATTTGAGCAAATTCATAATGTATAGATTTGTATCACTCTAAAAACTCCTACAATCTATAAATTTTCTATGTTTTCTCATATTTTTGACCACAAATCATTATTGGTGGGTATAATGAGGGAAAATAGGGGTCAAATAATTTTTTAAAGTTTATGGTATATCTTGAGGAGTTAAGGGGACACATTTTCAAATGTATGGGGCCCATTTAGTGGAAATTAGGAGCGTTAACTTGTGAAAAGGACATCATTAGTATGTGAAACCGTTTGGGTATGGCCTAATGGAATTCATGAAGGATTTTGAGGATGTGAATGATTATTTTAGTGGAATTTTAAGGTCAAATATTATCACATTAAGGTCAAATATTCCCTTTTTAGATAATATACATGGCTTCAAGAGGGGATTTCAAATGAATATCATTTAAACACTTATAAAAAGACCTTAGAATCTATTAAAGACTTCAATTTGGCTCCCATTTACATTTTCATCATTCCTAAAACTTTTGATCCAGCCATACTTTGCACATCTTGAATACACTATAAAGGTTCATGATGAATCATCAATTGCAATGCTCAATCATATCCATCATGGCATAATTTAGATTTTTGAGACCACTTCAAAGCTTGTTATGGAACTTCACACATATATAAACATAGGTAGGACACTTAAATCATGTTTAAATAGGGAATAAGGGTAACCAAAATGATGTTTTATGACATGATAAGATATTAGACGTACTATCCTTGACATGGAAACCAATGACTTCCTTTGGATTGTCTTGATTCATCAAGCGATATGAAAACTATAAATTTTTAGGTGGAATAGGGTTATAAATACTTATTTTGACCCCTTTATATGCCTTAAGGTATAAAATGGTCAAAATTTTTGGTGACTCTAAAGGCTTGACCTGCCTGCTGGTCAAGAGGACCCATGATCTCTTTGATAATTACTCATGACTAGGTGAAGGTGCTTGGATGCACACTAACTTACCTGATACTTTGCATACCTTGAGGAAAAAAAATAAATAATAAAAAAAATAATAAACAACAAAGACACACAACAAAAAGTAACTAGACAAGCAAACAACTAACAAACATGTGCTGTAACACTTAGAGGAAAGAAACTAGCTACTATGCACAAGAGAATTTGGTGTTTCTAATAATAATACTTGAGGAACATATCATTGATAGGGATAGGGAATTTATCACCACTAAATCTAGATAATTGGAAGTAATTTATCTCCTTACAACTGATAATAATATATGGCCCACTCTAAAGACTATTAAATTTTGAATGCTTACTTGGATTGACATGGTCATCATCCCACTTAAGTACAATATCACCTTATTGGAAGGTATTTAATGAGGCTACGTTTTCAAATGATATTTTTAATTGGTATTGGTTGGAACACATGGAATGAATGAAATTTTCTCTCATATCTTTTAACTTACTCAACTCATTCATCCTTACTTCCATTACATCAATTCGATGAGTTCAAGTTGGTGTGCAAGTTTCAAGGCTAACAACTTAAGTGAAATGGGTAGTTTTGATTATTTGACATAAAAAATGAGATAAAGTGAGTGACCAATATAATAATTATTATTAATCCTATCTTCCCATAATTCATTACTTAACTTGGTGTGTCACTCCCTTTGGTTGTCCTCCATTGTTCTTTTTATGATCTTAATCAAGTTCTTATTTGTGGGATCTGCTAGTCCATTACATTGTGGATGGTAGTTGGATGAATTATTAAGGTAGATACCATGATTAAATTACCACTCACATAAATTTTCACTATTTAAGGCCAATGCATTATTTGATATGATGGGGGGACCCCAAATCTAGTCACTAGGATGCCATAAAACTCTAAAACTGAGTTATCATTTGCCTCTTTGAGTGTAGTTACCTTCAACCACCTAGTAAATTAATTAGTAGATATAAAAAAACACTTATTTATATCACTATATTAAGGGTAAATCATACCTATAAATTTTAATCCCAATTTCATTAAGGGTTACTCAACTTGAATGGGTTTTAGAGGCAAGGCAACTAGTCTTTGCTTGCTAGTAAACATAACACATTTGGGACACCTCCTAACCCAAGAATGGGAGTAATTAAATAAATTTGGAAAAAATAAACTAACCTAATTATATTTTATGATATGGTATTGGATGCAAATTTCCCTCTTGTAGGCCCATCATGACACTACTCTAAAAGTTTGTCAACTTGACTGGTCTCTACACATCTTAAAAGCATGCCACCAAGGTCCTTATTGAAGAGTATCCCATAAACCAAGATATAAGGGATGGATTTTAGTCTAAATTACCTCATACTTTTCATATCTAATTTTATATTAAATTATCCCATTTCTAGGAACTTCACCATGTCTTGCATCTAGTTGGAAGGAGACATAGTTGTAGCTACTTGTTGATTGTCTTGGACTACCAAATACACTTCTTTATTATCCTTATCATCTAAAAAAAGGTTTAAAAAACGTTAATATACATATAAAAAATTGGTAAATTTCATCTATATATAATACTCCATACACTTGGTCACCCAACCAACCCTCTTTTCACTTAAGTCTCTATTAAGGATGAAATCCTTAATGATAGGGTGAACTACCATGACAAATATATTATTGTTAGACATCATGTGTCTGAAATTATTTAGGCCTATAATGAAAATAATAACATGTTTTTAAATAAAGTATAAATACCCTCATATCCCCCTAATTCTTGAATTAAGAAGGTTATGGGCTACTCTAGGCCTTTAATGTTTTGTTGCATGAGCATAGTAGAAATAATATCACTTGTAGAGAGGGCATACATGAAGAAATATTTTATAAAATCAAGGTTTATGAGGGTGGGATATTGGGTGATGGACTTATTGATGGACTCAAAAATTCTCTTAACTTCATTTTTCCATGATAACTTCTTGTGTTTCTTGAGCATGTGAGTTAGTGGCATCACTAATTTTATAAATATGGGTATGAATCTTTTGATGAAGTTTATTTTGCCCAAAAAACTTTGCATTCCATTCTTGTGTTTGGGTAGTGACAAATCAAGGATTTAATCTATCCTCTTAGGGTCAATGGAAAGTCCATATTTTGATATAAATGTCCTATAATTCTACCCTCATGGACTACAAATATACATTTTTTGGGGTTTAAAGAGACCCCAAACTACCTGCACCTATAGAAAACCAACCTAAAATGTGTCAAGTGATCCTTGGGATCATTGGAAAACATAGTGGTGTCATCAATATAGATTATCACCATCTCATTTATGATCCCTTGGAAGGCCACATCCATTTCCCTTTAGAAGGTATCCCTTACATTGTATAGTCTAAAGGGAATCTTATTGTATGCATAAATTCCCCACTTGGTTGTGAAGGAAATTTTGTGTTGATCCTCTTCCCTCACTAATACCTGATTGTACCCAAATTATCCATCAAGAAAATAAAACTTTTTTTAACTTTAAACTCTCTAAATAATCTGATCCATAGATGGTAGAGGGTAGTGATCTCTTAGTGAGACCTTGTTCAGATGTTTAAAGTCCACACACAACCTTACATCCCAATTCTTCTTCCTCATAGGCACAAGATTTTACACCCATGAAGAATTTTTGATGGGGAATATAATATTAGATTAATAATATTTGTCAACTCCTTCCTCATAAGGATCTCAATTTTGGGGTTGACCAGTCTTAAATGTTATCTCACAGGTTTGGCGTACTCCTCCAACTCTATGGTATGTTGAGCCAACATAGGGTAAAACCCCTTAAATTCATGATATTACCATGCAAAAAAATCTAAAAATTCTTGGCATAATGATATGAAGGCTGCCTTATCCTCTTTGGTGTTCACCTTTCCTAGTTTGAGTAACTTGTCTTTGAATATGACAACTTTTTCATAGTGTTCCTCCTTAGTGGAGATGGTTACCTTATCCTTACTTATCTATTCATATTCATTGAATATGATCTCTAATTTTATCAATGCCTTAGGTATCTTATTTGTCCTTAATTTGCAATTTTTTCCCCATATTGATGTTACAATCTACCTTGATTCTTTGAGCAAAATTTTGCCTCATGTTGAAAGAAACAAGTAATTTGCTTATCACTTTTAAATATTTTCCAACTCATGTCATTATCAAGAAATGAAGGCCTACATAACACCTTGATTCGGGACTATTATTTGACATCCTTGACCCCATTAATTACATCATATTGTGCTCTAATGGCAGCTAATTAGTTTGCATGTTGATTGGCGTCTCTAGGAATAGAGCAAATATCAAAGGCTTGAAAATCCTCAAAGAGGTCCCAAAACCTATGTTTTTAGGCCTTAAAGAGTGGATTATTGAATACACTTAGGCCTCTTACCCATTGTACCACTAATTTTATTAGTGGAAAAACATGGATTGTAAATTTGTAGGATATTTGTCCTATATTCATGTGTTATGCACTCATTTTATCATTTTATAAGTCCATTTTGTCCTATATTCATTATTTGTAATAGGATATAATATGAAGAAATTCCAATTTTGGAACCAAGTACAAGAATAAGATGAATAGTCATAGACTTCAAACATCTATATATACTTTTATTTGTAAGAACAAGAAGGTTCCACTTTTAGAAGAGATCAATAGAGATTATCTCGCTATGGTTACATGTGTGATTTATTATTATGTTCTTTATGTGTGTTCTCATGCGTAATATTTTTGTTAATTTCTATATAACTATTTTGAATGTATTATTTTGGTTATTCATAATTCCTCAATAATGCAAGATAATTAATGCTTCTTATGTTTTTATCATCCATATTCTTGTATTTATATAATAAACTATTTTGTGTACATGAAGTATATCACAACTATCCTCATCCTTAACATGTTTTGATGCTTTAGGAATATTTTATAACAATGGTGAAGTGAGCATAAAACTCCTTTTTGAAGGAAATTATGCTAAGATGATTACCAAGATAGAGATATATTAAGATATGGTTGGACTAAAGGATATGTAATTTTGTAGAAGAAGAATAAAAAGGACTGGTCTTACCATTTAGGAGATAATTCAAGAGCATATTTATGGAGAAATTTATGAAATTTTCTAGTTTGAGTTGCTTTAATTGTTAGATAACTAGTTAGCATTTTTGGAATATTATTTTTTTAACTCAAGGATGGAAGAAAATTTAATTTGGACTAAAGAAAAGATAAATTGGTTATAGAGTTTGGAAATTGACTAGACAAGAGCAATAGATAAATGGGTGATACTATAGTAAAAGGATATATAATTGAGTTTGTAGTGAAAGGATACATAGATTTTAAGGCTATAAAGGACTTGTTCATCAAATGAATTTAAAGGAAATTTTCGTAGTGACTACCTGTCCTTGTGAATATTTTGGTTGTGGACAATGCCATGGTGCCTACTCCAGCTAATATGGAATAGTCACTTTGGGGATATGGGGGTGTGTGTGACATGATAGTGAATAATGATTAAATGAGTAGATAAGGATTAAAAATTAATATATAATAGAGACATGATGGAATAAGAGTTTGGATTTAGAATGAGAGCTATGATAATATAATAGATGGAGCAAAGAGAAAAATAACTAGGTAGCTATGAGTAGAGTCAAGAGTAGTAGTAAGATAGATTAAAAATGAGTAGGAATACATGATGAATGAGAAGAACAAGATGAATAATGAAGGATGAAGAAAGATGATATGAAATAAGAAGATGAATGCTGACAAAAATAAAGAAGTGATGAAGAATGAGAGGAAGAAGAGATGTTCAAAGACAAAGATGAGAATAGTGTAGATGTAGATGAACTAGATGATAGATGTAGTGTACATATACAAAAATGGGTATTATAAAAAATAAATGAATTATTAAGAAAATAAGTAGATTAAAGTCATATAGTAATCATAGGTTCAATTTTAGAAAAATAAGTTGTAAGAAATAATCATTCACTAGAAGAACATACGTCCATGCAACCCAATTTGTTATATTTCAGTAGAAGTTTTCAACAAATAAAATAGGTAGAAAGTAGTTAGGAAGGTCTATTTTAAGAAAAAGTGCATTTTTGGGGTACTAAAATTGAAATAAACTCAATTATTAAGGTTTTGAAAGCTATAGAGTTTGTTGAAACCAAGCAGATAAAAGTAGACAATGCCAAAAATTAGAGTGCACAGAAAAAATTGCCTAGTGCACAAGTAAATTTTCTTAATGCATAGGTAAGATCACACAATATTCATCCTTCCACTATAATATCTACACAATAAATCACTTAAACACTAATTTATAATATGAGTGCTATAGGATCATTTATCAACATGGTGACATATGATGGGTCTATAGACCTTGAGCAATACTTACTAACATGTGAGATGAGATGACAAGCTAAGGGTGTTACTAATGAGGCTATAAAGAAGTAAAAATTCATATGGGAACTTAATGGAAGATAACTTGAGTTTTTGTACCATATAGAAATCTCTCAAGAAAATATACAGTAGGTTAAGGAGTGGCTCATCACAAAATTTAAAATAAAGAAATGTACAAGTTAGACTATTCAAGACCTAAAGGAGATTAGACACAAGTTTAGAGAATCAGTCTATAATTATGATCAAAGGTTATCAAATGTTATGAATAAGGTAGATTGATACTTAGAAAATAAATATAAATTTACATGGTTTGTCTAAGGATTTCATTCTCAGTTTAGGTTTACTATAATGTAGACTCAATATACCACAAAGGCAGATGCTAAAGATACTATTATTTGGGTGGAGAAAATAAAAGATTATAGGGAAGCTCCTATAATGGGTTCTAATATTGAAAATACATTGCAATATTTTATGAAGAGGATGGAACAATATAATCAAATAAACTCATTAGCAACCCAAGTAGCACCCTATTAAAGGTAGATTGCTTGGATCTCCTTCAAACCTGGACTAACATTAGAATGGTATAAAGTATGGGAAAATTTTATCTTAGACCTAATATTTATATTTATGAGGCTAGCTCCTCTAAATATATCACTTTACTTATGTTACTAAAACCTACTATGATTTTTGGGATGAAAAGTATTAGAAGGATTACTGAAAGGGAAATTTACACTATTGATGGTGATAAAACTATATAGCTGGTTCATCCAATCTATTTAAAATCTTACAATATTGATAAATAATGAAAATCATTGAATCTACAACTCCAAAAGACTCTTATGCAATAGTATTTGATATAAAGATTTTATCAAATGATCAAAACATGAGGAAAATGATGGAATAGGCCTAATTTAAAGCACTACCTAGTCAATATATCCATTATTAGTTTAGTCATTCAACATCAAACACTATATATGACCTGAATAAGATGACATACTAGTAATCAGGTGAGATTAGGACTTGCCAAGGGAGAAAACACTACCACATGTGCAAATAAAACTAATATAACACATTGAACCTATATAAAGGAATATAAAAATAGTCATTTTATCATCTTAAGAGGTTTAAAAAGATCAATATTGGTAGAGATTCATCATTCCCAAGAGATGGATCTTAAAAATAGGCCTAAAATCCTCAATATATAGAAAATGAGAGAGAAATAGCCAAAAGATTGGCATAGAAAAGAGAAGAGAGAGTCATATTATCATCAACTCAAGTAAAATTTATTTACAATAGTTACCAAGAGTCTTTCATCACACATATTCATTTATAATAGTTATCAATAGTCTTTCATCTATCTCTTTATGTTTTATGCCTTGCATGAGCTCTTTGGCATTAAAAATAAGGTGGTGGGCCCTCTTTGTCCTATTCAAACTCCTCATGAAGCATACTACACCATAAGTTAGTAAATAACTCCACTTGAAATGATGTAAAGTTAAGTGAATGATTCTTATTCATTCTTGGACTTGAAACAAATAGTGATTTCCTCTCAACTCATGATCAGTTAACTCAGAGTGATTAGCACCTAAGACAAGTTAACTCCTTTAGCTCTCCTTTACATGAATTATCACTTTGAATACTAGATAATTAAGTAATTTATAATTTAATACCAGATATGTGGCATGGATATTATGCATTAGATAATTTATTATCCCTTCTAGGCCATTCTTTACTTCACTTGATTGATCAAATAAGCCTACTAGGCCAAGTAGGCCTAGTAGCCTAAGTTCTTGTACTTGATAGATCTTAGACCTACATGAGAAAATTATAACCTGAAAATATGGTGATATTTAGGCTTGAAACAACTCTTCATATCATGAAATAGGTCTTTTTAATGAAGAAACACCTATAACTTAATCAAAGTAGTTAACTAGGTCAAATTATCTTGAAATTCTAGACACTAGCTATTTTGAATGATCTTAAAAACGAATTTATAGGCATATATGTGACCATATTATTATTGAGGAGGAATATAAATTTACACCTTTTACTCTACATGGATTGGAACCCAGTAAATTGTCCTATACTTCTTTTATAACTTTTTCTTTAAAAAAATCTATTTTATGCCATGTTTGTACAAATATGTACAAAAAAGTAACATTTATAGGACCTTATATATGTTTAATTCATGTTTCAATAGGTTTTATGATGATTCATGATTTTTTGATTGTAATAAATTTGACATTTCCCAAAACTGGTCCTTAGGAGGGTTTTGGAGGTGAACCTTCTTAAAAATGGTTCATAAATTACATAAATCTAAACCAAAAATTCTTTCCATAAATATTTAGTCATATACCCCTTAAAATTTCCTAAGAAAATTGGGTTCCCATGCCAATTGTGTGAAAAGATATGTATGTAATGAAGTTTCCCTATAGGGTTTTGCTTGCATTCTGGACATGCTTATACTATTAAAAATTGTTCATAAACCTCATACCATCAGCCAACATCAATCCTTCATGGATTATAATTTCATAAGGGTGATTAAAACATTATAATATCATTTTAAAAAATCTTGATGTGGTGAAAGATATGAGCACTTGATTAGGTGGTTCAAATGGGTGCCTTCAAATACATAGTTTGAATTTATCATTGAGAGTGAAATTGAAATTTTCATTATCTTTATATTATTTAAATATCTCATATAGGACCTATACCATCTCATCATACATCCTGTAGGTTTCATTTTGCATTTTGGTGTTTGAAAGTGTCTTCATGTGATACAAGCCTACTAGGCCTAAAACTAGTTTCTAGGCATAATTTGCCAAATCTGAGTATTAGAGTTTAATGAAGTTTTATATGAAGGGAGAAAAACATTGTTTATTATTAATTTATATCCCTTTTTACCTCATTTTCTTTCTCAAGTTTCATTTGGTCTTGATGCATTTGAGACTACTTGTAGGGTTTCTTTTCTTTTGAGCCTGTGTAACCCTTATAAATTGGTTTGATGATCTATTATATTATATGAGATTAAATTAAATAAAAATATGCTTCTCTATCTCTGTCTATGATCAATAATTTATTATCAATCTCAAATAACCTCTTAATGTAAACCAAATTCTCAATTTGTATGCACAAACTAGCTACAGGCCTATCTCTTCAATTAGCCCTCAAGGGTTTTGATTTGAAAACATAATTGTGATCAATATAATCAGGTGTTTGAATAATTATCATGTTAAATTGATTCATAAAAAATCTCATGAGGTAAAACTCTATGTCAAACTTTGTAACCCTCCAAAAAGGTCTCATAGCTCCTTATTTAACTGTCATAAGACAAGTAGTTGAATATGTTAAATCACTAATAACTTACACCTTTGATATGATATTGAGGATGATATGGTAGGATTTATCAAGTCATAATTACCATGTTTACCAAATTTTTATCATTTATTCCATCTTTAGATGCCTCAAAGTCACCATTTCCTCCATGATAGGCTTCCAATGTTGACTGTGTTCTTGAGTGTGTTTAACCCTACTATAGGTGGATGTCATGGGAAATGGAGGTGATTAAGATATTAATCACACTAAATTGGTACTTTTAAAACCTATAAATTCACTTAAAACCATCTCTCTTACTTTTATCTTGAATATTCACTCTTCTTGAAATGTTTCTAGGCCTTACATGGTCCCTACTCAAGATATATCCATACAAGCTTGTGTACCTTCATTATAATGAGTTAAAAATGTTTTAGATCTTGACCAAGGTTTTGGAGATAAAAAATAGTCAGTTTAATTTCATAATATTTCTTCATATGTTCACTTCTTGACTTGAAATTATCTTGAGTTTGCACTTTGCTAATAGGTGACTGTGTGAGAGGAACTTGTCATTTGTATGGCTATAGGTGTATATTTATAGTTGACCTTGACTTTAGCATACTTAAATAACCCTATTAATATGGTTTTTAATGATTTCAAATCTCCTAATTCTATTGAAATTTTTTATTGATCATGAAACTCCTTTATAGACTATTGTTCCCTCATCCATCTTACCAACTTGAAGAAAGCTTGTGCTTTCATGGCTATAGGTGGAGTTTAAGAGGTGTGTGAATATGTTTTTATGCCATTAGAACTTAAAGTATTAATATAATTCATCACACCATCTTATTAAACTCATAAATATGACATAAATTATAACCTTGTTAAACTTAAAGAACTTGATAAGACCTCACAGTCCTAGTGCTTGACTATGAACATGCTTGAAGTTGATTGTTACCCAACTGTAGGTGATGATTTTATTGAAATTTTTTTGGGTTGAGAGTGATTCTCACTCATGATATTCCATTGGATTGTGTTTAAGGATGATTAAATATGTATTGCTTTCCACAATATCTCCTCCATATCACTATCTCACCTTCTTAAAAGCATACCTTCACACTTACTCCTAACTTGATCGTGCATTAAGATAGGCTCTTATATAGAATGTGTAGATTTTTAGGACTTTAAGAGATTGAAAATTGTTAATAAGAGGTTTAATATTCATTAAATTGTAATGATATTATATTAATAATCCCAACAACCTTATTTGAATGTTAACCTCCTTGAAAGTCTCTTCATTAGATTTTTCACTCCTTGATTGTAGCTTGATCTTAAAAGGTGTCTATAGGTGAGCATCTTTGTTCTTCCTGAGCTATCTAAAAACCTAGACATGTTTTGTAATTTTATATCCCTCATTTAGGATATCAAATTCATATTTATTATGTATTTGGTTAATCTAACTAGGTACTAAGAACATTAGATAGACCTAAAGACTGCCAAGACACTTGACTGCTGGAAGTTTTGACTTAAAACTAGCCCAGTAGGTGTCTCAAAGGACACTTGATTATTTGATTATGGATGCCTCATTGGGATTATGCAATGAATTAAGCCATAATATAGGTAAAAAATCATTCACTTTTTTTTAACTTCATTTATACATTCATGTCATGATGTCAACCTCCAAAAGACTATGTCCTTTCTCAACTATAGATGACTCTATTTGTATAGACTATGTGTGAATTTGGCCTTTTAGAAGTCACCAAAACTAGATTAATGAACTTGTCCTTTAATCAATGTAACTTAAGGAGAAAGTTTGAGCATATACCTTAAATAATATACCTTCCTTGTCTACCATCCTTTTGTAATTTCATGAGAAATTATTGATTGTGTTTCTTGATGACTATAAATGGTAATTTAACCTCAGTTTAGAAGTGTCTCAAGGTCTGAATATCCATAATCTGATGACTAGCATGCTCCCTATAGTCTTTGACTTTTATTTGTAGTGGATTCATTATATGGAGATGAATGGAAAGGGTGATGATGGGAAAAGAAGATGGAAAACCATGTTTGGAGGGTGGAAAGGAGCTTTATTACAATGAGAATGGATAATGAAAGATTATGAGGATGGAGATGAATCAAAATGGAGTGATAAAAGCATGAAAGGGGAATCTCAAAACCACTTTTAAGGTCTATAGAAATAGGGTTATCCTCTACCACATATATCAATTTTGAGGCATTTGAAGGAGGATAAGAGGGTGAAATTGAAACCTAGAAGTCTGCAAAAAACCTTAACAAATGATAGAAAACCTTAACATTTTATAAATAGTGACTCCTTGAGAACTTTTAAGAGTCATTAGTGGATTCTTATTATGAATGTTTTGAATAAAAATTTGAGAATATTTCATGAAAATATATGAACATGAAGGATACCTCCTCAAACAAGAATCCAACAAAACTTTGAAACCCTTTCTCTCTCATAGACTGTACAAGTCTTCTTCATATGCTTGTAGAATTCAAAATTGTAATCTATTGTATTCCTAATCTCTATTTTACCCTCATACATGTGTAAAATGGATAATGAATACCATGTAAAGGTGAATTGTGTTCTTGAGAATCTCTACAATATTAAATTTTTTTACCATGATGCCTTGATGAAGAGAAAATATAGAAAATTGACTCCCTATTTGGATGAAGGAGCCATAATGAGTGCCTTGAATTTAAAGGGATGGGTCATGAAGGAGAGATGAAAAAAATTGAGAACCACTTACCATGTATGGAACATATATGAGACTAATTTCTTTGACTAAAATTCTAGACCTTGATTTTCTCTCTCATATTTGTACCACTTGCAACCCTAAAGGGCTCTCCCTATGTTGAAACAAGAAAGAAGATTGAAGGGAAATGGTTTTGGGATTATATTTAATATTATTTCCTTGAAAATATTCTAAAATACCTAATATTCCATATTCTTCTTGCTCTTGAGCTCTACTATATAGACTAGGACATATAATTTCATACCTTGCATGGAAATATATTTAAAAAACTCATTTCTTTGCCTTTTATTCAAACTTAAGCTTATCACCACCAATTTTATGACATGAGGAGGATAACACAAGTCATTATAATGTTATAAATAAGATTTAAACATTTATACACACTTTTGGGGCCAAAATTGGCATGTGGGAGCCATATGAGGCCAAATTATGCCTTTTAGTTGTATGAAAAGATACTTTCAAAGCATGAATTTTTTTGAATAAGGAAATTACATGAATTTGAAGACATTTGAATGTATTTTGGATAATTTTGTGTCTAGTTTAGTGACTTTTACTCTAAATTTAACACTTAAAAGGCTCAAAAACTTCACTTTTTAGTCAACATACCCATAATATACCACCATGTAGAGGCTTGTAATAGTGCCAAGAAATTTTTTGAATTATATGGGTTGGTATCTAGCCTTGACAAGATAATTTCCAACATTTTTGGTGACTCATAGGGTTTAACCAGCCTATTGGTCAAGATAACTTACTAGATTTCACATGATAAGGACCATCTAAAACACAACATGAATTGAAGACTCTCTTGACTAACCAATAGCCTTTTGTGCTCTAATAAACCTCTCTTTGACTACAACAAAAACAAGACATAAACAAAGAAAAAAATTAAACACACCTAATCTAAGAAGTAGACATAACTAACTTAAGGAAATAGGAAAATAAGACATGATAACAATAGGGTAATAGACTATTACTTGTGCTATTCACTTATTGAAACATGACATATAAGCTAAAATAACTAATCTAAATTCAAAAAATTTCTCTAGGGTCAAATGGAAATATAGATTATTCACCATAGAACATTGAAACATGATTTTTACCTCTTGATAGTTTCTTTTTATAGATAGGAACATTTACACATTCATATTATTTTGAGGAAGCAACTAGTTCTTCTAGTTCCAATTTTAGGGGCACAAATTGTAGGTTTGAGTCCAAGACCCAATCATACTCCTCCAAAATCTATGTACTTTTAAAGAGAAATCTCAATTCTTCTTGAGTCATGAGCTACTGATTATGCTCATGTTAGATAGTTTGATGTGTCTTTTGTGTCATGGCTATAAGACTAGACTCTAAGAGAGATGGATATGGTTTCATAACTTCTTGAGGCCATCTAAGTTCATTTTTAACCTCCTAGAGTAGACAAACATATGAATATGAAGTGAGAAGTTGATAACCTTGCTTGAGAGACTCAAATAAGTCATCTCCTCAAAAAACAAATTATTGGAATTGATTGCTTGAAGAGCTAGTTGCTTGATTAACGAAAGTAATTCTCTCAACCTAAAGTGAATCACATTTAAGTAAAGTGTAACTTAAATTGATAACATAAAATAATTCATTTTATTGGTTCTCACCAAACTAAAGTGCAATTGGATTTTTTTCAAGATAAATGGTATAAGGTACAAAAGCAATAATATCACTTCCTTGATCATAATTATGAGGCTACAAGCATATCTTGGATTGGTCATATGAACTTGTTTCATCTTCAACATCAACTTGATGATCCAACATGCTATGAAATTTAACATGTTCTTCATCTTCATTGGTGGGTGGTTACTTATTTTATACCATTTCTATAAGATCTTGTGGACTATCATAATGAATGGTATTTACTGTATGATCAAATAAATCTTGAGAAACATTTTCAAATTTTTCAAATGAAAACTCTTTTTATTGTGACTCAACAACTTATTCTTCTTGTACTTGTTATTTTACTTATAGCTCATTAGCTATCAATTCATCTTCTTTTGCACTCTAATATATTGGATCATGCTCTTCCTTGACAAGGAGTGTGTCAATGGTGATGTTCTCCTTTTGCTCATTTAAGACATTTCCATCTTCATATACCTCAGTTAAAAAATTTTCACTTCACAAAGGAGATGCTCCTTATTAAAAAGTGGCAATGTAGACCCTTGAAAATACTCAAGAAGATGAGAAAGGTCCAAAGATGTTACCATCAATAATTGATTCTACTCATAGACCTGCTCAACTTAGAAGACTATCACCTCTTCTCCCTATTCCAAGTTATCGTAAATAGATTTCCATGAAGGAAAGGCCTTGGGCTCTTAAGGATGGAGGAGTAGAGGCCAAATGACTTCTTTCTTTATTTTTAGAACAACACTTGGTATCATGCTTAATTTCTCTTCTTTCTTCCTTGACTACTGTACTTGTTTCCAAGTCATGAACTTAGGTCTAGGAATCTCTTGTTTTGTACCTATTATAGCCATGGGAATGAATGAAGTATCTTGCTATTGAGATTATTTTGAATTTGCATCCACTATAGACTATTGAAGATGTTGATTTGTAAGTTCAACTTATTTATATATGTGAGCCTCAAATTTATGAACCAACTCATTGGATATCTCTTCCTAGAAATCTAAAGATGAAGGTTCTTGTATGATCTACTATGAAACATGAAAATTAGCCTCCTTAAAACAAATTTCTTCAACCTTCTGAGGTATTTCTTGGATAGACTTCTAAGTAGGAAAATTTTGCAAGGCTTGGATGGAATATTGAGGGCTATGATATACATTTGTTTGATATTCATGAAGGGAAAAGGGCAGATCAATGTGGAACTAATGTTTCTCATGAACAACCAACCTCTCTTCAATGTTTACAATTAGACCACCTATGTCAAGGATATCACTACTAAATTTTGAATGTCCTTATCTTATGAAAGATGAATACACTTATTTAAATTATTGTAATGAAGCTCTCATGCTCCTAATTTCATGCTTTGGGATCTCCTATCCATAGCTCTTTTGAGTATCTATGCTTACCATTTGTTTCTCATAGCCAAACAAGGTTTATTTGAAGCTTTAAAATAAATTGTCTTGGAACTTGATTAAGCTGATTAGGAAGATAAAAAGGTTAATGAGGGTTATCATATGATTGGTATGAGTCACCATAATACTAATAAGGTTCTATATATGGTTGGTGAGGCTCATCATAAGGCTGATATGGATCATGGTAGGGATTATATGGGTGATGATGAGGTGGGTAGGGATCATATTGGAATTGGGATGGATCATAGGGCTGTTGATAATGAGATGAATGACCAAAAATTTATCCAAAGGCTTCCATAGCTTAGAAAACACATGAAAATTTATGAATTAAGAACAAAAGTTTCCATTTACCTTAGAGATGAGGACCATATGAGTACTTGAAATTGATTCTAAAGACTAAGATGCTATAAATGAGTACTCAAATGGATTAAATCTACATCCCATTGGGTATGCCAAAAATGTTAGCAACACAAGTAGTACCCTACTAAAGGAAAATTTATTGGATCTCATTTAAACATGGACTAACATTGGAATGGTCTAAGGTGTGGGATAACTGTATCTTAGACTAGACCTCTAGATTTATGAGGCTAGCTCCTCTGAATATATCACTTTGCTTAATTTACTAAAACCTACAATGATTTTTAGGATGAAAAGGGTTATAAGTATTACTAAAAAATAAATATACACTATTGATGGTGATACACCTATATCACTAGTTTATCCACTCTATTTGAACTCTTGCAACACTGATAAGTAATGTAAATCACTAAATCTACAACTCTAAAAGACTCATGTGCAATAGGATTTCATATAAATATTTTATCAAATGATCAAATCATGAGGGAAATGATGGAATAGGCCTAATTAAAGGTACTAAACAATCAATATATAAATTTTTATCTTATTCATTCAACATCAAACACTATATATGACCTACATAAGATGACATACTGCAAACAAGGTGAGATTAAGACTTGCCAAGGGAGAAAACACTACCACATGTGTAAATAAAACTAATGTAACACATTGAACCTATATAAAAGAATCTAAAAATAGTAATTTTATTATCTCAATAGGTTTACAAAGCTCAATCTTGGTAGAGTTTCATCATGCCCAAGAAAGGGATCTTAAAAATAGGCCTAAAAGCCTCAATTTATAAAAAATGAGAGAGAACCAACCAAGAGATTGGCATAAAAACTAGAAGATAGAGTCATATAATAATCAACTAAGGTAAAATTCATTTAAAATATTTATAAATATTATTTTATCACATATCTTTATGTTTGATGCCTTGTATGAGCTTGCATGAGCTCCTTGGCATTGAAAACAAGGTGGTGGGCCCTTTTTATCTTATTTAAACTCCTCATAAAGCATGCTATGACATAAGTTGGTAAATAAATCCAATTTAAATCAGTTAAATTTAAGTGAATGATTCTTATTCATGCTTATACTTGAAACATGCATTGATTTCCTCTCAACTCATGATCAGTTAACTCAGAGTGATTGACACTTAAGACAAGTTAACTCCTTTAGCTCTCAATTGAATGAATTAGAACTTTTAAGACTAGATATGCATGTAATTTATAATTTAATACCATATATGTGGCATGTAAATTATTCTTTAACTCATTTATTATCCCTCCTATGTCATTCTTTACTTCACTTAATTGATCAAATAGGCCTACTAAGCTGAATCAACCTAGTAACCTAACTTATTGTACCTAATAGCTCTTAGAAATTGAATGAAAAAATTAGAACATAAAAATATGGTGATATTTAGGCTTATAAAAACTCTTCTTACCATGAAATAGGTATTTTTTATGAAGAAACACTTGTAACTTAGTCAAAGTAGTTGACTCGATCAAACTATCTTGACATTTTGCACACTAGCTATTTTGAATGAGCTCACAAAGCCATTTATAGGCATAAATTTTACCATATAATGGATTGAGGAGGAATAAAATGTTCTAAAATCCACTCTCCATGGATTAGAATCTATTAAACTACCTTGTGCCTCTCCTTTTAACACTTTTTATTCAAAAAAATCTATTTTCTACCATGTTCTTACAATTTAATACAAAAAAGTATCATTTACATGAACTTATCTAAGTTTAATTTATTTTTAAATATGTTTTAAGATGATTCATGAAGTTCTTATTGCAAGAAATTTGACTTTTCTCAAAACTAGTCCTTAGGAGGGTTTTGGAGGCAAACCTTCTTAATGATAGTTCATAAAGTAAAGACCTTTAAACCAAAAATTATTTACATTAATATTTAGTGTATATACCCCTTAAAATTTATTAATAATATTAGGTTTTGATGCAAATGGTGTGCAAGAATATGTATGTAATGAAATTTGGTTGTAGGGTTTTGCTTGCATTCTGGACATGCTTATACTCTTAGTGATTGTTAATAAAACTCAACCCATTAACCAACCTCAATACTTAATATATTATAATTTTATATTATTCTTAAAAAAATTTCTTGTATAATTTGTCCAAAATATTCATGTGGTGAAAGATATGAGCACTTGATGAAGTGGTTTGAATGGGTGCCTTAGACTACATAGTTGGAATTTATCATTGAGAGTAAAAATTAAACTTTTAATTGAATTTATATTATTTAAATATCTCATCTATGACCTTTACCATCTCATCATACCTCATGTAGGTGTCATTTTTCATTGTAGTATTTGAAAGTGTCTTCATGTGATACAAGCCTACTAGGCCTTAAATTGGTTTCTATGCCTAATTTTCCAAATCTGAATATTGGAGTTCCATGTATATATATATATATATGATATGGAGGGGAAAAAATTGTTTATTTTTCATTTACATCCCTTTTTACCTCATTTTATTTCTCAAGTTTCATTTGGTCTTGATGCCTTTGAGATTGCCTGTAGGGTTTCTTTGCTTTTGAGCCTGTGTAACCCTTATATATGGATTTGATGATATTTATTATATCATATGAGATTAAATAAAATCAAAATAATCTTATTTATCTCTATATAAGATCAATAATCTGATATGAATCTCAAATAACCTCTAAATGTAAACCAAATTCTCAATTTGTATGCACAAACTAGTTACAAGCTTATCTCTTCAATTGGTTCTCAAGGGTTTTGATTTGAAAAATTTATTGTGATCAAAATTAGTATGTTTCTAAAGAATTATAACCTTCCATTAATTCATAAAAACTCTCATGAGGTCAAACTCTTTGTCAAACTTTGTAACCCTCCAAGAAGGTCTCCTAGCTCTTTTTTTGACTGTCATGAGACAAACAATTGATTGTGTTTAATAGCAAGAGAATAAACCTTTTCAATTATATTTAAGATGAAATGGGAGATTTTATCAAGTTATAAGTATCATGTGTACCAAATTTTGAGTTTTATTCCATCTATAGATACCTCAAAGTCACTATTTCCTCCAAGATAGGCTTCTAATGTTTACTGTGTTCTTGACTATGTTTAACCCTAATGTAGGTGGATGTTATGGGAAATTGAGGTGATTAAGATATTCATAACACTCAATTGGTACCTTTAAAATATATAAAATCACTTGAAACCATATCTCTTACTTCTATCTTGCATATTCACTCGTCTTGCAATGTTTCTAGGCCTTACACAGTCCTTACTCAATACAACATAGTATAAGCCTATGTACCTTCATTCTCATGAGTTGGCAGAATTTTAGATTTTGACCAAGGTTTTGGAGATAAAAATTTGTCACTTTAATTTCATAATATGTCTTCATATGTTCATTCGTTGACTTGAAAGTATCTAGGGTTTGCACTTTTCTAATAGGTGAATGTGTGAGAGGAACTTGCCATTTGTATAGTTGTAGATGTATATTTATAGTTGACCTTGATTGTAGCATGTTTAAACAACCCTCTTCATATTTTTCCTAATGAGTTCACATCTCTTGGTTATGTTAAAACATTTTCTTGAGCATGAAACTCCTTTATAGACTATTGTGACCTCATCCTTCTTAACAACTTGAAGAAAAGCCTATGCTTTCATGGTTGTAAGTGGAGTTTAGGAGGTGTGTGACTGTGTTTTTATGCCATTATAACTCAAAATATTAGTATAATTCATCACACCATCTTATGAAACTCATCAATATGACATAACTTAGAACCTTGTTAAACTAAATAACTTGATAAGACCTCATAGTCCTAGTGCTTGACTGTCAACATACTTGAAGCTGAATATTATTGAGTTGTAGGTGATGATTTTGTTAAAAACATGTTGGGTTGAGAGTGATTATCACTCATGATCTACCCTTGGATTATGTTGTATGATGAATCAATAGGTATTAGTTTTCACACTATCTCCTCCATATCACTATCTCACCTTCTTGAAAGTACACCTTCACACTTACTCTTAACTTGATTATTCATCAAGATAGGCTCTTGTATGGAATGTGTAGAGCCTTAGGACTTTTAAAACTTGAAAATATGTAACAAGAGGCTGAAGAGTCCTTAAATTATCATGATATTATTTTCATAGTCCAAACAACCTTATTTTAATGTCAACCTCCTTGAAAGTCTCTTCATTATCTTTTTCACTCCTTGGTTGTAGCTTGCTCTTGAAAGGTGACTGCAGGTGAGCATACTTGTTCTTCCTAAACTATGTAAGAACTTAGACACGTGTTTTAATTTTATCTTACTCATTTAGGTTATCAAATTTATATTGATTATGTATTTGCTTAATCCAACTAGGAACCAAGAACATTAGATAAACCTAAAGACTACTAAGACACTTGACTGTTGGAAGTTTTAACTTGAAACCAAGCCTATAGGTGTCTCAAAGAAACTTGATTATTTACTTATGGATTCATCCTTGGGATTATGCCACTAATTAATCCATAATATAGGTCAAGAACCATTCACTAATTTCCAACTTCACTCATACATTCATGTCATGATGTCAACCTCAAAAATATGATGTCCTTTCTCAACTATAGATGACTATGTTTATATGGACTATGTGTGAATTTGGCCTTTTTAAAGTCACCAAAACTAGATTAGTGAAATTATCCTTAAATCATTGAAACTTGAGGAGAAAGCTTAAGCATATACCTTCAATAATATACCTTCCATGTCTGCCTTCCTTTCATACTTTCATGTGAAAGTATTGATTGTGTTTCTTGATGATTGTAGATGGTAATTTCACCTTAGTTTAAAAGTGTCTCAATGTCTTCATATCCCTACTCTTATGACAAATATTCTCCTTAAAATCATTGAATTTTCCTTGTAGTGTATTCATGAGATGGATATGAATGGGGATGATGGGAAAGGAAGATGGAAAACCATTTTTGGAGGGTGGACAAGAGCATTAATACAATGAGAATGGACAATGAAAGACTGTGAGGATGGAGATGAATCAAAATGGGGTGATAAGAGCATGAAAGGGGAATATAAAAACCAATTTTAAGGTCTTATTTATACATAGCATTATCCTCTACCACATATATAAATTTTGAGGCATTTGAAGGAGGATAAGAGGGTGAAATTGAAACCTAGAAGTTTTCAAAAAACCTGAACAAATGATAGAAAACCTTAACATTTTCTAAACAATGGCTCCTTGAGAACTCTTGAGAGACATTAATGGATTATTGATGTGAATATTTTGAATAAACCTTTGAGAATATTTCATGAAAATATATGAACATGAAGGAGACATTCTCAAACAAGAATCCAACAAAACTTTGAAACCTTTTTTCTCTCCTGGACCATACAATTCTTTTTCATATGCTTGTAGATTGCAAAATTTCACTCTCTTATCTTCTTGAGTTCTATTTTAAACTCACACATATGGAAAAATAATAATGAATGACATCGAAAGGTGAAGTGTGTTCTTGAGAAATTCCACCATTTTTAAATTTTTTGCCATGATGCCTTGATGGAGAGAAAACATAGAAAACTGATTACCTGCTTGGATGAAGGAGCCATAATGAGTTACTTGAATTCAAAGGGATGTTTCATGAAGGAGAGATGACCAAATTAAGAACCAATTTCCATGGATAAAATATATCTAAGACTAATTTCTCTAACCAAAATTCTAGACTTTGATTTTCTCTCTCATGGTCATACCACTTGCAAACTTGAAGGGCTCTCCCTATGTGTAAATAAGCAAGATGAATAGAGGGAACCATTTGGGATTGTATTGAATCTTCTTGCCTTGAAATTCTTATGGAACACCTAATATTCCCTCTTTTTCCTACTCTTGATCTCTATTATATAGAATGGGCCATATAATTCTATACCTTGCATGGAAATATATGAATAAACCTCTTTTCATTGCCTTTTATTCACACTTAAGATTATCACCTCAAATTTTAGGGCATTAGGATGAGAGAACGAGTCATTATCATGTTATAACAAGATTTAAACATTTTTACACACTTTTGGGGCCAAAATTGGCATGTGGGAGCCTTTTGAGGCCAAAATATGCATTTTAATTTTATGAAAAGATACTTTCAAAGCATGACACTTTATGACTAAGGCAATTACATGAATTTGAAGATTTTTGAAGGTATTTTGGATAATTTTGTGGCTGTTTTAGTGATTTTTACTCTAAATTTAACACTTAAAGGCTTAAAAATTTTTAGTTAACATACCCATAGTAGACCATCTTGTAGAGGCTTGTAACAATGTCAGGAAAAGTTTTGAATTATATGGGTTGGTATTTAGCCTTGACAAGATAAATTACCAACAAGACCTAAGATAAATCTATGGTGCATGGAGTGTGGGGAACAAGGACATCATAGTAATGATTGTCCTAAGATCAAGATAAAGTTCTATGAAATCTATAGAATAGTAGGGCATGCAACAACACAGTGCTATCATATGCAATAGTATATCAAAAAGCCCATAGAATTTGTATTGTAACTTTTGTAAGTCACCCAATCATGATGAAAATAATTATAGGGATTTTCAAGAAATCAAAGAAGATATCAAAAAGAATGTATTTTATATTATTACTTAATAAGTGTTCTCGATGAAGAAGATGATTCCAAGCCTAGAGGTTGATAAGAGTTATGCAAACCAAGTAGGTCTGAAATGGATTCCTAGTTTACCTTAGTACCAATTTCAAGGTTTAGGTGGATGGAACCCTCCATCACTAATTTGGACACCACCATAATCACAATACTAGTATTCAATACCTTAGAATCCAACAATGATGCAATAATAGTAAACTTGTTGGATCCCATCAATTATGCAAAAACAATTTAGGATTGGAGATAATACCCAACAATATCATCACTAGAATATAGTGCAATAGCAAGGAGGATATAGAGGAGGTTTTTAGTCAAATAGAGGAGGATATAGTGTTAGATACAGAGGGGGTTGCCAAGTTGGTAGAGGAAATAATTACCAATACCCTCCTTTATAATGTTACTTGTGTGGAGAGTATAATCATGTGCAATGTAATTACCCTTTAAATCCCCAAAGATAATTTTACTATGCATATTACAAGGTATATGAGCAACATGAGATAGAAAATTATCTTGTGTTAGAAAAACAAAGAAAATAAGAAGCTATTGGGAATGTTAACATGCAGATAAAATATTGCCTCCTCTCGAAATGCCTCAAGGTTAGGGAATCAAGAAAGGAAATTAGGATAAATACCTAGACCCATCTATATAAAAGGGGCTCATATATGAAGATGCATAGATGTTGACAAATATTCAACACCAAAAAACTATTGAAAGAGATGCTACTACAATAGAATAGAGTCATATTATGTGCATTATGCACTAGAATAGAGTTGTTACTGTGCTAATAGATTTATTGAAGCTACTAAGTACACTATGTGATGAAGACATTTCTTAGAACATCACAAAAATACTACATAATTTATTGGAGTGTGTATAGTGAGGGAAATAAAAGATATAAAAACTTTTTTGGTATATAAAAATAAAGAAGACATGGGATGGAGATGCATGAATTGACACTAGAGTTGAAGGATATGAAATTCCAAATGTTGTCTTTGATTTTGGTAGCATGGTCAACATGATCCCCAGATCTATATAGGAGGTTATTAGATGTCCAGTTTTTAGTTACGACCCACTAACTTTGAGCTTATTAGACTATGGAAGTGTTTACCCATTGGCAGATTAGAAGATGTTGAGATCAAATTAATATAACTAAGCCTATGAGGTGACTTTGAAGTCATCAATATGAAGACATTAGAAACTCATTACCCTATATTGATTGGCAAAAAATGGGCATACAATGGTTAGATGATAATCAATATTATATAACATTAGTTACAGGTGCATCAGGGAGATAAAATTTTCCTTTATATAAGGTGTACAAACCCTACATTATTTTAGCTAAACCATACCCTCCATATGTTACACAAAAAATTAGTTGGATGAAGGTAAACACTAGGACAACCTAAAATCTCTATGCATAATCGAGTGTAATTTCTTATATGAACTTACTAAACATTAGGTACAATATTTACTAACTCAATATTTAAAGATGTCTAAATAATGTAAGCCTGAACTAGTAATTACTCAACCATTGGCACCTCAGTTTATCATAGAAGATTTATGTCCATGTCTGCTAAATCCCTTAGTCACTTAGAAGTTGACTTTTTCTATGAAGAAGATGATCATATTCAAGATTATATAGATCTAACTAAAGAAGGCACTTATCCTTAGGAAATAACTTCATCCATTAGTGGGGACTCAGATACACATCTACTCAACTAGGTTCATGGTTATCATGAACTCTGGCCTATGAGAATGGTTTCACCATGGAAAGACAACTTCCTTCATACTATTCAACTAAAGACATCAATTGATTCATTCTATGCCTATAAGTTCATATGCCTAAGATTAGTATATAGGTTAGTGCCTTGATTATACTTTGAAGGGAGTTATAACAACATGGTGGAAAATTCATAGAGATGATCAACTTGATTAGGATGATGCATGTGAAATTATGATTAATAGGTTTCAATTACCATATTTCATCAAAAATAATTGGCCTTACTTTTAGTAAGGAGAGTTGCTTAAAATCCATATCCATAAATGTGTCAAAGTTTGGACTAAAGAATTTGTGGTACCTAAGTACTAGGTTCATATTTTCATTATACATTTTCCCCTTTACCATCATCTTGGTATATGCATCAATAACATAGGTAGGAGATAAAGCATTAGGTACAGGCATAGAGTGGCTTCATATATACTTTTGTGTTTGAATATGAGAATCCTATGGTTCATAACACACTACTAAAAATTAAACATTTCCTATACCATGGGTGCGTATAATATTTAAGCATCACGATGGAGTCTACTACACAAAATAACATAGCCTATGATATAAATATAACATTACAAAGATATAAAGATACCAAGATGGAAGAACAATCTCTTATGCCATCATGCCATAGAATATAGAATGAAGAGGAGGAAACTAAAGATTTAGATACTGATGGTGATATTAATCTAAATGATTTGTTTGGACATGAATGGCTAGTATAACCATTAAAGGATCCAAACACAGAACCCATTGAAGAATAAAAGATATGCAGCATACAGATTCTAGAATAGGAAGGGAAAAGAATGATAAAAGAATATATTTTGAGGAAAATTATAAGATTTATCAACAAACTATTTAAAATCATGTGGAAAACATCAAAAGTAAGGAGATTCCTAAACTAGCACATATAGGTGACTATTGGATTGAGTCCAAAGTTTTTGATATGCAACTCTTACAAGATTATCAAGATGTGTTTCCCACAAAATTTTCATAGGTCAGAGGAGTAGATCCATCCCTAGGATAAATGCATATCAAACACAAGGAGTGTGCATGACCCATAAATAAACAACCATACAAATTAAATCCAAACATGAAGTTAAAAGTGAAGGATGAAATGGATAAAATTTAGAAAGCAAGTATAATCTATTCAAAAGAGAAAGCATATTGGGTTAGTCCCATGTTAGTGCAGCCTAAGAAAATAGGGGAGATTAGAGTATGTGGGGACTATCAAATTTTGAATGATGCATGTGTGAATGATCCATTTCCGATTCCCTTCACAGATAAGTTTTGTAATCTATCATAGGTCATGAAGTTTATTCTTTCACAGATGGATTTAGTTGCTATCATCAAATACCATTTTTATAAGAAGATAGATATAAAATAAATTTTTATATAGAATGGGGATCCTTTGCATACATGGTAATGCCTTTTGGCCTAAAAAACACACATACAATTTTATTTAGAGTAGTGGTGACTAAGTTTAAGGATTTCATTCATGACTTCCTTGAAGTATATCTAGATGATTGGTTAGTCTTTTATTTGTTTAAATACCACTTATCCAAGTTATGCCTCATGATAGAATGTTTTTGAACTCTATGAAATTTGAAAAAATGCTTATTTTTAACCCTTTTTGGTGTCTTATTAGGTCATGTAGTGTGTAGTGAAGGGATTTTGGTAGACCAGGAAAAAATTGTAGTCATTCTTAGTATGTCTCCACCAATCAGATCCATAAAAGTGTGATCCTTTCTTGGCCATATAGGGTACTAAAGTTTATCAAGGGATAAATAACCATTTCATCTCCTTTAGAATATTTTTTCCATAATGGTAAAAAGTTTGTATGGACTTATAAGTGTCAAGCAACTTTCATAAAACTAAAGCAGATATTGGTCACTACACCTATTATCATCTTTCTAGATTAGAATAATCCATTTCATGTGCTTATTGATGCTTATAGTATTGTATTTGTTGTAGTACTCATGCAGCTAAGTAAAGGTGGATTAGACAACCCCATTCATTTTATAAGTCTAAAGACTGACATAGAAAAAAATTACAAGACAATTGAAAGGGAAGCACTAGATATAATGTTTTCACTACAAAAATTCCAACATTATCTTCTTATGAAAACATTTGAAGTTTTCATGGATCATCAAGCTCTACTTTACCTAGTCAATAAGCCTATGCTGAGTGAACACATTTCAATATGGTAGATGCTTTTTCAAGAATTTCAATTTTGCATCAACATCAAGCTAGGCAGAGAAAATGTTGGGCTAGATCATCTTAGTTGCATCACAAATGGGGAAGAACTATAGGAATATTATCCTAATGCACATTTATTTCAATTTTCTAAATACCTAAGAATTTTGAGGCAATTGGTAATTTCCTAGAACAAGAAGCAGTTTATCACTAGAACTTTATCATATACTATTATAAATGGGATTTTATACCATTTGGGTAATGATGAAGTCCTATGCAAGGTAGTTATGGAACACGAACAACCACAGCTATTAAAAAAATCACAATAATGAATAGAAAGAGGTCATTTTACTAGAGAATCTACTACAAGGAAATTGTTACAGCATGGGTCGTGATGGTCAAACATTTTTTAGGACACGCATAAAGTAACACAACATTGGGACATATGTAAACAAATGGGTACGCCAATCTAGAAGGATAAAATTCCCTTGTAGACTTTGTTATCTAAACAATGTTTTGAATAGTGGGGCATCAATTTTGTAGGACCTATCGATCCCTTGAGTAAACAGAACAAAGCTTAGTATATTATCAATGAGATAGATGACTTTACCAAATGGGTTGAAGTTGTTGTGACACCCAACTATGAAGAAAAAGACATAGTGAAGTTCCTTTATGAGAATATCATCAAAGGGTTTGGATTCCCCATCAAGCTCATCAGTGATTGAGGAACACACATCCTAAATAATACTATCAAATCTCTTATTGAATAGTTCATGATTTCTCATCATAAAAGTACTGCATGCCATCCCCAAACTAATGGCCAAGTTGAGTCTTCTAGTTAAGTGTTGGTTAAGATGTTGAAAAATATATGTGATTCCAAGAGGGATGATTGGGAAGATCACATTTTTATGATTCTTTGGACCTATCAAACACACTATGAGAGGGCTACTAGTTTTACTCCATTTTAGTTGGTTTATGGGTTTGAGTCAGTAATGTTAATGGAATACTTGGTACCCAATCTGCACATTATAATGTTTATGAGACTAGGGGATCATGAGTCTCTCATAAATAAGCTTCTCAAATTGAATAGGATAGATGAGTATTGATGTAGAGCATCTTGGATGTAGGAAGTTTATAAGCAGAACTAGAAAGCATGGCATGATAAGAATCTATACCATAAGAAATTTCACAAAGATTAATTGGTTTTGTTATATGCTAGTCTCTTCAGACCATTTCTAGGCAAATCATAGATTATATGGAGAGGGCCTTATGTTATACATGAAATATCATAACAAGGAACTATTATTTTGAGATATTTGTAGGGAATTATTTTTCCAGGGTGGGTGAATGGTTGTAATTTTAATCCCTACCACCAATAATCTTAATTGATCTCTTTATATCAAATTAATGAGTGCTAAGTGACATCAAGTAGATTAAGATTTCCTATTTTTGTATCTTTTCTTATGTGTTTCTTTTTATCTGTGTTTTTTTAAATAGATTTTGGAACCAGGTTAAGAAGTATAACATGCACCAACTATGAATAGAATATTTTAGGTACACCATTGTTAATGTCAGTAGGATAAAAAGTAATTAATTAAGTCTGATAAATGTATGATCAAGTCACATCAGCCAAGATTTTAGCTATATAATGGTCACCTCCAAACAGTTAATGCTAGAGCAACTAGTAAACATCATCTTTTCATACTCCAGTATGAACAACAAAAAGAATAATGGTGTATATCAATGCATACATTGTAGATATCCAATTCCTAACACCATCATGTTAAAATTATCAATCTTACTCAAAATTTGTAAAAACACACAATTTAGGCCAAAATCACTTAAATGTGATAAATGGTTCAAGATTATCATATACAAGTGCCAATTCAGGATAATGTATCCCTAAATGGGATAATGCATTTTATGTGATTATTAAATTTTCTCAAATCATTTTAATTCAAAATGACAAAAATGAATTTTGGTGCTCTGGATTGCTCTTTTCTTCTAATTCAGAAGCACGTGACACATGTATCTATTTTTTTGTGTTGAAAATGTCCTAAATGGGATATTGGTCTGTACACAACTAAAATATTCTTATAATTCCACCTAGTCAAATTATGACCTAGTAATATGACATTCTAATCAGTTTGATTAATATAGTCCAACTAATTTCTAAAGAATTACATAAAATTTGATTAATCTCACTTAGGCATATTAATCCAAATTAATAACTTAAGAGGAAAATCCATGGAATTTATTGAATATATTTTAGTTGAAAATTGATTCTTAATATTTGAATCATCAAATGACATCATCTATGGGGTGGCATCCACAAGCCATAAATGCAAAAAATATCAAGCATAAGGCCTCCCATGCCTCTTTAATGACCCTTCCTTCAAAATATTTATGAGGGTATTTATCGATTAATTATACAAAATTAGATTAATTCATGGACACACATCTTGATCTCAAGATGGATGGTCATGGTTTATTTTGATCAAATTAAAAAATATATAAATAGGAGGGCCAAGATCACCATTTTAAAGCTTCATGTATGTAAGCTTATTATGTATAATTATCTCCACAACCTTTATTTGTGTAGTGTTATGATGTTTAATTTGCAATATGATATCTTCATTGATAGGTATAACATTGATTTCATATCATGATCCTAGTTTAGTTGGTTTACTTGAGATGATGGAGGAACTTTGCCTTGCATCATTGATGAAGAATTGAGCACCAAATCAAGAGGAAAATCACATTTTGAGCTGCATTTGGATGGTGGGATGCTATTGGGAAGGTAATGTATGTGCTTTCTTTCAATTTCTCTTAATTATCATTTTCCAAACCCCATTGAAGGAGTTAGCTTTACTAGTTATGTTCTTATACATTTTATTGAGTTTTTATGACTAATGCTTGATCTAACCATCTTTATAATCCATCTCTACATCTTGGCATGCCTGATGGGACAACTCATCCCAATCAAGAAATAAAGATACTTTGGAAATATTATATTTCTTAAAAAGTCCTTAAAATCCTTTAAAAATCAAATTTGTCTCATTATTTTCCTGTGTTTTTGAAAATTTTGTTGATACACAGGTTACACAGTGATCGATATCAGTTCTGTGTAACCACACATTGGTCTTGAATAACCAACATTTATTATATTATAGGGCATAAAATTAAGAAAAATTGGGTTTTTAGAGATTTATTCAAAATTGTAGGTTGTTATTTTGAATTTTTAAGTCTATGTTTGAACATTTTATTCCATGATCCAGATCTTTGCTGGAGACTTTATTCTAACTTGGGCTAACAAGTGTTTTTTATGAAAAATATTTTTTGCCTAAGGGTTCATAAGTGATCAATATCTATCTTTATTGATAAACATTGGTTTGTTTATGACCAACATCCATCTTGTTGCAACTGACATCAGTCATTATTGACTGACGTTGGTCTCTATGTAATAAAAACAAAGAACAGAAGAGAAAGTTTTCAAAACTTACTTGATTCACTAATAATTATGCTTCAAATTAAAATGAAGCCCTCTAATAGTTTTAGGTCACATGTATAGAAAAGTGGAAAATTTGAGCATTATTAAGTCTTGAACCTTCCATTTTGTGTTTAAAAGGAACCTATATATTTTCAAGTTTAGTTGTTTTGTGAAGTTTTTCAAAATTTTGAAACTAAGGCCAAGGGGATAATAACTTCATAAAACACTTCACTTTTGGTGCATAAAATTTACACTCACTTAAATTAAAAAGTTTTTAAAAATGTGTTTTTTTATGCTATATCATTTTAGACTTGTTTATTTTTAATGCAAAATGAAGAGTGTGTGTATGGTCTCCCCATGTCCCCTTTAGGGAACTTGGGTGACCAAAAGTTCCTTTTCATTAAAATTATGCCTTTGTCTAAGGTTTGAAAATAATGTTGTTTAGGCTCTCCCCAAATCCCATATGGTTTGGGTGATCTAAAAATAACCTCTAAAGTCTTTTCACTTAGTTTTAGTTTATGCAACTTGGTTTGTGAAGGGAAGTTCATAGCTTCTTCATGATTTATTTAGGGAAGATTTGACCCTAAGTTTCTTCTCCTAAAATTGTTCCAACCTTGATCCATGGTAGGGTATACAATTCAAGGCATGTATACTACAAAAGCCAAGGGGTTGAGAAGATAACCTCTCCTTTCATAATGAAAACTTGAGTCAAGTTTGGTTAACCAAGGGATTCCACTAGGTAGTACATATATGAAATCACTATTAAAAAGGAATAGACCCTTACATAGTAATTTTGATATGAACTCAATTGATGTGAGGCATCTCTAGTGTTAATAACACTTAAAACCATCTAGATAGTCAAAAACTTAAGTTTTAGAACAACCCCACTTACCATGGATATATTGTTGATATAGGGTGAGTATACCAAAGGTCCAAATCACTGTAAAATATATTGGGAGAAGGTGGGGGTGTAAAAACCTTACTAATTCATGCATTTTTATTTTTGTATTAACACTTAAAATCCTCCCAAGAGCATATATATAGATGGATTTCAACAATACAATATAACCTTGTCAATTTAGGGCCTAAGATGATTTACGTAGTTGTATTTGGTCTTTTTCCTTTAATTAATTAGTCTTTATTTGAGTCTAAAACTTATTTGTAAATAACATGTCATAACAAAACACATTTATTATCCACCATTTCTTGAATAAGGAGGTGTTATGCTGGTCAAATACAAATCATATTTTACATTATTCAAATCCTCATTCTAAACATTATTTTTATCTTATCTAAGCATTGTTGTTATACTACCCATTTGAGTCTAGACTATTTAGCAAAAACCTTTAAGTCCTTTAATTTTTAATTCAAATTTGGAATCTCACCTTTCTATGTTCTAGGCCAATGTGTTAATCAGTTTTTCCATTTACACTTGACTTGAGTTAACTTGGGTACAATTCCCCATTTGAGTTGAAGGTTGTTTATATACTCATCATCATCATTTGATCATTGTGAGCTTAGGTCATATAGTGTGTCACTTACGATCTAAGTTTTAGAACACATTTTATTATACCTCTTATCATCATGTGGTAGCATTGTGCTACCCATTTGGTTTTATTTTTATACTTATGAATTATTACATTTTTTCATATCTTGAGTTCCTTAGTTTGTATTGTTACCTTCCTAATTTGAAGGACTTTCTTATAATTTTCTAGTGGCAACTTGCCAAAGTTGAACTAGTTTTTATGGTATCGACACATATCTAAATCTATGTTTGGTTTACTAGTTTACACTATAGGTTTTTGATTTATAATACCCTATTCCAATTCATACAATTTCAACCCTACCATAGGTTGAGTAATTTTGTGAAAATTTCCTCTAATTGTGTGGTATTATGCCACCTTTTTATTATAGTCTCTTTTTACATTGTCATTTATTTAGATAAAATCAAAACAAACCTTGTTAATGTTTGAAAAACATTTTCCAAATCTTTCCAAACATAGAGAACAAATTTTATAGACATGACCCAAAGGTACACTCATAGGGGGGTCTCTTATGGACGTAGCTATGAGGAGGAGCACTTTTATGATGGAGAAGACAATCCTATGGTATTTGAAGATATTATGATGACTATAGGATCTGAGGAAAACTATTTGGAATATCAACCCCTAGAGGACAAAGATGAAGCACTCCTAAGGTTGATTAAATCTAGTGTTAGATTGCCATCAGACTTTCCTATAAAATAATTACACATCTTGGTTAGAGAAGTAGAAAAACAATGAGAACAATCCCTTGTACGTTTGAAAAATCAAACATTGCTTCTTCATGTAAAGGAAAATAAGTGTTTATAGAGTCAAAACCTAATGATCAAGATCTTGTCACTAAGATTAAAAAGATAAGTCAATGATATGTAGGCCAACTTATCATAGACTTAACTAACACTTTATTTGCCACTTTAATACATAATGATGATTCTAATGAAAAAGGGAATATGGTTGAACCAATGCAAAATAATTTAGTTGAGAACACACCTACAATGGATGAATATGTCTCAATTAAAAAACCTAAGTCTCAAAAGGTTCCACAACATGGTTCATCAAACACAAAGCACACATTATTCAATCATCAAGATCCTTTTTTCCCTTTATAGAATCAATGAACAAAAAAATTAGTGTGTATTAAGGAGATTCTTCAAAATAATTTGGCTAGTTCATCTCAATCAACATGTACTTTTGTGAACAAAATATAGACTCCCCAAAATCAACAAAACACATATAATTTAATGCAACATATTTCATGGAATTTTTATCAACCCAAAAATCAACAACTCACTTAATCTACTCAAGGAGTTAATCAAAATAAGGTTGTAGATCATAGGGTGTATATTCCTAATAAATCCACATAACAGGGGCACATACCACTCCAACAAAATTTTATTCCACCCACAAATACACCAAACATGCAAGAGTGAAATTCCATGAAGGAGATTGTGTCACGATTGGAAACAAGAAACAGAGTAAAGAAGTATAAATTTGACAAGACATGTACATATCCATTTGATTTGAGTATTATCCAAGTCCCCTTTTTATCTCATTTTGAGGCACCTAAATTTTATAAATATAAAGGGAAGGGTGACCCTTGTAAACACATTCAGGTATTTTTTATGTTATGCCAAGAGGTTGCTTACAGTAGAATTTATTTACTTCATTTATTTTTTTTAAGTTTAGTGGGACAAGATTTAGATTAGATACTTAAGTTACCCAAGGGATAAATTGTAGATTGGAATGACCTATCTAAAAAATTCAACCATTTCTTATACAATATTAAGCATGAATTAACTATTATTAATTTATGTAAAGCCAAATAGTAGGATGGAGAAAGCTTCATAGCATATCTACAGTGGTGGATAACATTATCTAGTTGTTTTCGACATAATTTGATAGATAAATAGTTGGTGGACATTTTTTCACATAATTTACACCTTGAGGTAACACACAATCTATGGCTTACTTGCACAAACACATTTAAAGAAAGTATAGACAAAAGGGTACAAATTGATAAGGTGATTATTACCAAAGGCCTTTTTAAGATTCATGCTTAGGGTCAAACTTCAAATCATACCCAATATCCAATTCAAATGGTTACACAAGAGCAACCTAAGGGTTTTAATAAGAACAAGAATATGGTTGAAAATGGAGTAACTTAAGACATGTACAAATGGTGCAAGCTCTACTAGATCCAAATGTGAAATTAGCTCCACCTAATCCATAAAACACTTTACAAAGAGTCCCTCCATGAAGGGTATTCAACAATAAATTTGGAGGATTTATCAAATTGGGAGAACCTATTGAGATATTACTCCATAATATCATAACCGCTAACATGATTGTGTGGCCTATACTAAGGCCATTTCTTGTAGATAAACCAAAGCTAGATTGGTATCAATAAAATGAATTTTGTAACTTTTATCATGTTTTTGGTTATGGTGATTATATTTGTGTTTAATTATGACACCTTATTGAAGATTTTATTGAGAGTGGTGAAGTTGAGATCAAACTTGCTCCACAAGACACTAATCAGGCTATGGGAATTTACAAAGATCCATTTCCTTAACATAATCAACCACCAATAAAAAACAATCAGAACCAAGGATAAAATCAATTGAAAAATTAGACTCAAGGTCAAAATCATAATCATCATGAGCATAATCATGATCATAATACCCATGATAATAACCTAGGTTATAAAAACATGCCTTATGACTACAATAATATTGTGGGATGCATTTATGTAAACCACTTTACCAATATCACTATTAAATCTCAATAACCATCCTATAATTCTCATAGTACTAGACCCATTATTATACATTTAACACCCTCTCCCTCTTGTATTAGCATATTGAGTACACATAATTTTTTTGTGCCTCCATGTTCATAGGTTACTGTTTCTAGACCTCATCCTTCTTATAATTATAATTTATCTTCATTGACTTGAAATTGTTCTAACATAACTAGATGCTTGTGAGTCACCCTCTAAGGCCCTTCCCCTTCATATTCTAATTATAATTGTTCCTTGCCACCTATAGATTATGAAATCACAACTAGATGTTTTCAAGTTACTCTTTAGGGCCCTTTGACCTCTTCTTCAAACATTAAACCCAATGTGAACATTGTGCCTTTAGATCCAAAGGTAAACATTGTGCTAGTCAAGGATATACCATCTCATCCTACTATTGAAAAGCCTTATATTTTATCAGACCATCTGAGTAAAACCCATATGTAAATTTATATTTTAGATCTCTTGCATATGTCTAAAGTCCATAGAACTATTTTAAATGAAATTTTACAAAAATCCACTATTCCTAATGATATTAATCCTAAATAATTCCAAACATTTGTTGGGAATTTGTCTTCATTTTGATAGGTTAATTTTGATCAAGAAGACATGTCCACTCTTGGTCCCAGTGATAATAACCCCTTGTATATTTAGGTCATTATTGAAAATAATAAGATCAAGTGGGTTCTTATAGAAAATGGTTCAAGGTTGAACATAGTGTCTCTCATGCTGGTATAGAGATTAGGCTACACTATGAAGGACATTTAGCCATAGATGATCACATAAAGGCATATGAAAATGCTGATATGGAATCTTCTAGTATAATTTGTTTGCCAATCATTATTGGGTCTGTTTCCCACCACACTTTATTATATATTGTGTATATTGAATTTACTTATAACATACTTCTTGATCATCCTTATATCCATTAAGTATAGGCCATTCTATCCACATTGCATCAATTCCTCAAGTCTCCTCATGATGGGATCAAGATCACCATTGATACCAATCTACAACCTTATCAATATTACAAAAATCTAGAGGTTGAGTTCTACAATTATAACTATTACCCTGGTTCCAAATTCATTACAAAGAAGAATAAGGAAATAGTTTCACATCTGCCAAAATCTAATTATATCAACCCTAGTGATCTTGCTTCTAATTTGGAAAATTCATTTCCCTCAACTCTTGAATAATAGGTTGTTATAGAAGACATGGGAATTTACACATACCATCTTAAGGTTTCCTTCCATATTGATAAGTTTCCAAAGTCTCCTAAGACATTTGGTAAACCCAAACCTTCAAAAATCCCTAACTAACCCAACATGATTTGGGAACATAAGAAAATACAAAAAAACCACCTATGGTATTTTTACTTACTACTTCACCAAAATAGGATTGAGAGGCAATCACTAAAGGAGATTGGTTATATTCTAACAACATTATTGATTATTATCAAAATCCAAAATATCCTATCCCTAATCATATCATGGACAATTTTAATTATATAGGAAAAGGCCTTGGCCCATGAGCATAGGGAATCTTGAAACCTTGATCAACTAGTATATCTAATTTGAATCATAGTATCAGATATATACCATTTATGGGTGACCTCATTACTTTTGATAGTGATTCTTCTGAATAAAATAACAAGACTCCTAACAGTGATGTAGAATCCCATTATAACCTTTTTAATGAGATTTCTAACATAGACTTATTTGATTCAAACTCTATTATGACCATAACACCACATTATTACCTATGCCTTTTCCATCCCAAACTCATTGATTAGGACCAACAAAATTGGGTCATATGCCTTGATGAATTCTAGAATGAATAATTAATTGCAAAATATATGGGCTTTAGAGATATATTTCCAATTAGTGATCATAAACAAGGCTTTTATTTTTCATTAGATCCTTTTGCATACTTTGGAGAGTAGATAAACTTTCTTATTCATGAAAAAGATAAAACATCGATCTCTTTAGGTGAAAACCTCTTTGAGGTGTTTGCTGATCAAGGAAAAAGTAAATAAAAAGACAAACCCTCGAGTGAAAACTTATTTTAGGTGATCTTTCTTGGGAAAGTTTGATCATCCCTAAAGGATGCACAAAGTCCATCAAATATTAGTTTTAGAGATAGTATAAACATCACTTCAAAACAACAAGAAATTTTTGAGCATTTTGCTCTTTAGTTTCTATAGATTTTTTCTACTTGGACATTAGCTAAGTTGGAAAATTTAGATTCATCACATTGTATAGATTTTTTTGGGGGGGGGACAATAAGAAATTATATCAGAAGAAGAAGATCATGATCATAAGTTTCCTACTATTCTTGAAGATGGTTCTACACTCCTTATAGAAAATACTATGGAAGTAAACTTGGGAACATATAATGATCCCAAAATTATTTACCTTGGAGTTTCCCTTACTAAAGTAGAATGAGAACATATTATATCCATTTTGAAGGATTTTATTGACATTTTTACATGGAAATATTCAAACCAACTAGGATTAGACCCTCACTTGGTTATGCATCACCTTATTGTTCATCTAGATACCAATCCAATCAAATAAAAATTAAGGAAGATGAATCCACATATTAATCTTTTGGTAAAAATAGAATTGGAGAAGTTATTATGAGTAGGTTTCATTAGACAACTAGACTATTCTGGATGGATATCTAACATAGTTACAATCAACAAAAAGCCATAGGGTATACATCTTTGTACTTATTCAAGATATATCAACAAAGTATGCTCTAAAGCTGATTTTCCTATACCCAACATTGAAATGATTGTTGATTCTAATATTATGTATAAGATGATGTACCTTGTGGATAGATTTTTTGGATACAATCAAATCAAGATAGCCTAAAAATATTAGTACAAGACTATGTTCATCACTCTGTGTGGAACATTATATTATCAAGTCATGTCGTTCGGCTTGAAGAATGCTATATCCACTTATCATCATGCCATGACTATCATCTTCCATGACATGATGCATGCTATTATAGAGGACTATGTTGATGACATCCTAGATAAACAAAGGACATGTACCAAACATCTTGATGTTCGATGGAAGATATTTGAGAGGCTTTGTGAATATAAAGTTTGTCTGAATCCCAATAAGTATGTATTTGGCATCACTTGAAGAAAATTGATAGGGTTTATTGTATCACAAAAAGGGATCAAAGTTGAACTTGTTAAGGTCAAGGCCATTGTGGAAATGCCTCCACATTCAAATCTTAAATTAATCCAAAGCCTACAAGGAAAGATTTAGTCTATTCACAGGTTCATTTCTTAATTGGTAGATAAGTGCCACCCATTTACACATATCTTAAAGAAAGGGATCAAATTTCAATGGGATGAATATTATTAATTATAATTTTCAAATCTCATAACATATTTGGTCAACCCACTAATTTGAAGACCACCAACACCTAGACAACCATTGCTTATTTTCATTTTAGCAAATGAGCATGCACTGGGGGCACTTTTTGTCCAACATGATGCTTAAGGTAAAGAACATGTAGTTTATTATTTAAGCTACACACTGGTGTATTATGAAAATAATTGTATGCCTATTGAGAATGAGTGTTTAGCTATGGTTTTCACTTCCTAAAAGCTGTGACATTATATGCTAAACAATAAAACCATTGTTATCGCTAAAGTGGACCCTCTCAAATTTATATTATCCAAAGCAGCTCTCACAGGTCACATGGCCAAATGGGTCATGATATTAAGTGAGTTTAATGTTGAGTATTAGAATCATAAAGCTATCAAGGTGTGGGTTATTGCTGATTAGATTACAAAGGCCCCTATTATAGACACCTAACCACTCAGATTCAACTTTTTAGATGATTCTATCATGAGAGTGGAAGAAGCACAATAGGAACCAAAATAATGGAAACTATATTTTGATGTTTAATTTACTTCTCATGGATATGGAGATGATATATTATTGATTACACCATAAGGGGATTTGATTCCCAAAGTGTTTCACATTAATTTTCATTATACCAATAATATGGTTGAGTATGAGGCACTTATTATAGGCCTTCATATTGTAGTATAGTAAGATATCCAACATTTAATGATATATGATGATTCCTAATTAATTATCAATCAAACCACTAATTAGTATCAAAATAGATATGACAAGCTTATACCCTAAAAGTAAATTATAGATAATCTCAAGCCTTATTTTAAATCTCTATAGTTTGAACAAATACCAAGGGCCAATAACATATCTGCCATGCAATGAAAACAATTAGGTATATGATACAGATTGATAGTAGTGCTAAAGAGTATCAAAATTTAATTGAAAATCTTCTACATATTGCACATGTCTTACCATATTCAGTAGGGGTATGCATTATTGCTAGTCCTAATCCCCCACCTGAATTGCCTTAGTATCAAGATTTTTATAATTATTTCCATGATCACATTTTTTCACTTGACCTTTCTAATAGTCATTAGAAATCATTCCTTCACTGCATAACTTGTTATACCCTCAGAAACATAATTTATCAAAAAGGTTATGATGGAATAATACTTCATTATTTATCATCAGGAGAATTCAAGCTAGTGTTTAAGGAAGTTTATGAAGAAATGTGTGGGGCCCATACCAACAGTGTAATCTTAGCTAAAAATATACTTAGAATAGGTTACTATTGGCCAAAAATGTAGACAAATGCTTGAAATTATGTGAAGAAGTATTTTCCTTGTTAGCAACATAGAAATATGATACACATACCTTTCTTACCACTACAGCTGATCACTACACCATGGCCATTTTCTACTTGGGGCCTCAATCTCATCAAGAAAATAAACCTAACATCTCTTTTAGATGGCCATAAACATATTTTAACTACTAATGAGTATTTTACTAAGTGGATTGAGGCCATTCCTCTTACTTACATCATCGATAAGTAGATAGAAAAAATTATTTATTACCATATCATCTTCTGATATGGTATCCTAGCTCTCATTATATCCGATAGTGGTGGATCATTTGTAAACATAGATGTTAAAGAACTTTGTGTAAAAGTCAAAATTAACCACAATAAATCCACACCATATAACCTCCAAATTAATGAACAAGTTGAGGCATCAAACAAAACCATTGTAACCATATTAAAAAATATTGTCAATGATGTTGGTTGTAATTGGTATTCACAAATTTTTTTTCCCTTTGAGCTTAGCAAACTAGTCATTGAACCCACAGAAGAGCCACTCCAAATTCACTTGTTTATGGCAAATAAGATATTATCCTGATTGAGATTGAGCTGCCCTCATTAAAAGTATCTTTGGAGAACATTAAAGATGATGAAGATTATAGAGTCTCAAGGATCCAAAAACTAGAACTTCTTGATGGTAAGCATTTGGCTGCTCTAAAAAACTTACAATCTTACCATAATAGTTTGAAAATAAGATACAACAAGTTTATTCTCCCTCAAGAGTTGGAGATTAGTGATTTGGTCTTGAAAGAGAATTAGAAGAACATAAATGTTGAACATAAAAATAAGGGAAACTTCCAACCCAATTGGCTTGGACCCTATGTTATCATAATGAATTATGGATTAGAGGCATACTAGCTAGCTACCCTAAATGGTGAAGAACTTCTAGTGCCCATGAAAATTGTGTACCTTAAGAGGTTCTACGCTTGATATCCATTTGAACCATTGTACACAAGACCCCTTACATGGGGTTAACTTGTGCTGAAGTTATTTTTTCCTACCATTATATCTTAGACCATCCCATGTTGGACTATATTAATTATATTTTGACCTACTCTAGACCATTCTATTAAGAACCATATTATTGTCATGACTGTAAATAGTAGAAAGTTTGGACTGTTGGCACTCTTAACTCATTTTATCCTAACTTGGACCATCCTCTTTTGGACCTTATTCATTCTAAACTATTCTATTTAGAGCCACATTATTTTCATGTCTTGGGCCATTATAACTTAGACATATTTTATCCCTTGACCAATTATGATACTAATTATGACTCATAAGCATTATGGACACATTTAATGTTGGTTCTACAAAGTAGCTCAACATGGATAGTATTTTTTAGCTTCTTCTATAGACAAGTGAACATGGATACATCTTCATCTTAGGATTTTTGCCTAATGTATGGTTCTTCATATTTATCTAGTGCTACACATTGTTCTATTTTTATTTTGCTACTATTTCATAAACATTGTTTCCTTAACAAGATCTCACTCTCACCAATTTATGAGCTTGGGCCATTACAACTAGATTTAGCTATTATCAAAACTCTTACCTATGGATGTGCATCTCCTCAACTAGGTATTTACTTAAACCATTTGTTCATAGTTTATTTCTATTGGTTATCCCAAAAACACAAAAACATTAGAAAATTATCGACAAAATGAATAAAACCATTATCTTACACTTTTGTATATTTTAATCATCCCATCTACTCACCATTTTATGGGAATATATCACATATTTCATCTATAACATCAATCATGTTTTTTTATCATCACTTTTATTATATCCCATTTCTTAGGAGAACTACATTCAACCTAAATTTCATGTTAGATCTCATATCCATAGAATTATGTAGGAAACATCAACTTGTCTTGTACATCTGGAGTCAACTCAGCCACCCCCTTATTTTTCTTCTCCCCCCACATATTTATGTGTTGTTTCCCTATCACTTGGGGGTAACTTCGTGTCCTTGTTTTTGTTATGCTATTGTAGGAAGTAATGCCTCTATTACATGTACACAATTTTTTTTTTTCAAATTGCACTAAGATTATGACTAACTCTTGTTTGTGTGTGTTTATTTGATCTTTATTGGTGTTTTTTTGTGCTTTATTGTCTCTCCATTTATTTTTTTCTTTTCTTTTCCTTTGTTTTTTTCTTATTGGTTATTTTGGTCTTTTGAGTTACTGTTTGGTCATGTTATTTTAATTTATTTTCCAAGTACTTCTTGATTATACCGTGGATATTGATTATTCATATCTTGCATTCATATTGTTTAATAAGTTGTTATTGATTTGTTTTTAAACATTATTGTTCTTATCTAAGTCTTGATTATTCATATATAGATTTTAAGATAAGTTACATTTATGTATTCTTTTTCTTTGTTTTTCTTTATTTTTGTTTAAATTTAAATAGTTGTAACTCTCATCTTGGGAATTATTATCATTATCTTTAGTTATAAATATTCACATTTGAACCATCTCAACACAATTGAAATAGAATACTATTATAAGTTACTCATACTTATAATAGATAATTTCATTTTGTTATAGGAAGCACTATGTGTTTTAGATCCAAGTCTTAAAGTCAATGTAGCTCCAAAGATTATCTCTCAAGTACACCAATGAAACTAGGTACCAATGAACCTTTGCACCCAACTCTATGCAAGATGTGCATCTCTTGGCATACACTATGAGTCTAATCAAACAGTGGTTTACTTTTCTTCTATTCATCATTCATTATTCCATTTTCTCCCACTTTTGGGTGAACTAAATTAGCTTGAGTTCCATTTGGACTATGTAAGAAATGCATAGATATATGATGTATCTTAAGTTAGCTCAGCCACCTTTATTCTTATTTTCATCTCTTACATAAATTTGTGCATTATTGTATGCATGGTTATTTATGGTTATTTTAGTCATTAGACCTTCACATCTATGTTTATGCCCACTCATCTTTAATCTATGCAATAAGTTATCTAATTGATCTATGCTTGCCAATTTTACTTAAAGGGGTACCACATTTCAATGAGTCACAAATCTAAATCATCCCTACTAGGGAAAAATTAATTATCAGTGATCAAAATCAGCCCTACTAAGGCAAAACTACTTTATAAACTGATCAAATTTGCTTTACTAAGGTGCACTATTATTTCCTTTCTCTAGAGACATGATTCTCCTTTTTCTTCTAATTCCAAGTTCTATGGACTTTTACCCTTATTATGACAATATTTTAGTGTACAACTTGTCTCAGGATTGATCATTCCCTAAGCATACAACTTGCAGCCTAGCTTTGGGTGTGTTCAAAGTGTGTCACTTATATTTTTGGATTGTATCCTTCCCTTTCCCCCATCCTTGGGGCCCATTTTAATCTAATTATATTTTGATCATTAAGAAATCTAAATGTGCAATCATTATCTCAATTAGGATTGAATCTATCTCATGGGTTAATTTCACTATCTCTCTCTCATTTTGAGAATCTATGCTTCTCTTTCATCTTCATTTGTCCTCTCAAGGGGAATCATGGGTCATTTCCTTCCAAACTTCTTCTTGACAACTATTTTCTTTGAAAAGACATTACTTCTCCTAAATTTACCAATATGCCTTTGCAAAATGGGGTAAAATGTAGACATCCAATTCATATCACCATCATGAAAAAATTGTCAATCTTACTCAAAATTTGTGAAAATGCACAATTTAGGCCAAAATCACTTAAATGTGCTAAATGGTTCAATATTATCATATAAAAGTGCCAATTTAGGATAATGTATCCCTAAATAAGGCAATGTATTTTATGTGATTATTAACTTTTCTCAAATCATTTCAAGTCAAAATGATGAAAATGCATTTTAGTGTTCTAGATCACTCTTTTCTTCTAATTCAGAAGCACATGATATGTGCATGTTTTATTTTGTGTTGACAAGTCCTAAATATGATATTGGTCCATATGAAACTAACATATTCTTCTAATTTCACTCTAGTCAAATTACAACCCAATAATATGACATTCTAATTAGTCTGATTAATAGTGTGCAACTAATTTCCAAAAAATTGCATAAAATTTGATTAATCTCACTTAGGCAAATTAATCAAAATTAAGAGCTTAAGTGGAAAATACATGGAATTTATTGAATATATTTTAATTAGAAATTAATTATTAATATATGCATCATCAAATGACATCATATATGTGGTGGCATCTATAAACCATAAATGCAACAAATATCAAACTTAAGGCCTCCCATGCCCCTTCGTTCCAAATATTTATGAGGATATTTATGGATTAATTATATAAATTGGATTAATTCATGGACACACATCTTGATCTCAAGATTGATGGTCATGGTTGATTTTGATCAAATTCAAAAATATATATATATAGGAGGGCCAAGACCACCAATTTAAAGATTCATTTATGTAAACTTATTATATAAAATTCTCTCCACAACCTTTCTTTGTGTAGTGTTATGATGCTTAATTTAAAATAAGATAGCTTCATTGATAGGCATAACGTTGATTTCATATCATGAACCTAGTTTAATTAGTTTATTTGAGATGATGGAGGAGCTTTGCCTTACATCATTAATGAATATTTGAGCACCAAATCAAGGTGAAAATCATGTTTTGAGCCACATTTGGATGATGGGATGTTCTTGGGAAGGTAATGTATGTGTTTTACTTCAATTTTTATTAATTATCATTTACCAAACCCCATAAAAGGAGTTAGATTAGATAGTTATGTTCTTATGCATTTTATTGAGTTTTCATGACCAATGCTTGATCTAACCATCTTTGTAATCCATCTCTACATGTGCCAATGACTAACTGACTTAATTTCTAGATCAGATAAGATTACCACATCAACATTCACATTGATATCAAAAGGACAAATCAATGAGGTATTTATGTGGAAACCAATAGGTGTTAAATCTATAAAGGCATAAGGTTACAAACCAAGTCTACATTTCAATCTTGCAAGCATTTTATGAGATAAATTTTTAGAGCTGAGTTAATTTCTACTATGCAAAAAGTAAAAATATTTTCAATTTCACTATTTAGAGATCATGGATCATTCAAATCTCATCAAAAACTTGAAAAACACTCAAAAGGAAGTAATGGGAATAGAATTTGTGCTTTTATAGATAAAATACATTGACCTAGAGCTATTTGATTACCTCTAAGCAATAAAATAGAAACTTTTTTGACCAAATCCTTTTGATACTACATAACCACTTGCTCTTGTAACCCTACAACAATTCTAGAACATAGACATTGAGCACCTACTTTTCATACCCACATTTGGTGACTTGGGGGATATTGTGTAAATATTACTTGGCCATTACAATGATGAAACATTTACATTGGCCCCAACACTACTTTAGTCATCAACACTGAAGCAATGGCCTGAGCATTAGGCATGCCTATGTAAGTTGATTCTCTTGCTCCATACAATACAAGAATGCCTCTTATCCTTTAGGAAGTTAGAGACTTATATGTTTTGGGGTTCTAAGGAATCCAAATTAAATAGATCAAAGATGAACCAATGTGCATCTTAGTCAAGTGCATCACACAAAGATTCTAGTAGATCACCAAGTTTACAAATCAAATTCCTAAAAGAGTGGTGAAAATTGCACATCACATGATCCAACAAAATGAGTAGTTTGATTTTCCAAAATATTTTGTATAAGATCTACTTATAAACATCTATAAGTGCCACACAACTTCTAAATATACATATCAGTACTCATTTCTCATCTTTCTATTGTGTTTCACCCCTCAGAAGTCCCCTAAAGGAGAGGTGTACCCTACCACTAACTACTGAACAACACATTAATTACATAATTTGATATAGACACTTGAATGTGGTACCCTAATGCATGAGTTCAAATTCAAGATGTGGTAAGAGGAGTGTTTGGAGCTAATTGCTACACATCCATAACTATCATTGTATGTTATACAATACTTAGGAAAACATGTTATTATCACCTTACTCCCAAAAGGTATTTTTATCCACATTCACAAGCTACCTAGGTCACCATTTGGAACCCTACCATATTTTTTTACCATGGTCATGGTGTAAGCCTAAGTCGCCAATCAAAAATCATATACAGCTAGGCATGCAACACCACTCCAAGCCATACCACCTAGCATAATAGTCCCTTCATTAAAACAATAATAAAAAGCCACAACATCAAAATTGTAGAAAGGAAAGTGTAAATTATCCACCAAATAATAACCACCATAACCTCCATTAAAGAACACTATGAGGAACATTGTAACCTGGCTAGATGAACCTAAAGTACCCCAGATCACAAGCTCTTATGACCTATTTTAGATGAGAATGGATGAGAAAGAGGTCTACCAGGTGATGGTCATAAATATGGTAAGTGAATTCTATGATATGGAGGAGGAGTTATTATTATAGAAGGTAATACATATGGTCCAAGTGCATAAGAAGGTCTTGTTAAGTCTCTAGGTGGAACTACCAACATGCCCTACATCCATTATTGTTAGCACCATTCATGAAGAAGCTAAACAAATGTAGTAAAGGGTTTACCTCTTCCCACAGTAACCTTTTACCACTTTCATAGCCATTGACATATTTGTGCTACTACCAAAAAATCCAGAGGAGTCTTTGGTGCATCTAACTAAAATTCAATGAGAGGCTAGGGTTTCTCATACCCAAAAAGAATGCATATTTAGTAGGACAACCAAGATGCAATAAGTTTAGCCTTCTCCATCTTCAAATTCAAAAACACCCAAATAAAAGATATTTACTTTGGGGTGTAAGATAACATATATATATAATTCCATGGTCTAACCAAGTGATTCCTTTATAATAAGCACCAAAGTCTAAAGATCTCATGCCAAAATAACCTACAATTGAAGAAAAATAGGATTCATGGGAAGAAGCATATCATATAATAGAACAATAAGTCAAAAAAGAATAAAATAAGTGATAGAAGGATCATGTCCAACAACAACAAGCTCAATAAGCAAGTCATCAATCTAAATAAGTTGAGGTCATGTGAAATTCCTAGGACATAAAGGTTTATTGACAAAAGGATCTTAAGGTGGCAAAGAAGGCATACAAAATTACTGATGTAGTAAAGCAAGCATAAGAGGCACATAATAATAAGATGGATCAAGAGTAGAAGAATAAAGAGGATGCACTCATTACCACGACCAAGGTATAAAAATATAAGCAACAAAAAGACATAATGGTGTAGGAAAATAAGGCTCTAGAGGACACCACTCTCACATAGTATCAAGATGATGAAACTATGAAGAAAAAGAAAGAAGAAGAAGATGAAGACCTACAAAAAATATTAGAGATACAATCACTAGGGGTGAATCAGTGATGCAAGATAATCTAATTCAATTCTCAATTTTAAACATTCAACATATATAATCATGATACATAAAAATTAACCATTGCAATGAACATAGCAAGATCAAGCACATAGCACATGATATATATGGGAAACCCTCTTAGGGGATAAAACCCATTGAACCTTGAAATATGGACTATAGTACTAAAATAATAAGATCCAAAATTTAGACCAACACCAATAGATCAAGGAATACCCATCCCTTAATTTAGTGAGACACCCATCCCATAGGGAAGAACCAACCCCATAGGTATCTAAACACCCACTAGTTACCTTGATCCAATCACCACCTCTGATTTGATGTCTTCTACACTTAATGATGGAATTATATTAATTTCACTCTTTTTCACCCTTCAATATTTCTCAAATAAACTCTAGGGATTACTCTCTCAATCTGCATCTTTTAGGTTCATTAGGTCCAATGACCTGTGTATCCTCCTATATCATCTTGATCAGATAAACATGCTTGATCCTATTTTCTCTCTTATGGTACTAAATGACATGTACCTTATATTTCAAAGGTTATCTCCTTTTCTTAGCATAATGATATCTCAACTCCACTTCAAATAAGCCAATTATGCATAGTATTTATACTATACACCCATCTAACCTTCACACATAAGAAATGCATCCAAACCACCTTTTAGATCAATCTACACACCTTCTATTATTATCATGCATCAAACCTATAAATTCAACATTATAATTATGAAAAAAAGGTCATACATGCAATCAACACTCTTATCTACCTCTCAAAATGGCTCTCACAACCTTCACAAATATTTTGCTCATCTACACACTTTCTCATCCTCTAAAACAACCCAAATATGCTTTGTACTTATACCACTTTATTGGTCTAACCCATATTGGTTAGCCAAGATGCTTTCCATAATTGTATTAAACTTTAAATAGGTATCCACACATGTTACATGGGTGAAAACCTCCACTCCATAGGATATTCATAGTCCTTAAGACTCAAATCCTCTATTAGGCCTTAATGAGACCCAAAATAATTAGGCTTTCACATCCACACATTACTATTGAAACTGCTTAGAACACCTGTAGATTCTAAAAATTATTAGAACACATTAAACCTATCTCAAATATCCCATTTCTTACTCTCATATGGGTCCATGCCACCTATAATACTAACTTAACACTTGAACCTACCAATTAGGTCTCCTCACTCTTTAGGACTTCAAACATAGAAAACACAGTATCAATCTTTTGAAGTAAATAATAAAATATTTCACATATCTATATAATTATATGAAATGGGTGAAACCTTTAGGACCTTTAAAATTCCTTCATGTGATTTATATAATTCAACATAGGTTTTAATCACTCAAAATAACTCTCTCAAAATGACCACTCAAACTGGTCATATATAGTCAAAATATAGTCAAGATATTTTGACTCTCCATATATAATAAAGGGAATATCTTGATAAAAAATACATTTTTATAAGAATTTTATAATTATAAAACATCTTCATACTCATTTTAATCCTCAAATCTATGTTGAACATCTTCAACTTACCTTTGTAAGATGGTCACTCAAACTACCATTGTATTCAATAAACACAATCAAATATTAAGCCTTTGTTCACACTAAATATGGATTGGTAAAACCTAAAAAATCCATACATATGGTCCTCATATAGTATATAATACTCTTCAATATTTATCTCATCTTTAAACATCAAAATACCATCAAGAAATCTTTAATTACCCATCTCAAATTACTTGCAGAACATGGTCAAACACATAGTCAACTTTAGGTCTCAATATATTTGAATATAAAGACATTAAAACCTTATAACCAATGTATTTGGATGTACCTTTAGGTCATCTTAAAATTTTCCTTTTACACCACTAAAAAATTCATCCTAGATCAAAATATATAAGCAAAATACTGAGCACTAGTTTATCCTTTTGCTAATTCAAATGCTAAGTCATTAGTTAATGTAAAACCATCTAAAGACACGTGTATTAATAAAATTTAATCACATAACTTACTATTCACTAAATTTATCTCCATTTGAGCCTCCTAAATTTAACTTTCATCACTCACCATTTATCTTAGATCCTCGCTTCTGAGATCAAGCCATTTGACAGCCTTGTGTGCCCTTTATGTGCCTTATAGTCAATCTCTAATGAACTTCTACCTCTTAGAATACATACATTAATTATGAGAATTATATTTATTTATTGAATAATTTTCACCATTGATATTACTCTACATGGTTGAACTCACTCCATTGTATGAATATGGCACATGTCTTCATGTTTAATCTGAGGATCTTTGACTAATAGACTTCATAATCTCGATTGATCTTTGCCTAAAAATTATAATTCTCACCATTATATCGTTATCTATTCTAATTAATCACTCATATTATATCTTCATTTATTTATTAAATTCTCACTATAGATCTTCAATATCACAAATTTGGCTAAGTATGGGAACTTATTGAACTCTATCCAAGAAGCCAACCTTGTACCTTAATAATGTTTACTATGCTCCATGTCTAGACCTAAAAATTAAACCATATTATCTCCTCATATATATTAATCTATCCATATATCAATATTCTCTTGAATCCTTCATGTGTGTGAATTTTTATGTCATCAATCTAATCACTTATCTTTATCTATCAAGATGACTACTTGAACCTAGACACTCATATGCTTACTCTAATGAATTCCTTTCATTTTAAAAATCACTAAAAGAACACAAAAAAAACCTTAGGGTATCTAAAACATTACCATTCCATAAATAATATACACCATCTACCTAAAACATTACCATATCATCAGTAACATTCACCATCTGCCTATCCATGTTAAACACTGAAGAACTATGCAAGAACATTGAAGCACACTTTGATATTTCCATTATAGCACACATGAAACCTAATAAAAATCCTTTGTCATATTATAGATACAATTTAAAAACATAAAACAATCTCTCCCTTTGTCATTGATGTCAACACCAATATAAAGCTTATGCTTAGACTATGTCTCTCTCTTCAAGCACTTTTTCCCCTTTTGATATAATGACAAAATGGGATCAAATTCTAATCCTGTAAACCTAAAAAGAATTAAAGGAAATATAATAGGAAATCACCACATTTGAGATATGATATAGACTCCCCCTAACATTGTGCATACCTCTTCTTATTTTGAGCTTTTCAAACATGCTCCATGATTACACTCTTCTTTGATCATACATAGCTTCTAAGCTTAGGCACCCTTTTGAACATATTTATAACATTTCCAATAATTATTAATCAATATAATTACTTTTTTTCACTTTTATTTCCACCATTTTAGGAGATGTCTCATCTCTCCTCATCCAAGTGGCATAATGGAAACACCTCTAGGCTTGTGGGTAACCTATGAATGAGGTGAATCTCTAGATAGGGCTAGCTCCCTTGATGTACCAATTTGGATCACTAAGACACCTAAAATTTAGGGGGGAAAAGTGAGAAATAAAATTAAGATAAAACTATCCTAAGAGAGGTGATACACTAGATAAGTTGATGGCTTCCAACTAGCTACATGTTACACATGTAACCAAGAGACTAACCAAACATACACTTCTCCAGTCTACATCTTCTCACATAAATATTACATTATGAGGTTTTGGAAAAATGTTTAGGATATGAGGAATATAAAATAGGCCTTAAATGGCACTAGTGAATACACTAACTCACACAACCTTGACACTTCCTAGAACACTTCACATGCCCTACAAGAAGAAGCTTTCCAACTGCAAACAAGATGAAAGAATGAGACAACATGCTAAGGAAATCATAGTTATCGCTAATCAAGATAAATAATCCAAGTATAACACCCTATGAATATTCATGAATAGGTAAAAATAAGTATTCTTATTGATCAAATGGTTTACAAATGAGCAGGGCTTTGTCATACTTAGGTGGAGCATAAGTTATAATGGCCAAATTGGCTAGTTCTTATAGAACTCGAGATAGAGAGGATAATAGAGAAATATAAGGGCCACAAGGAAAATTTTAAATCTGAGAAAAGGAGTTACTTGTTCATGATAAAAGGATGTAGGATGAAACATGCAAGGTTAGAAGAGACAAGTGGCCATGCAAGGCATGAAACTTATGAAAAGTGGCATGAAACTCCTTATTTTGGCTCAAAAACTTACCTTCATCATACACACCTATTTAAATGTACCACAAATGATTAAGGATAGGTATGATGATTGGAATTAAGGGGGATGGTTTTATACATGTCTTTTCATGCATTAGTTGTAGTACTGGTCAACTGGAATCTTCTTAAAATGAGTTATCACCATCTACAGTCCAAATAACTCTTTTTTCATGTACCTTGAACACTTGGCCTCCAAAAAGGAATAATTTTTAAATGAAAATACATTGGAGGGAGTTTATGATACTTGGAAATCCTGTCCATGGCCTTAGAGGCATCAGGTACACCTTAAAATTAGTTCACTTGAAGTTTTCCCACCCTTCTCACTAGTTTGGTCACTAAGCTAGTTTTGAATGGCTGAGATGAAGTAGTTGGTTAAGGAAATTAGGATATTTTAAAAGTAATTAAATGACCATATTTATTTATTAAAATTCCTAATATCCCCCCAATATTTATTTCATCTCCTGAATGTTCTTAGAACTTGTAAAATGCATAAAATAGTTAATAAAACCCTATTTGTACCCTATATGTATAGATTCTATACAATCGAAAATGATGTGAAGGATCCTAAAGGATTACTCTACAACCTCAAATCATCATTATAGGTAATATATTCCATTAGATTAGCTTTCCATCTCAATTTCCTCAAACTGGTCACTTCAAGGGTTTAACAAGGGTTTAAGCCTATTTTACCCTCTTAAGGTTCATTCATAAATATATGACATTGAGTCTGAAAAAAATTACACTAGAACATATTTAAAGACCTTTATCAACTTCCCCTAACTCCTTATATCCCCATGCACAACCTCTAAAAAGATGTGAGCATTTAAACTTCTCTTATTGAGCTTGTCTTCTCCATTCCCTACAAGCTTGAAGATGTCTTGAGCCAAAAAATGACATTATTAGGATTAATATACATTATAATTGCTTATAAACATAAAAATTCATCCTAGAAACATGATTCAATAGGGTAAAAATCTCACTAGAGGTTGGAAGTGAAGTTTCACCCCCTATTGGGCTCTAGGTCTCAAATAGTCCTATTTGCATACTTAGCTCTCTATACCATTCTATTTGGTTTCATTATTTTATGCTTAGTTTCACATGTTTTTTATAAGTATTAAAACTCTACATACCTATTTTTAATTTACAAACAACCCCTAGTCCATACTTTGTCACCTTTTACCTAAAACTACAAGTTTCATGCATAAAGGGAGTGCCCTTTATTTGAGACAAAAAAAAGGGCACCCCCTTATTTACCCAAAAAATGGTGATTATTCGAGAAGGTTATCTAGGTATTAAACATGTTATGTACAATATTAATTTTACCTTTTAAATTTTCAAATACCTAAGATAGACCCCTTGAAGGTAGACTATGTATAAAGGGTTTTGGAAAGTAGACTGTGCCTTGCTTACTTAGAGTTACTTATCTATTATATATCCATCATTAAATCTCAATGGGACTATAATTAATATAATTAAGGGATTAAAATATTCACTTATCCATAAAACCTATCATATACCCCTCACATACCTTAAATCAATTAAAGGTTGAGTAAAAAATTTTGACTATGTTCTACCTTAGGATGTTGTCCCTGTAGGTTACCCTAAAAAACTTGACCTTGAAGACAATGATTGAAACCCCATTAAGTCCATTTTAATCCTTTTGTTCTTGTTTTCATTTATTTTACTCATCTTTATACACTATCAACACTAAAAGGTGCTTTTTCCTACCTACTGCTTATCTCAGTTAATATAGCCAATTGTGTTGTGAAAGATGAAACCCTGTAGGTGTATTTATTTGAATTAAGCCTTGGGTATAGTGATTAGGACCTATTTAGATCTTCCAAGATAATTCAATAAGTGTTTGGACCTATTATTCCATATTTGGGTTAAGTCCATGTCAAGAAATTTAACCTCTCTATTCTCTACCCTATACAGTCCTCTATAATGGTTGTAGGTGCATATTTTCAAATAAAAGGGGTATTTTTAGGTGTTTACCTTATCAAAAATTCCCATACCAACCTCTATTTTTGTTATCATGTTCAACCAAGTTCTCATCATTCTCTAAGTCCACAAGAATGAAACACCTTCAACCAATCAATCAAGCTCCATCAACCTTCTTCCCTCCAAACTCTACCAAGTCATTGTCATATGTAGGTGCTAAAAAGTGAGTACACCTATATGGTCATAATATAATGAAAACCTTTTTGTATGACTTATATGAAAAGGCCATGTTCTCTATTTTCTTAATTTAGGGATAAGGTCCCTAAACTTAGTCATTTCTCTTTGAAAGTAGTTCCTTACTCTAATTTATCAATATATTATTACACATGAGTATACCATGGTCAAAAAAACATGTTAGGAATTTAAGGTGAAATTCTCCAAGTGCTTCAACTCTCCAAAACAACCGTTTATCTTTTTGTTAAGCCACTTGTAGGTGGTCACTCCAGAGTGTAGGCAATAAGGATGAGAAAGTTGGAAAAATACATGATTTATGAGATTCAAATGAGATTTGATCTCTTTAAATGATTCTAAGTATACTTATTTCATTACCAAGACCTTAATAAAATAAAAATAGCTTTTTCAACATGTTAGTCTTCATGAGATACTTGTACATGTTCATTAATGGCAGGTGACTATGTAGAAGTACAATGGATAGAATTTGAATAAAGTATGTTGATGAATAGTCTCATGAACCTGATTAGGCTCATTATCAATCCCTAAAATGAGTGTTTGGCCTTATTTTAATCTTGATACAAGTATCAAATCACCTATTCTAACATGAAAACCTTTTCCAAACAAATGTTATAAAGTAAGCAATCATGTCTAGTGACTATTTATGTGGCATATGGGCTTCGAACTATGAAAATTTCTTTGGAGAATAAAATTTCAAGGTAAAAGGAATTAATATAACATTGAAAACATGGAAATTAAACTATCAAAACCCTCTTTAACCATGATAAAAACCTAAAGATCTTGAAAATGGTGAAAAATTGACTGTAATATAAAATGGTGTATCCTCTTGAAAAATGAGATGATTTGCATAACCAACCAGCCTAAATCACTAAAACAAACATATATATCATTACATAAGGAATACAAAATAATTTTAAATCAACTTTATAAATTGGTTTGTATGGACTTGTTCAAAATGGAGAAAAACCTATAGGGTGTATAGATTGGCAAGAGAAAAACATAGTCAACTTCATGATGATGGTTCATAAAGCACATACCACCATTATTAAAAATATTCTTATGGAAATACATATATCTGAGTTTAATTTCACCTCCCAAAATCATTTGACTTAGAACCTCCCTTGATTTTTATACCAAGTACAAACCTAAAGACTAGTTTTGTGTGTTTAAAAGGGTGAAAAAGGAAAAAATAGTTTTAGCTCATAATTGGCACTTCCAAAGAATTTAAAAAATGTAATTGAACTTTATGAACCTAAAGAGACATTCCTTGACCTTATCCCATGTGTCACACTCCCTTATGGGTCATACAAGTGCCAAATTCTTCTCTTTTCCCAAGAAAACTACCCTTTATTCTAATGAACCTACCAATTTTATTTATCAATAGTTGATTAAGACATATGAGGATATATGGAGCATGAAATCACCTTTTTCAACCTTAATACTTCCCAAAGAGGATATAAAACTCATTTAATGCTCTATTTTGACCCTTAAAATGACTCATAATATATGGACTAAAATGAGTAATGACCAAGACTAATGTGATATGGAATCACATAAAAAGACATATAATACCTTTAATACATATATTTTAGACCCATAAAATATATAAAATTAAATTTTTTACCTATAAGGGTCCAAATTTGACTTATAGGATCAAATTTGGTCAACAAATTGGTGACTGATAGGGGTAGTAGGCCTACTATACTAACTAGACTAGTAGCCTTATCAATCCATTGGACTTAGGGAGTCATCTAAATTATGAGACACAATAAGAGAACTTTGAAAACAAGATTTTATTAAGACAAGACCAATTATTACCTCAACCACACAAAGCAAAATACACACACAAAGCAAAACAAACACACATGTGCTTTACGAGCACTTATGAAACACAAACACCAAACTAAACAAACTGACTCAAATAATAACCTACCTAAGATGAAAACTCCCTGTTTGATCAAATGGGAAGTTTGAAACTTTCCTTGCTTCATGACATAAAATATTTAGTGAGACATGTAGCCTTTTGACCTTAAGCATTGATTCCTCCATCTTTTTCATGATGTTTGACAACCTCATTGGCATGATGTTAATTGAGAACCAAGTAATTAAAAATAGTTTTGACATATAAAAGAACTATTATTACATCCAAATAAACTCAACCTTCTCATATGGATCCTCAAACATGACCTTTGATGGTGGTTTGATAAGGCATACCTTCTTGATTTCCATAGTGCTCTCACTAAGGTTGGGTTTCTTTTCAACTGCAAGTTCTTCTACTCATCAAGGAGATTTGAATATTCTTCTCGATCTTGGTAATTTTACTCCATGGAAGAATATTTATTCACCTTGTCATGTACTTGACCCTCAACATGGCAAAGCTATTCAAGCTCTTGAAAGAACTTCATTTGTAGCTACCAATCACCTTTATCTTCTTTATCATCTAAAACCACTACCTCTTCAATCTTATCTTCTTGGTGTATGAGGCAATAAAGATAGTTTTATTTAAGATCCAATAAATTTTATGGTGATTCAGTATCAGGTTGATTTATTGGGTCATCTTTACAAACAACATCTTTCACCTTGGTCTCAAGAGCGTTTTCTAGGACCATAACCTCTTTGGGGATTACTTGAGATTGCTTTCCATCCTTAATAACACATTAATATTCAACATTTAGGAACTCTTGATGGATCTCAAGTTGTATATTATCTACCATAATATTATTTTAATTCTCAAGGGCTGAAATATCTTCCATCTCTTTCTCCTTCATGGTGATGCCAAGACTAGGTATCTTGAAATCATGTGACCTAGACCAATGAGGCTGCCAAGGAGGTATGTTTTCTTTAAGAAAGAGTTATAAATTATTATTAGAAAACTTATCCTATTTAATTTCCCAAACCACATATATATCAAGGAAAATGGTGATGGGGTGAGGACAATATGAACTAGTTGGTAGAGGTATAACATAGAACTCAAAATTAGATTGAGAATGAATTGTAGGGGATTCTTTTGGGACCTCTAGAGGAAGGGAAGGAATACCTTGGGATAAAATAGATTAGTTTTCTTCATTTGATTTTAAAATCACTTAGTTCAAATCTTATTTATCTTGATCACTCTATTGAGGGAGGTTAGATGGGGTGTGTTTAGGCATAATATCTTATTTTGGGTCTAAACCTTCTATCACACCTTGACTCAACAATTTCATCCTTGACTCTAACTCTTCAATTTGCTTGGCTAGGTTATCTTAGAAAAGTATTTCTTGCAGTTCATATGAATCATAATGATGATGAGGAGTACAAGAGGGTTTACATAGAAAATAAAAGGTCTTTTGAGGAAGGGTGGGAAGGTCTTGCATAAGATCAAGCTCTCTCTTAACCTCACACTCCTTATCTAAGCTTTTGTCCTCTTTCTTTCCCCATGATTCCCATACCTTATTATAGTTTAAAATTCTAGGATTAGGAGTATATTATTGAGGTAGTTATGCAACTTTAGGATTGGATGAAGTGTTTAATAAGCTTGGGAGCTCCTTAGGCTTGGACTGTCCACCTTGTCTCCAACTTAGAATCTCATATCTAGAGGTCTTCTCTTGAGGTGGGGGTGTAATGGGAGAGGGAAATGAGAGATTTGATTCTAATTATTTTAATGATGACATGGAATTATATATATATATATATATATATATAAATATTATCCAACTAAATATTCCTGTCAATATTTTCTTTAAAACTAAGGTTTATTTTTTCATCTCTCTCTTCCAACTGATTGGGAAAAGGATGACTTGGATTAGCTTGATTGGGTTCATGAGTGGGAATCTTGTAGGACTAATAGCAATCTTGGGGAAGTGGATATGAAATACAATAGTCTTGGGAGGCCAATCACAATAAAATATTGGTTTATCTTCCAAGGATGTAATTAATCCACTCACATCTAGCATCTCACTTGTGAGCCTTTGCCAATTAGCTCTGTTAATAGGTGCCCACTCTCTTTTGACCAGCTCTAATGCATCTCTCAGCTTATAGATGAAATGAATAAGAACATTTAGGCCATATCCCCTTTGTGTGTCAAGATATAACATGTAATTCTCATATCCCAAGATATTTTTATTGAAAGTGGAAATGGATGGACTTGAAAAGTGACTAGGTTGACTAGGCGAAAGATATGGAAAAGGCTAATTGTAAGACTGATACAACTCATCACAAGGCTGGTTATAAGATTGATAAGGATCATGATAGGGTTTAAAATTGTCATGGTAAGACTATTAAGAATCAAACCAAGGATAAAAGTGAGTACCATAAGCTTGATACACTATCCTAAGGGAGGTGATACACTAGATAAGTTGATGACTTCCAACCAGCTACATGTTACACATGAAACCACGAGACTAACCAAATACACACTTCTCCAATCTGCATCTTCTCTCATCAATATTACACTATGAGTTTATGGATGAATGTTTAGGTTAGGAGGAATAGAAAATAGGCCTTTAATGGCACTATTTGATATTCTAACTCACTCAACCTTGACATTTCCTAGAACACTTCACATGCCCTGCAAGAAGAAGCTTTTCAATTACAAATAAGATGAAAGAATGAGATAACATACTAAGGAAATCATAGTTATCACTAAGAAAGATAAATAATACAAGTAAAAAACACTATTAATATTCATGAAGAGGTAAAAATTAGTGGTCTTATTGATTAAATGTTATGAAAATAAGTAGGGTTTTGCCATACCTAGGTGGAGTATAAGTTACAATGGCCAAAATGGCTAGTTCTTATAGAACTTGAGAGAGAGGAGAAGAGATAAGTAAAAGGGTCAAAAGGAAACTTGTAATGATTAAAAAAGGAGTTAATTTTACATTAGAATAGAATGTGGGATGAATCATGTAAGGTCAAAAGGTACAAGTGGCCATATAGGACATGAAACTTATGAAAAGTGGCATGAAACTCCTTATTTGGCTTAGAAAACTACCTTCAACATCAAAACCTATTTAAATGTCCAAAAATAATTAATTATAGGTAATATGATTTGAATTAATGTTAAGGATTTAATACATTCATTTCCATGCATTTCTTGTAGTCTTAGTCACTTGAAATCTTCCCAAAATGAGCTATCACCATCTAGAGTCCAAATAACTCTTTTTTCATGCACCCTACACACTTGGACTCAAAAAAGGAATTAGTTTTACATTAAAATACATGGTATGGAGTTTATGACACTTTTAAAGACCCTTCATGTCTTTAGAGGCATTAGGCACACCTTAAAATAAGTTTACTTGAAGTTTTCCACCCTTCTCACTAGCTTGGTCACTATGCTAGTTTTGACTGGTTAAGATGAAGTAGTTGGATGAGGAATTTATGAGTTTTTAAAAGTAATCAAATTAATATTTTTAGTTATTAAAATTTCTAATCTTCCCCTAAAACTTTATTTCATCTCTTGAATGTTTCTTGATCCTACACAATGCACAAAATAATCAATAAAACACTATTTGTACCTTATATGTATAGATTCTATACAATACAAAAGGATGGAAATGAGAATAAATGAGTCATATACAACATAAAATAATAATTATTTTAAATATATTCCATTATAGTATCTTTCCATCTCCCTTTCCTTAAACTGGTCACTTCAAGTGTTTAGCAAGGGTTTAGGTCTATTTTACCCTCTTAAGGTTCGTTCATAAAGATGGAACATTGAATCTACCAAAAAAATAAAATAGATAATATTTAAATATATTTATCAACTTAAACTAACTCCTTACATCCCCATGCACAATGTACAAAAATATTTGAGCATCTAAACTTCTCTTATCGAGCTTGTTTTCTCCATTTCCTATAGGCTTGAAATTGTCTTGAGCCAAAAAATGACCTCCTTGTAGTTAATAATAATTATAATGGATTAGAAACATCCAAATTCATCCTATAAACATGATTCAATATGGTATAAATCTCACTATAGGATGGTAGTGAAGTTGGACCCCCCATTGGGCTTTAGGCCTCAATTAGTCATGTTTGCATATTTGGCACTCCAGACCATTCTATTTTGTCTCATTATTTAATGCTTGGTTTTAAATTTTTTTTAGATTTATTAAAACTAAAAATACCTTATTTAAATATATAAAAATCCCATAGTCCATCCTTTGTCACCTTTTCCTTAAAATTTCAAGTTTCATGCACAAAGGGAGTGCCCTCTATTTGAGACAAAACAAAGGGCACTCCCCTATTTAAATAGACTATGGTGATTGTTTGAGAAGGTTATATAGGTATTAAAATTTTTATATATAATGTTTTATTACTTTATAACATCATTTTAAATTTAAAAGTTTCAAAGACCTAAGACAGACCCCTTGAAGATAGACTATGTATGCAGGGTTTTGGAAAGTAGACTATGCCTTGCTTACTTAGAGTTACTTATCTATTATATATCCATAATGAAATATCCATGAGACTATAATGATAATAATTAATGGATTAAAATATTAAATTATCCCTCTAACCTATCATATACCCCTCACATACCTTAACTCAGTCAAGACTGAGTATAATTTCTTGACTGTGTTCTACCTTAAGATGTTGTACTATAGGTTACCCTAAATAAATTGACCTTGAAGAAAATATTTGAAACCCCCTTAAGTCACTTTAAATCCTTTGTTGATTTTTTTCATTAATTTGACTCATCACTATACACTTCCAACACTGAAAGGTGTTTTTTCTTGCCTACTACTTGTTTCAGTCAACACAGTCAATTGTGTTGTGAAAGATGAAACCCTGTAGGTGTATTTGTTTGAATTAAGCCTTGGTTATAGTTATTAGTACCTATTTATTTATTAAAATATCATTAAATAGGTTTTTGGACCTATTCATCCATATTTGGGTTAAGTCCATGCCAAGAAACTTAACATCTCTGTTCTCTGCCCTATACAGTCCTCTATAATGGCTGTAGGTGCATATTTTCAAATAAAAGGGGTATTTTTAGGTGTTTAGCTTATAAAAACTTACCATAATAACCTTTATTTTTTTCATCATGTTTAACCAAGTTCTCATCATGTTCTATGTCCACAATAATGAAACACCTTCTCAAACCTACACCTTGCGCTGGTTATAGGTGAACAATTTGGGAATTAAGTACACTTGTAGGTGTGAAAAAGGAAGAAAAACACAATGAATAATTCTATTTAAGTAGGTTTTAGATCAAAATTACTCCTTTACACTATTGGAAATATTCAATTATGGTGCATAGTCTAGTTTTTCAGCTTGAGTAGAGGTCTTTTTTAGATCAAAGTCCTATAGATCTCAATGCAAGGTTTTAGTGCATAAATGGGCAACTTTGAGCCCTAAAAAATCAAGCTCTATCAACCTTATTCCATTAAAAATATACCAATTCATTATCTTATGTAGGAGCTACAAATTTGGTACACCTATATTCTCGCAATCTCATGACAACCTTGTTTATGACTTTAATGAAAAGGCCAGGTGCTATGTTTTCTTAGTTTAGGTATAAGGTCCCTAAACTTAGTCATTACACTTTGAAAGTAGATCCTTACACCCATTTGTCAATATATTATTCCACATGAGTTTTCCATGGTCAACACAACATGTTAGGACTTCAAAGTGAACTTATCCAAGTGGTTTAACACTCTAAAATAACCCCTTATCTTTTTGTTAAGCCACATATAGGTGGTCATTCCATAATGCAGGCAATGAGGATGAACAAGTTGGAAAAATTCATGATTTACAAGATTTAAATGATATTTTAGCTCTTTAAATGATTACAAGTATAATTATTTCATTTCCAAGACCTTAGTCAACTCAAAAGCTCATTTTAAACATGTTAGTCTTCATGAGATACCTGTACATGTTCATTAATGGTAGGTGACTATGTAGAAGTATAGTGGATAGAATTTGAACAAAGTATGTTGATGAATGGTCTCATGAACCTACTTAGGCCCATTATAAATCCCTAAAATGAGTGTTTGGAATTATTTTAATCTTGATACAAGTCTCAAATCACTTATACCAATATGAAAACCTTTTTCAATCAAATGCTACAGAGCAAGCAATGCTGTCTAGTGACTATTTATGTGGCATATGGGCTTGTAAACTATGAATATCACTTTGGAGAATATAATTTTAAGGTAAAATTAATCAACAAAACCTATAAAAAATATAAATGAAACTATTAAAACCCTCTATAACCGTGATCAAAACCTAAAGATCTTGAAAATGGTGAACAACTAATTATAACATAGAATTGTGTATCCTCTTGCAACATGAGATAATTTGTATATACAAACACATTTAAGAACTAAAAAATCATATAGATCATTATAAAAGGAATCCAACATCATCTAGAATCAACCTCAACAACTAGTTTTTATGGAACTGTCTAAAATGGAGCAAAACTTATAGGGTGCATAGATTGGCAAGCAAAAAAACATAGTCAGCTTCATGAAGATGGTTCATAAATCACAGACCACCATTATTTTAATTATTATTATGGAGATGAATATATATAATTTTAATTTCACCTTATAAATGTATTTGAACAAGAACCTCCCTTGATGGTCGTACCAAGTACAAACCTGAAGACTCTTTCTATGTGTTTAAATGAGTGAAAAAGGAGAAAAATAGTTTTAGCTTAGAATTGGCACTTTAAAATCCTTTAAAACATTTAATTGAGATTTATGAATCATAAGAGTCATTACTTGACCTTATCCCATGTGTCACACTCTCTTGTGGGCTGTATAAGTACCAAACTCTTCTCTTTTCCTAATAAAATTGCCCTGTCTTCTAAAGAACCAACCAATTTAAGTTTCCAATAGTTGATTAAGACATTTGAGGACACATGTGGAATGAGATAACCTTTTGGAACCTTAAAACTTCCCAAACATGTTGTACAACTCATTTAATGCTCTATTTTGACCCTCAAAATGACACAAAATGATATATGGAGTAAATGACTAATGACCAAGATTAATGTGATATGGAATAACATCAAAATACATATAATACCCTTAATACATATATTTTAGACCCATAAACACCTAAAACTCAATTTTTTACCTATAGGGGTCTCAATTTGACCTACAGGGTCAAATTTGGTCAACACATTGGTGACTCATAAGGGTAGTATGCCTACTATACTAACTAAACCATTAGCCTTATCAATCCATTTGGCTTAGGGAGTCATATAAATTTTGATACATGATAAGAGGGATTTTAAAACAAAATTTGATCAAGACAAGACTAATGACTACCTCAACCACATAAAGTAAAAGACACACAAAACAAAAACAAGAACACATGTGCTTCATGAGCACTTATGAAACAAAAACACCCAAATAAAAAAACTAACTCAAAAACTAACTAACTTGAGATGAAAAATTCCTCCTAGATCAAAGGGGAATTTTGAAACTTTCCTTGCTTCATTACATAAAGGATTTAGTGAGAAATGTAGCCTTTTGACCTTAAACATTGATGCCTTCATCTTTTTCATGATGTTTTCCAACCTTATTGGCATGATGTTCATTAAGAACCAAAAAGATTTAAATAGGTTGGCCATATAAATTAACTCTTCTTACATCCAAATAGACTTAACCTTCTCATATAGATCCTCAACTATGACCATTGATGGTGGTTTAATAAGGCATACCTTCTTGATTTCCATAGTGCTCTCACTACAGTTGGGTTTATTTTCAGCTCCATGTTCTTATAACTCATCAAGGAGGGTCATATATTCTTCCTAATCTTGGTCATTATCCTTCATGTAAGACTCTTTATTCTCCTTGTCATTTACTTGACCCTCAACTTTTCAAAGCTCTTGAAAGAAATTCATTTACAGCTACCAATCATCTTTACCCTCTTTATCATCTAGAACCACTACCTCTTAAATATCCTCTTATTAATGTATGAGGTCATCAATCTGGTGTTATTAAATATCTAATTCATTTGATGGTGATTCAAGATCAGGCTGAGATATTGGGTCATCTTCAAGAACACCATCTTTCACCTTGGTCTCAAGAGAGTTTTCTAAGACTCTAACCTCTTTGGAGATAACTTGAAATTTCTCTCCATCATTAATAACACATTCATATTAAACATTTAGGATATATTTAGGGTTATCAAGTTGTATTTCAGATACCATAACCTAATTTTATTTCTTAAGGGATGTAAGATCTTCCATTTCCTTCTCTTTCATGGTGATGCCAAGACTAGGTATCTTGAAATCATGTGACCTAGCCTAATGAGGCTACCAAGGAGGTATATTTTCTTCAAGGAAGCATTCTAAATTATTATCAAACAACTACTACTATTTATGTTCCCATACCATATGTCCATCAAGGCAAAGGGTGATGGGGTGAGGACAATATGAACTAGTTGGTGAAGGTGGAACATAGAACTCAAAATTAGATTGAGAATGAATTATAGAGGATTCTTTTAGGAGATCTTAAGAAAGGGGAGGCAGACCTTGAGATAAAATAGATTGGTTTTCTTCCTTCCATTTTACAATCACTTCATTGACATATGGTTTATCTTGATAACTCTCTTGAGGGAGGATAGATGGGGTGTTTTTAGGCATAGGATATTCTTTTGGGTCTAAACCTTCCATCACACCTTGACTCAACAATTTCATCCTTGACTCTAACTCTTCAATTTACTTAGATAGGTTCTCTTAGAAAGTCTTTCTTGAAGTTCATATGAATATTCATTAGGATGAGGAGTATAATAGGTATGACATGGAAAACAAGAGGTCTCTTTAGGAAGGGTGGGAGGGTCTTTCATAGGATCAAGCTCTCTCTTAACCTTAGACTCCTTATCTAGGCTTTTATCCTCTTTCTTTCTCCATGAAACCACTAACTTATTATAGATTATGATGTTTGGATTATGAGTCTTTTCTTAAGGTGGTGATGCAACTTGAGGAGTGGATGAAGTGTTTAAGAAGCTTGGGATCTCCTTAGGCTTAGACTCTCCACCTTGTCTCTGAATTGAAATCTCATATTTAGAGGTTTTCTCTTGAGGTGGGGGTGTAATGAGAGAGGGAAATGGAGCTTATATTCCACTTATTTTACTAATGACATATATTTATACATATTCATATTATCCAAATCAATTTTCCTATCAATATTTTATTTAAAAATAAGGTTTCTCTTTTCAACTCTCTTCCAATTGATTGGGAAAAAGATGACTTATATAAGCTTGATTGGGTTCATGAGTGGGTATCATGTAGGATTGATAACAATATTTAGGAAGTGGATATGAAATTTGATAGACTTGGAGAGGATTCTCATCATAAACTCTTATTTTATCTTCCAAGGATGCAATCAAGCCACTTACATCTATCATCTTGCTTGTGAGCCTTTGCTAATTATCTCTCTTAATAAGTGCCCACTCTCTTTTGAACATCTCTAATACATCTCTCACCTTATGGATGAAATGAATATGAACCTCTACACCATATCCCCTTTGTGTGTTAAGATCTAATATGTACTTCTCATATCCTAAGAGAGTTTACTTGAAAGTGGAAATGGATGGACTTAAGAAGTGACTAGGCTGACTACGAGCAAGATATGGAGAAGGCTGATTGTAGGATTGATAAAAATCATGAAAAGTCTGGTTATAAGATTAATAAGGATAATGATATGGTTGAAAATGGTCATAAAAAGACTATTAATAATCACACTAAGGTTGATAGGGAGTGCCATAAGATTGATATGTCTCACCAACTTGTGTAAAATAGTACTCAACACCAAAGTTAGCTATGGAACTTCATTAGGAAGCAAGAACACAAGGAACGGTTATAAAAAATCTTCAAAATGAATACTTAGGATACTTGACAAGCTGATGTAACTTTGGAGTCACCATTGATGCTTAGATAGATTCCTCTAAAGTCTGATTATTGAAAGATAACACTAAAAATCTTTTAACTTCTTAGACTAAGAGTCCCATCAGGCATGCCAAAAATTATTTTCACTTGGATTTTCACCCTTTAAGGAGATGTCTTATCTCTCCTCATGAAAGTGGCACAATGGAAACACCTCTAGGCTTGTGGGTAGCTTATGAATGAGGTGAATCTCTAGATAGGGTTAGCTACCTTGATGTACCACTTTGGATCACTACTACATTTAAACTTTTTGGGGGAAAAGAGAGAAAAATAGAAGAAAAACTATCCTAAGGGAGGTGATACCCCAGATAAGTTGATGAATTCCAAATAGCTACATGTTACACATGAAACCAAGAGACTAACCAAACACACACTTCTCCAATCTTCATCTTCTCACATCAATATTACATTATGAGGTTATGGATGAATGTTTAGGCTAGGAGGACTAGAAAATAAGCCTTAAATGGCACTAGTGAATATACTAACTCACTCAACCTTGACACTTCCTAGAACACTTCACATGTCCTATAAGAAGAAGATTTACAACTACAAATAAGATGAAATAATAAGACAACATGATAAAGAAATCATAGTTATCACTAAGAAATATCAATCATCCAAGTAGAACACACTATGAAAAGTCATGAAGAGGTAAAAATTAGTAGCCATATTGATTAAATGGTATGAAAATGAGTAGGGCTTCACCATACTTAGGTGGAACATAATTTACAATGGCTAAAATGGCTAGTTCTTATAGAACTTGAGAGAGAGAGAGAGGAGAAGAGATAAGTACAAGGGTCATAAGGACACTTTTCAATATAAGAAAAGGAGTTAATTATGCTTGAGATGAGGATGTGGGATGAATCATGTAAGGTTAGAAGATACAAGTGGCCATTCAAGGCATGAAACTTATGAAACGTGGCATGAAACTCCTTGTGTTGGCTCAAAAAACTACCTTCATCATCCACACCTATTTTAACATAAAAAAATTGATTAAGGATAGATATGATGATTAGAATTGAGGGGAAGGATTTTAGACATGCCTCTCCATGCATTGGTTATATTCTTGGTCATTTGAAATTTTCACAAAATGAGTTATCACCATCTATATTTCAAATAAATATTCTTTGATGCAGATTTCATGCATTATTGTTTCATGAAAATCCATGGGAGGGAGTGGATTACACTTGAAATTACTCTCCATGGTCTTAGAGGAATTAGTCATAAATTAAAATTAGTTAACTATTTGATGCACTTAAAAGTTTTAAAAAGTCATAAATTACCATATTTAGTTATTAAAAATCCTAAGATTCCCCCAAAACTTGATTTCATCTCTTGAATGTTCCTAGAACATGCACAATGCATAAAATAATCAATAAAAATCTATTTTTACCCTATTTGTATAGATTATATACATTAAAAAAGTTTGGGAAGGAGGCTTAAGGAGTCCTATACAACCTAAAATCATCACCCTATGTAAACTATTCCATTAGAGTAGCTTTCCATCTCCATTTCCTCAAATTGGTCAATTCAAGGGTTTAGCAAGGGTTTAGGCCTATTTTACCCTCTTAAGGTTCATTCATAAACATTGGAAATTTAATATACCAAAAAATTCCACTATAAAATATTTAAATACATTTATAAACTTCCCATAACTCCTTATATCCCCATGCACAACCTCTAAAAAGATGTGAGCATCTAAACTTATCCCATCAAGCTTGTCTTCTCCATTCCTTGTAGGCTTGAAGTTGTCTTGAGCCAAAAAATGACCTACTTGTGATTAATATAAAATTTAATTGATTATATACATATTAATTAATCCTATAAACATGATTTAATATGGTATAAATATTACTAGATGCTGGAAGTGAAGTTGGGCCCCTCATTGGGCTCTAGGCCTCAAATAGTCCTACCTGCATACTTGGCACTCTAGACCATTATGTTTGGTTTCATTATTTTGTGATTGATTTTAATTTTTTTTTATATTTATTAAAAATACACACACCTTATTTACATTTCCAAACATCCCCTAGCCCACCCTTTATCACCTTTTCCCCAAAACTACAAGTTTCATGCACAAAGGGAGTGCCCTCTATTTGAGACAAAATAGAGGGCACTCCCATATTTACATAAAAAATGGTGATTGTTTGATAAGGTTATATAAGTATTAAATATTTTATATACAATATTTGAGTCCTTAATAACATCATTAGACCTTTTAAAATTTTAAAGACCTAAGACATACCCCTTGAAGGTACACTGTGTATGCAAGGGTTTGGAAAGTAGACCGTGCCTTGCTTAATTAGAGTTACTTATTTGTTATATATATATCATGAAATATAAATGAGACTATAATTACCATAATTAATTTATTACAATCTTCACTTATCCCTCCAACCTATCATATACCCCTCACATACCTTAGCTCATTCAAGACTGAGTACAATTTCTTGACTATGTTCCACCTTAGGATGTTGTACCTATAGGTTAACCTGAATAAATTGAAATTAAAGACAATTATTTAAATCCCATTAAGTTATTTTTAATCCTTTTGTGTTTTTTTTAATTCATTTGACTCATCCCTATACACTATCAACACTAAAAGGTGCTTTTTCTTGCCTACTGCTTGTCTTAGTTAACATAATCAACTGTGTTGGGAAAGATGAAACACTATAGGTGTATTTTTTTGAATTAATCCTTGGGTATAGTGAGTATTAAAATTTTAGATATTACAAGATCATTCAATAAGTTTTTTGACCTATTCATACATATTTGGGTTAAGTCTATGTCAATAAACTTAACCTCTCTGTTCTCTACCCTATACAGTCCTCTACAATAGCTATAGGTGCATATTTTTAAATAAGAGGGGTATTTTTAGGTGTTTACCTGATAAAAAATTCCCATACTAACCTCTCATTTTTTAATCATTTTCAAACAAGTTTTGATTATGCTCTAAGTCCACAAGAATGAAATACCTTCTTAAATTTGTACCTTGGGTTGGCTGTAGGTGAACAATTTGGGAATTAGGCACACCTGTAGGTGTGACAAAAGAAGCAAACCACAATGCACCATTATATTTAAGTGGTTTTTATATAATAATTACTCCTTTACACTATTGGAAAGATTTAATCATGGTGTATATTCTATTTTTACAACTTGAGTAGATAAGGTCTCTTTTGGATCAAAGTCCAATAGATGTCAATACAGGGTTTTAGTGCATAAATGGGCAACTTTGAGGCCCCAAACAATCAAGCCCCATAAAAATTATTCCCTCCAAATTATACCAAGTCATTATCCTATGTATGAGATACAAAGTGAGTACACCTAGATGCTCCCAATCTCATGACAACCTTGTTGTATGACTTCTATGAAAAGGCCAAGTGATATATTTTCTCATTTTAGGGACAAGGTCCCTGAACTTAGTCATTGCCCTTGAAAGTAGCTCCTTACTCCCAAATGTCAATATATTATTCCAATTGAGTCTACCATGGTAAATATAACATGTTAAGAATTCAATTTAAACTTATCTAAGTGCTTCAACACTCCAAAACAACCCCTTAACTTTCTGTTAAGCCACCTATAGTTGGTCATTCCACAATGCAGACAATGAGGATGAGCAAGTTGTTAAAATGCATGATTTATGAGATTAAAATTATTTTTGAGATATTTAAATTATTATAATTATACTTATTTAATTTACAATACCTTAGATCAAAATATCCTTTTCAACATGTTAGTCTTCATGAGATACCTACACATGTTCATTAATGGTAGGTGATTATGTAGAAGTACAATGGAAAGAATTTGAATAAAATATATTGATGAATGGTCTCATGAACCTACTTATAAAAATTATAAATACCTAAAATTAGTGTTTGGAATTATGTGAATCTTGATAAAAGTTTCAAATCACCTATTCCAATGTGAAAACCTTTTACAAACAAATGCTATAGAGCAAGCAATGATGTCTAGTGACTGTTTATGTGGTATATGGGCTTGAACACTATGAAGATTGATTTTGAGAATAAAATTTTAAGGTAAAATTAATTAGGATAAAATTTTAAAATTGGAAATGAAACTATCACAACCCTCTAGAACCATGATCAAAACTTTAAGATCTTAAAAATGATGAAAAATTGACTGTAACATAGAATGGTGTATCCTCTTGTAACACAAGATGATTTGCATATCAAAACACATTAAAGCATTAAAAAAAGCATAGGGATAATTATATAATGAATCCAAAATCATATTAAATCAACCTCAATAACTAGTTTGTATGGACTTGTCCAAAATGGAGTAAAACTTATAGGGTAGATAGATTGGCAAGTATAAAAACATAGTCAGCTTCATGAAGATGGTTCATAAAGCATAATACACAATTATTTAAAATATTGTTATTTAAATAAATATATGAGAGTTTAATTTTACCTCCCAAAGTATTTTGACCTAGAACCTCCCCTATTCGCCATACCAAGTATAAACTTGAAGACTAGTTTTTTGTGTCTAGAGGGGTGAAAAAGAAGCATGATGGTTTTATCATATAATTGTCACTTAAAAAAAATTTTAAATGTGTAATTTATATTTAGGAAGCTTAAGAGACATTACATAACCTTATCCCATTTGTCATGATCTTTTGTGGGCCATACAAGTTCCAAACTCTTCTCTTTTCCCAAGAAAACTGCCCTTTTTATTGAATAACCTACCACTTTCAATTATGAATGATTTATTAAGACATATGAGGACAAATGGGGCATGAAATAAATTTTTTAAACATTTTCACTTCCCAAGGATGTTGTACAACTCATTTAATGCTCTATTTTGACCCTTAAAATGACTCAAAATGATATATGGACTAAAATTACTAATGACCAAGACTAATGTGATATGGAATAACATAAAAAGATATATAATAACCTTAATACATATATTTTAGACCCATAAAACACCTAAAGGTAAATTTTTTACCTATAAGGGTACCAATTTGACCTATAGGGTCAAATTTGGTCAACATTGCCTTCATACCTTCTCTCTCAAATTCTACTACACAGTCCTCTGATCTTATGACCTACCCATTTACAAATCTCCCCATTTGTTTTTTCATGAGGATTTAATACATTGAAAAAGAACCTACCTTGGTTTGATAAATTCATCAAATTAACATAATTGAGTTCTCATTTGTAGTAGACTTATTCATATCTCCATTGACTCGAACATCTCACATATGTTCCCCCTCATATCACGTATAGATATTCAATAATTTAAAACCATCTAAGTTATCCCACATAAATTTATGATCCACTTAGATCATGATATCTTGAAAAAGACTTCTCAATTAACTAGATCAATCATCAACTCTTGAAACACTTGTAACCAACCAATTTGAACCTTTAGGACCAAAATCCCTGAACAATTTACCTAAAGCATTTTACTATAGACTATTGAAGAAAGCTCATGAACCAGTTCCTTCCCCTCAACCAATAACCTTCTATTGGTTATTATACAAGGCTATGAATCCCAATATTTGTCTTAGATACTCAAATGTTGCTTCTATTAATGATTTGGTCATAATGTTTGTAAGTTATTCTTTTATAGGCACATATTCCAACTTGACACATTGATTGCTCACTTGTTTTCTCAATAAATTATATCTAATAGGAATGTGTTTATTTTTTGAGTGATTTATATGATTATTTGAGATACTAATTGCACTAATATTGTCATAGTAATGGGACAAGTTTTTCTCTCTCCTTACCTTATAGTCTTCCAAGGTTTGCTTCATCCATATAGCTTAAGTGCAACATGAGGCAATAACTATATACTCAGCTTCTACAATGGGTAGGGATACTGAGGCTTTATTATTTATTAGACAAGATACCAAGCATTCATCTAAGAATAAAACACCACCATTGGTACTCTTCCTATCATCCACATAACTAGCCCAATCTAAATCAATGTATGTCTTTAGAGTGAATTATTTACTCTTAGGATACCATAAACCATATTCTATGGTGCCCTTAAGATACCTTAAGATTAGTTTGACTAATTTTAATTGAGATTATCTAAGATAAAATTGAAACCTACCAACAAGTCCTACTATTTACATGATGTCAGGTCTAAAGGTAGTGGAGTACAAAAGACTTCCTATCATGGATCTATACAAGGTTTGATTAACCTTTAGTGAGTCATCTTGCTTACTCAACTTGAAACATATAATAATTGGTGTAATAATTGGATTACACTCCATGATATTAAATTTCCTTAGAATATCATTGATGTATTTAGCTTGTGAAATGAAAATCCCTTCATCTAGTTGGTTAATTTGCAATCTTAAAAAGAATTAAAGCTCCCCCAACATATACATCTAAAATTTAGTCTTCATGACATCTACAAATTCTTAGCTCATATTGTCATTGTTATAACCAAATATTATGTCATCAACATAGAAAACTACATGTAATTGATGACTACCTTCAATCTTAATGTAAAAATTTCTATCAACTACCCTTCTTTTGAAACCTTAACTCAAAAGATACTTGTCTAGTCTATCATACCAAGCTCTAGGAGCTTGTTTATGACCATATAAAGCCTTCTCAAAATTTCACACACTGTATTGATCACTTGATAAGAATAATCCTTTAGGTAACTCAATGTGCACTTCTTCTAAGTTACCATTCACAAAGGCAAATTTCACATCTATTTGGTATACCTTAAAATCTTTGAAACTAGTATATATCAAGAAGAGTCTAATTGCTTCCATTCTTTCCACTAGAGAAAAAGTCTCATCAAAATCTATCCCATCAACCTGAGCATATCCTTTATACACCAATATATCTTTATTTATTGTTACATCTCCTTTCTCATTCATCTTATTTCTAAAGACCCACTTAGTGCCTATCACATTCTTGGTTTTTGGTCTAGGAACCAGATCCCATGTTTCATTATTTACTATTTGATCAATTTATTCATCCATAACACATGTATAAATTTAATCTTTGCTAGCTTCCAAGAAATTTTTGGGTTCAACCAATGATAACAAGATAGTGTTTTGTTGATTCTGATTGATCAACATTCCTCTTCTAGTATGTAACCTTGCATTTACATTACCAATTACCTAGGAGGCATGATGATCCTTCTATATTATCTTAGATGGAGGTTTAGTGTCAAGTATTGCTTCTTCCTCTTCATCTTCATCATTTATTTGAATATATAACCCATCCTTGTTTGAAATAGAATTCTAAATAATATCACTTACTTGCAAGTTTGACTTCTTGACTCTATTTGTCTCATCTACACTCACATTTGAGCTTTCAACAATCTTGTGAAGTCTCTTGTTGAAGCATCTATAGGCAGAGATAATATGAGAATAGATTAAGAAGATGCCCTCACCAGATCTTGAAAAAAAATTTCCAAGATTTTATTCATCCCTTTTGATATAACACTTACTCCCAAAAACTCTAAAATGTTTGACATTAGCAACTCTATTCTTCCATAGATCATATGGAGTCTTATCACCATTTAATCTAATTTGTCACCTATTAAGAATTTAAACTAAAGTGTTTTCTACCTCTTCCCAATAACCATAGGATAGTTTAGCATCTTGAAGCATAGTTATACTCATTTCTTGAATAGTTCTATTTTTCCTTTCAATAACACCATTCTGTTGTGTTGTTCTAGCAACAAAATATTGTCTTCATATCCCTTATTCTTCACAAAAGTCATCAAATTCATGAGAACAAAACTCACCTCCTCTATTTTATCTTTCACACTTAATTTTAGATTCTTTTTCATTTTCCATAAGTGCTTTGAATGCTGTAAATATTGAAAAAGCTTTAGATTTATCTTTAGAAAAGCATATCCAAGTCATCTTATTGAAATCATCAATGAGAAACATGAAATATTTTTCACCTTGAATACTTTGAGTTCTCATAGGTCCACATAGATTAGTATATATCAATTCTAATGGACCTATAGTGGATTTTCCTTGGATTTTTATCTCTTTTTGATTTATTTCCCATGAAGACATGCTTTGTAGAGAGAATGAGGAATTTTGGTAATTTTTGGCATATGTCTTATTAACCTTTTTGAACCAATCCTTACCATATTATCAAAATTAATATGTCCAAGTATTCTATGGCAAATCTATATTTCATCTAATTGACTTATGAAACATTCCTCCTTCTTGGGTTTAGGGAAGATATATAGGTTATTTTATGCTTTATCAATGTTTGTAATTATTTTACCAAACTTTTCCCTTTTAACTTCAAATTATTTGTCATGAAAGGTTAGAATATTTCCTTTCTCACACATTTGACTCAAACTTAAAATATTATGTTTCATACCTTCTACATATAAGAGATTTTCAGTTATAGTATGGCTATTATCAAGACTCATAGTACATTTTCCAACAATATTAGCAAATTTTTTATCACCAGATCTAACTGAACTTGGATTGGTCTTCTTGAGAGAGATAAAATTTCTATTGTATCCTATAATATGACTTGATCACCCACTATCTATGTACCACTTCTTTTTCTCATATTCTTGAGTGTGAAATACTATTTGAACAAACATTGGTTCCTCATTTGGTGCACTGTAAGAGTTTTGTTTCTTTACTTCTTCTTTCTTACTCTTAGTTTCCTTGCACCATTTGGTGGTGTTAATGGCTCGTGTGTAATTTTTCTAAAAAGATCTTGGTAATATGACCTTTTTTATTATAGTTGTATAAAACCCAATCTATTTTGAACTTAGGAGATAGAACACAATTATTATATCTATGACCAAATTGATTACAAGTAAAATAATATCCATTGAAAAAAATTTTCATGTTGGATCTCCTTTTTTCTTGTTCATTACTGATCCAAGAGTCTTTATTCTTGACTTCTTTGGTGAATCTAGAGTCCTTTTTGACCTTATATGAGAGCATATCTAAATATGTTAAAAATTTAATTGATTTGATCTCATAACATGTATAGGGAGTTAGATTTGAATTTTTGATTCCTTTTAGACATTCAATCTCTTTTTATAGGCATTTAATCTTTGAAAAAATACATACTAGTTCACCATGAAGATCCATTGTACCTATGATCACCTTCAAGTGGTTAAATTTTTTTAAAGAAGGTATGACTCTGATACTAATTATTAGAGATACAATAATTGAGGGGGTGATTAGTTATGCAAGATAAACTAATTAAATTACCAATTCTTAAACATTTATCACATACAATCATGATGCATATAAATTAACCATTACAATAAACATAACAAGATCAATCACATAACATATGATATACATGGGAAACCCTACAAGATAGATTATAGTTCTAAAATAAAAAGATCCAACATTTAGACCAGCACCAATTGATCAAGGAACACCCATCCATTAATTTTTTTAGATACCCATCCCATAAGGAGGAACTAACCCCTTAGGCAATCAAGTACCCACTCAACTACCTTGATCTAATCACCACCTTTGATATGATGTCTTCTACACATAATGATTGAATTATATTGATTTCAATATTATTCACCCTTTAATATTTATCAAATAGCCTCTATGGATTACTCACTCAATCTACCTCTTCTAGGATCATTAGGTCAAATGACCTATGTGTCCTCTTACATCAACTTGATCAGATAAACTGACTGATCCTGTTTACTTTCTAATGGTCCTAAATGACATGTACCTTATATTTAAAATATTATCTCCTTCACTTAGCATAAGGAGATCTCAAATACACTACAAATAGGATAATTATTTCTAGTATTTATACCATATACTTATCTAACCTTCACGCACAAGCAAGGCATCCAAAACCACCTTTTGGATCAATCTATACACCTTCACTTATTCTTATGCATCAAACCTATAAATTAAACATTATAATTATGAACATAAGGTCATACATGAAATACACACTCTAATATACCTCTCAATACATACACATGGCTCTCACAATATTTAAAAATCTTTTGCTCATCTATACACTTTCTCAACCTCTAAAATAACCCAAATATGCCTTGGAGTTATACCAATTTTGTAGTCTAACCCATATTATTCAACCAAGATTCTTACCATACTTTTCTTAAAATTAAAATAGGACTTCATAAACATTAAATTAGTGAAACACTCCAATCCATAGGTCATCCATAGTCCTTAAGACTCAAATCCTCCATTAGGACTTAATGAGACCTAAAATAATTAGGCCTTCACATCCACACATTACTTTTGCAACCTATTGGACCACCTTTAGCTTCTACCAATTATTATAACACATCAAACCTATCTCAAATATCCAATTTATCACTCTTCTATGGGTCCATTCCACCTATAACACCAACTCAACACTTGAACCTACCAATTAGTTCTCCTCGCTCTTTAGGCCTTCAAACACATAAAACACAGTCTCAAAATTTTGAAGCAACTACTCAAATTTTTCACATAGAAATATGATTATATCACATGATTTAAAAATTTATGACATTTTTAATTCCTTAATTTTCTTTAAATACTTCAACATAGGCTCTAAACACTCAAAACAATTCTCTCAAAATGACCACTCAGACTGGTCATATATAGTCAAAATATAGTCAAGTTATTTTGAATCTCTATATTTAATCAGGGGAATATCATGATAACAAATGAATTATTATAATATTTTGATACTTATAAAAAATATAAATATCCATTTTATTCTTCAAATTTTATCAAAACATATTTAGCTTACCTTTGCAAGATGGTCACTCACACTACCAGTGTATTCAGTAAACATAGTCAACTTCTAAGCCTTTATTCATACTAAATATGGATTATTAAAACCTTAATAATCCATAAATATTGTAATAATATAGTATATAACACTCTTAAATAGTTATAACATCTTGAAACATCAAAATACCATCAATAAATCTTTAGTTACCCTTCTTAGATTACTTCCAAAACATGGTCAAACACAGTCAACTTTAGAGATCAATATATTTAATTTTATAGATAGTAAAAAATTATAAATAATTTATATAGATTTGTATTTAATTAATATTAAAATTTTCATTTTATACCATCAATAAATTTTTCTGAGATCAAAATATATAAGCAAAATACTGAGCACTAGTTTATCCCTTTGCTATTTCAAATGCTAACAGTCATTAGTTAATGCAAAATCCTCTACATAAACGTGTCTTAATCTCATGTACTTAAATATATTATAAAATTTTATATATAAATATCCTTTATATCCTCCTAAATTTAAATTTCATCTCTCACCATTAATCTTATATCCCCACTTTCGAGATCAAGTCACTTAGTAGCCCTGCATGCTCTCTGCATACCCTCTTGTCAGTCTCCAATGAAATTCCACCACTTGGAATCCACACATGCCTTATAAGAATTATATTTAATTATTTAATAATTTAGACCATTATCATCCTCTACATGGTTGAAAATTCTCCTTTTATCTTTATCTACTATTCAAACTTTATGAATGTGATATATGTCTTCATTGCATTCAATCTCAAGATCTTTGACTAATAGACTTCATGATCACCATTGATCTCTATATGGAAAGTATAAATATTTAAGTTATATGATTATCTATTTATATTAATAAATCACCATATATCTTCATATATTGATTAAATTCTCACCATAGATCTTTGATATCAAAAATTTGGCTATGGGAACTTATTAAACTCTATCTAAAAAGCCAACTTTGAACCTTAATAACTTTTGCTATGCTTCATATCCAGACCTAAAAATTGACTAATATGATATAATAATATATGGGAATATATCCATATATCAATATACTCTTGGAACATTCACACATTTGAATTCTAACATCATCAATCTTCTCACTTAGCTTTATCTATCAAGATGACTACTTGAACTTAGACACTTATATGATTGATCTGATGAATTCCTTTCACTTTCAAAAACACTCCAAGAAATAAAATAAACCCATAGGGTCTCTTTAACATGACCATACAATTAGTAACATATATCATCTACCTAAAACATGACCATACCATCAATAACATCCACCATCTACCTATCCACGTCAAACACTAAAAAAATATACAAGAACACTAAAGCACACTTTGTCATTGTCATTCTAGTACACATGACACCTCATCAACATTATTTGTCACCTTTGAGACATAATTGAATAAATAGGGAGGAAAATGATAAATCACTCTAGGAATTAGTCAATAATAATCATAATGTGTGTGATAACCTTCTGAATTGGTAGAGTCAACATTTATGTAGTTCCTTCATCAGCCTCCAAGCTCAATGACATGAAGATAAGATGGAGTAGATGAGTGAAGAGATTTAGATCAGGGATGTGAAAACAAAGGAAAACTTTATCATAAAGGATGATACAAATCTCAATGAAATCATCAACTTCCATGCTCCATTATGCACCCTACTATTATTGATCTAAGAAATGATGTTGGATTGGAATGCCTATAAAATAGATATGACTCCGTTTACTAGTGTAGTTGCCAAGATTATCAATATACCTATGTATATGCCACATTTATATCTCTAGTAAATCATTACAGGTTCAAGGTTACTTAGTCTCATTTCTAGGACTCCTTTGATCAAACTTCATAAGACAAGTACTATGTAGTGTACAAATTGAAAATTTTATAAAACATTTTGTATTTAGGAAAAATTCAAAAGACAAGTAGGACCAAATTGGTTGAAAACTCATAAAAGGTATCCACCTAGTTATTCTATCCTATTGAAAACCCAAAAAAGGTGATAGGTTGGCATGTTACTTAGTTGAAAACCCAAAAGGGTAACTAAGTAGTGTGTAAAAGGTGAAAACCAGAAATGATGCCTTGAGTTATTACTGAAAATCTTACTACTCTAACCATTTCTTTAGCCTCTAGCCACTTGTTCATTCTTAGAGATCCTATGATTTTGTCTCAAGATGAGATAACACTTTAAGCCTAGGAAAGTGTTGGTGGAGGAACATGGATTTCAAAGATGCATAAGATATTTATACTATATTCATGCATTATGCACTCATTTATTTATTGTATAAGTCTATTTTGTCCTATCTTCATGACTTGTAATAGGTTATAATATGAATATATTCTACTTTTAGTACCAAGTATAAGAAGAAGATGAACATACATAGACTAGAAATGTATATATAGTTTTGTTTATAAGAAGAAGAAGGTTCCAATTTTAGAAGAGATCAATAGAGATTATATGGTTATGGTTACATGTGTGATTTATTATGATGTTCTTTTTGTGTATTCTCATGTGTAATGTTTTAGTTACTTTTTATATAATTATTTTGAATGTATTATTCAAGTCTATGTAATATTAATTGTTCTTAATTCCTTAATAATGTAGGATAATTAATGCTTCTTATGTTTTTATCATCCAAATTTTTGTCTTTATGTAATAAACTATTCTATGCATATGAAGAATATAATATATATCCTCATCCTTAGAATGTTATGATACTTAAATAACCTCTACTAATAATGGTATGGTGAGCATGGCAACTCCTTTTGGAGAAAATTATGCTAATATGGTTACCAGGGTGGAGAGATATTAAGATATGGATAGACCAAAGGATATGTAATTACCTAGAAGAAGAATAAAAAAGGACTGGTCTTACCATTTAAGTGATCATTCAAGAGATTATTTATAGAGAGATTTATGAAATTTTTTGTGTGAGTTCCTTGAATTTATAGCTAACTAGATATCATGATTGGAATATTATTGCTTTAACCCAAGGATGGAATAAACTATAGCTTGGACTGAAGAAAAGATAGTCCAATTGAAAAAATTGGAAACTAACTGGATAAAAGCAATATATCATTGGTTTATAATCTAGTATATAGATATATAACTAGGTTTATAGTGTAAGGATACATAGCTTTTAAATCTATGAAGGACTTATCCATTAGAGGAATTTGAGGGAAATTTTTGTAGTGACTACCTATCCTTATGAAGATATTGGTAATGGATAGTGTCACGGTGACTACTATTGTCACTTTGATTTTCACTCCTTGAGGAGATGCCTATATTTCCTCATCCAAGTGGCACAATGGAAACATCTCTCTTTCTATGGGTAATAATTTGTTGAGATGAATCTCTAGAAGGGCCAGTTCCCTTGATGCATTCTTTGAAGTAATTTCTTGCTTATCAATTTTGAATAGAAAGGGTTAAGAAAACAACTAAGAAAGATAAAAGAGGTAATGAAAAAATATTTTATTTCCTCCTATGAATGGAACTTATACTAATTATTGATAAACAAGGATTCTTTCACACAAAACTCACAATTCAAGTTGCATTGTCACATCAATGTTTCATAAGCTAGGTTCAAGAAGGTATTTGATAATTAGGAGAAAAATGAATGATTAATTGAGAGAATAAAATAAAATATCACTTATAATATAATATTACACTTGAAAATAACAATAAAAAAGACCTATAGCAATCACTCTTCTGCACACTTGGTTAACAATCAAGGAAATATGCTAGAAAAGTTCATCTTTCACTAGACAAGACCAACAAGATTATAATAAAAACCAATTATAAAAAATTTAAGTAGTAAAAATAAATTTTTTATTTACCTAATAGTCATTAAATTAAAAATTTGGCCAAGGTTTCACCATCAACCAATGGGGGCTGCTCTAAATAGCCAAATGAGTCCATATTTATAGCTTTTGATAGAAGAACAAGACAAGGGAAGTCCAAAGGTCACTTAGACATTTGTAAATATAATAAAAATATCTAAAATTTCATGAGAAATATATTTTAAATTATACATGAAATTTTATGAGGTCCAAATTTCCAAACAAGTCATGAAACTTATGAAAAGTGGCATAAAACTCTCAATCCTAGCTCAAAAAATTGCCTTCATCATTTAGACCTATTTGAACATCCCACCACTGACTAAGGATATGTATTATGATTAGGATAAGAGGTAAGGAATTTATTAATGAAATTACATGCATTTTTTTATCTTAATCATCTATAAACTCTTGTAAGGAATCCATCACTACCTGTAGTCTAAAAACTCCTCTTTTCTGTCACCTCTCACACTTGGCCTCAAAATTGGCTTTAATTTCCCATGAAAATATATGGGAGGGAGTGAATTAAATTTGTAAATACTATAAATATCATTATAATACTTATTTACACTTTAAAAATACATCCACTTGAGGTTTCCACATTTTCTACCCTTGTGTTCACTATGCCAGCTTTGAATGGCTAAAAGGAGAGCTCTAGTTTAGACACTTAAAAGTTTTCCATTAGCAATAAATGACCTTATAAAGTTATAAAAATTAATAATCCTCATTTAAAACTTTATTTAATCTTCATACCTTCTCTATAACCTAAAAATACACAAAATGGTGAGAAAAACACTATTTTGCATGTTATCCATACAATACTGTGCAACTCATCTACATGGGGGGGGGGGGAGCCTAAGTGAGTCTTATCCATGATAGTTTAAGATCTTAAAAATTATTCATAAATATTAAAAATTAAATTTTAAAACAAATTCCATAAATTTATTTCCATGGACCTTCTCTAACTCCTTTAAAACCCTTTTGCTCCCATGCAGATCCTTTAAGCAGATGTGAGCTCCAAAAGTTATCCTATCAAACTTGCTCTTCTAATTTTGCATTAGTGTGAGTGGTTTTGAGATTAAGTATGTCTCTCCTGATGTATTATATATACTCAAAAATTTATCACACCTATATTATAACCTCAAAATAATTTCTTAATCATCTAAATAGTCTACCAAGAGTTAGAAGTGAAGCTAGACTACCATTTGGCATTAGGCCTTCTCAAAGCCTAATAGGTTTACTAGGCACCTTGATGAATTTGGATGTTAGGAATATTAAATAATGGTTGTATTGGTTTATTATGCATATTTACATCTAAGTTGAGCTCATAATACCACTACATACCCTTTCAAGCACTTTACTTCATCAACTTCTCTTATTCACCAACTAGACCTAGTAGAAACCTTATCTAGTTGGACTATGTATAAAAGGGAAAATGGGTACTTTGAGGAGTTTGAGCTTGATATATTTATTTTTATCCATTATTTTACTTCTATACACATCATAATATTTTTATTTAGGTCCCCAAATCTTCACATCAAGTCGTCTACCCATTCTACACTCATTAGGTCACTTTGCCAAATTTTGATTTTCTTAGACTAGGTGACCTCTGAGATAAAATAGAGAGGAATATCTATTATTTAAAAGGAAAAATTAATATTTTGGTATTTTTAACAAGTTATAAGGATTAATTTTACTATATTTTTTATTTATTCCATGATTTAGGTTTTCAACCATCTCAAAATGCCTAAAAAAGGCCTCAAAAACCCCTATTTTCTTGCATTTCTTTAAAAACATCCTATGGATGACCTCTCCAAGACAAAAACATGAATTTATGATATTTAAAAATCATACCCACCTTTAATTGTTTCTCATGTATCTTTTAAATCCATTAAAAACACTTCTCCTATATGGATTCTTCTTATTTGCTCATTGGGTAAAGGGGTTTCCTAGTTGTCTGTACAAACTATTGTCCATTTGTTAAGTGGGGAAAGCATCTAAGAACTTTATAAAGGTATGGGGATTGTTATTAAACATATTGGACTATCATGGATCATTTTTTAGTCATTTCAACTTTCTTTCCACCTTTAGATAGTCCATGTCTCACTTACCCTTACTATCTTAAACCCTGTTGTGATTGTGCATAGAGTCTTGGACCTTATTATGAGCCATGTTTTCCTTTTTGGTAAAGTTTGATGACATAAATAACATACCACCTGAGTTAATATTAACTATTAAATAAATATTAGGTTCCCATTTACCATGCTAATGCACATTTTACCCTAAAAGTTGAGTTCTTATTGACTAGACTGACACTTTTCTAGGGTCTATTGCAGGTCATCATTTTACTTCCTTAGAAATTAATTATAGTGTGGGAAGATCCATTAAGTACATATTGAATTCATACCATGTCTATCCAAACAACACTTCTCCTTAGGAGCATTCAATATACCATCTTGTATCAACTTTTAAAAACTCTATTTAGATGAGGTGCTCTGCCCACAACTCTGCCTATAGGTGCCATTAACCCTATCCATTTGGTTAGAATGATTGTAAAATCCTTGAAACACCCTCTAAAGTCATACAATGTATATTTAATTTTCATTCACCTATTTTTTCCATTTGAACTCAAACTATTCCCTTCCCTTGACTGGGACACTTTTCCCCTTAAGACCATGTTGTAGGTGAAAATAGGGTCTCAAAATGGTTTGATTGGGGTGATTTGACAAGGAAAAAGGCCTTATTAAATTAATTTTGAAACACATAGCACTATCATTGCTTCAAAATCACCTTGTATGGGATAAACACCATCCAAACCATGCATAAACCATTATTTATTCACCCTACCTCTCTGACCCCTGTAGGTGTCACTCTCCATGCCTAAGGGGTACCTATAGGTGGTCATAGGGTATACAATACTTTACCTTAGTATTATCTTGATGTATTTGATTTAATTTTTCCTCATGACACCAGTATAGTCATCTCATTCATGAGGTTATGCTCAATATTGTTCCTCAAGGTAATAAAAGGCCATTTAATCCTATAGGCTTGTAAACATCATTGAAGTTTTTTAGTGTGTTCTGAGGCATATTTGAGTCTTTTCAAAACCATATTCCACTGATATTTCCCCCCAAAAATTTGGTATGGTTATTTTTAGATGATATGGATATAAGGTTCACCTATTTAGACACCTTGAAACCTTTAGGGAATAGGTTATGGAAGGTCACCAAAAACCTCCTGACCTCTATTTTAATCTTCTAGGGATTTGATCTCAGTCTTGAACTTCAAATAGGATTCTCTACTTCTTTATTCCTTATAGGAGATTTGAATAGGTATTTTATGAATTTTATTTCTATCTTAAAATCTTAAAGAGGTGTCACATTGTTCCAACCCTTAATACAATACTTGAATCTCCTACTTAGCCACCTGTAAATGATTGTTTTGATGCTCAAATAGTGGACTCGGCATGAACAACTAGAAACCATTAGTGAAAATGAGAATCATATGATTTTTAAAAACATCCTAATGTACCTAAAATAGAAACAAAAATTTTTGACACACATCAACCATCTCATAGCTCAGTATGACATCAACAAATGGCCCTATGGGTGTGTATTAGGCAAATTATGCAGGCAGAGCTTGAAATGTGGTAAAATATGATGGAACTAGCTTAAAGACTATTCAAATACCATTTAAAAACTTGAAATACATGATATATATTATTTTCACTTTTAAACCAGAATTGATACACCTTTTCCAACATAAACATCACTTACATATAGTGGGAAATGGAGTAGACAGAGGCATTAAATGACTACTTTGGCATGGAATATGAACATATAGTCAAACTCAAACTTAAAAAAGCATATAAAATAACTTAATTTAACTCATAAAGTATTGTATAATACAATACACCTCTATTACCACTTCATAGATAGGATGGGCAAGCTTATGCATGGGATTACAAATGAAATTGTGTAAATAGTTGACAATGAAAGGAAACAAGCTTAGGATCAAACCAAGAGGTAACATGGTGAGACCAAAACATGAAATGAGGAAATAACATGACCTAGGGACTTGTGTAACACCATTTACCATCTATATGAGACCATCCAAGAGAACACACTCAGCAAATAAGAAGCACTTTAGTTGAAACTGCACATGGTGACACCCTCTTGCATCATAGACCAATTTGATCATAAAAAAATTATGAAACATGAATATAAGAATGGATAAAATTTAATAAATTATTAGAAACCATCTGGATCTAATATTACCAACTTATTTGTTAGGATTTGACCAATATGGAGTAAAACCTATAGGGTGTAGGAAATAGATAACAAAACTGCATAGTCAACTTGTTAACAATGGTTCACAAAGCACGGTTGAAAAATATTTAAAATAAATATATTAAAATTAATGTATCTTAGTTTAAAACAACCTCTCAAAATCATTTGTCTTGAAATTGCTTGTGCTGTCTATACCAAGTAAAACCCTGAAGGTCACTTTAGTCTGTCTAGAAAAACAAGAAATGAGCAGAATAGTTTTGGCATCAAAATGGATTTTATATAATGAAAAAAAAATTGAGGTTATTTTTATGAAGTTAAATATTCCCTCGAAGATCTTTCTCCACATGGCATATTTCCCTATGTGCCATACAAGTGCCATTTTCTCCCTTTTTCAATTAGTTTCTATAATTTTAGTTGAAAAACCTATAAAATTCTGAGGTAATTGAAATATATAACATATTAAATAACTTATTGGATGTTTTAAAATAATATAGGACACTTGGTCATCTTGGAAACTATGCCAGTTGCATTTATGACCCTTAAAAGTACATTTAATGACTCAAAAGATAAATAGGCTGATGAAACTATGACTAAGGATAAAAATACATTAGATGACATTTATTTAACGATAATATAGCTATGAAAAAGGTTTATATTCCTATAACATCCAAAAAACTAATTTTTTTACCTATAGGGGTCTAAGTTTGACCTAAAAGTCAAACTTGGTCAACAACTACTCCAACCAATATAGAGTAGTTGCTTCAGGCATATGGGGGTGTGTGTGACATGACCATGAATGATGATTAGATGATCATATAAGGCTTGAACCCAAATATAGAATGGATACATGAGGGAAGAAGAGTCAAAAGAGTAGTTTGGATTTAGAACATGAACTACAATAATAGAATAGATGGAGAAAATAAAAAAATACCTAGGTAGATATGACTAGAGTTAAGAGTAGCAGTAAGATAGATGAAGAATGAGTAAGAAGATGTGATGAACAAGAATAAAGAGACAAATAGTTAAGGATAAATAAAGAAGAGATAAAGGAATAAGATGAATGTCAACAAAAACAAAGTGATGAAGGAGAGGAAGAAGAGATGTTTGAAGAGGAAGGTGAGAATAGTGTAAAGGTAGATCAATTAGATGATGATGTAGTACATAGCTATAAGAATGGGTATTATCAAAAGAATAACATGAAGTATTAAGAAAAGGATCAGAAAAAGTCACAAAGTAATCATAGGTTCAAGCTTAGAATAAGTCATAGGAAAGAATCCTTCATGATAAGATCACACATTCTTCTAGCCCAATTTGTTATATTATAGTATATGTTTTCAACCAATAGAACAATCATACAATAGTTTGGAAGGTCCAATTTTAGAACAAGTGCATCACTATGGTATTTAAATTGAAATAACCTCAATTAGTAGAGTTTTGAAGGCCATAGGGTTTGTTAAAACTATGTAGAGAAAAGTAGACAATACTAAAAATTAGAGTATGCTAAAAAAAGCACCCAGTGCATAGGTAAATTTTCTTAGTGCATAGATAGGATCACATAGAATGCATCCTTTCACTATAATAGCTACACAACAAATCCCTTTGACAATAGCTTATAATATGGGTGTTATGGGAGTATTTATCAACTTGGTGACATATCATGGGTCTATGGACCCTGAGCTTTACTTACTAACATGTGAGATGAAATGGAAAGATAAGGGTATTATTGATGAGGATATAAAGAAGTGTGAATTAATATGGGAACTCAATAGAAGAGCACTTGAGTTTTTATACCATAGAGAAATTTCTTAGGTAAATCTATAACGTGTTAAAGAGTGGCTCATCATATAATTTAAAATAAATAAATGTACAAGTCAAAATATTCAATACCTAAAGGATATTAGGTAGAAGTTGGGAGAATTATTTTGTGATTATGATTGTACATTATTAGATGTTATGAATAAGGTGAAATTGTACTTAGCAGATAAAGATAAAGCTAAAGCTTCATGATTTATTGAAATATTGCATTCTAGGATTAGGTTTGATATAGAACAAACTCAATATGCCATGAAGGAAGATGCTAAAGTTATTACTCTTCAGGTGGAGAAAATCAAAAATTATGGAGAAGTTCATATAATGGGTTCTAAGACTGAAAATACATTACAAGATTTTATGAAGAGGATGGACCAATATCATGAAGTAAATAAACTAAAGATAAATTTATGGTGCATGGATTTTGGGAAAGGACATCATAAAAATGATTTTCCTGAGATCAAGATAGAGTTATGTGAATTTTTTAGAGTAGTAGGGCATACAAAATTTCATTCCATCTTTTGCAACAATATGTCAAAAGCCCACAAAGTTTGTATTCAGGAAATGATGTAGTAGTAATAAACTAGTTGGAACCCATAAATTGTGTAACGAAATTTTGGGATTAGAGATAATACCTAGAAACATCAATAATGGAATATAGTATAGCCATAGGGAGGTTATAGAGAAGGTTATTAGTCAAATAGAGGAGGATCTAGGGGTAGATACAAAGGGGGTTACCAAGGTGATAGAGGAAATAATTACCAACACCTTCCTTTGCATTGTTGCTTGTGTGGAGAGTATAATCATGCGTAATGCAATTACCCTTTGAATCATCAAAGATAATCTTACTACACATATTGGAGGGTATATGAGTAGTAGGAGACAAAATATTTTCTTGTGTTAGAAAATTAAAGAAAGTAAAAGGCCATCAAGAATGTTAACATGGTGAATGTGTAACCTATTGATGATGCATTTTTTAACACTATTACAAGACACTAGCATGTAGAGAGAGGATTGCCTCCTTTAAAAATACCTTAAGACTAAGGAATCTAGAAAGTGAAATAATATAAATACCTAGACCTGACTGTAGAAAAGGGGCTCATATATGAAGCTATACAAATGTTGAAAAATATTCAACACTAAGACACTACTGAAGCAGATGTTGCAATAATAAATGCCCAAATGTATGGTAATATTTTGTGCATTATGTACCAAGATGGAGTTATTACTTTGATAAAAAAATTATTGAAGTTTCTATATACACTATGCAGTGAAGAAATTTCTTAGAACATCATAAACTTGCTACATAATTTACTAGAGTGTGCATAATGAGGACAACAAAAGATAAAAAAACTTGTTTGGTATGTAAAAATAAAGAAGCCATGGGATGCATATGCATGAATTGGCATTAAAGTTTTAGGATATGAATATCCAAATGTTGTCTTTGATTTTGGTATTATGGTCAACATGATCCCTAGGTCTACATGGGAGGTGATTGGATGGCCATTTCTCAATTACAACCCAGTGACTCTGAACTTAGCAGACTATAGAAGAGTTAAACCCATTGATAGATTAGAAGATGTTGAGATAAAATTCATATAACTAAGCCTACAAGATGACTTTGAAGTCATCAATATGAAGACAACAACAACTCATTACCCTATGATGATTGGTAAAAAATGGGAATATGATGGTCAAATGACTATCAATACTATGAAAAATTAGTTAGAAGTGCATCAGGGAGAAAATATTTTAGCCATTCGTTTACATAAGGTGCACAAACCCTACATTATTCTAGATGAACCAAACTCTTTGTATGTCACACAAGAAATTAGTTAGATGAAGGTAAACTCTAAGGATAACCTAAAAGCTCTATGTAAATCCAAGTGTAATTTATTGTATGAGCATAATAAACCTTAGGTATAATCTTTACTCACTTAATAGTTGAATATGTCTAAACTATGGAAGCCCAAATTGATAGTTACTTAGCCATTGGCACTTCAATTTGTAATAAAGGATTATGCATCTATGTCTACTAAATCCCCTACTCACTCAGAATTTGATTTTATATATCAAGTAAATGATCATATGTAGGATTATATAGAGATGACCAAAGAAGGTAATTTTTCTTAGGAAATAGCTTTGTCTATCAGTGGAGACTCATATATGCATCTAACAACTGGGCTCATGGTGATCTGAACACTGACCTATGAGAATGGTCTTTTTCATAGAAAGATAACTTTATTAATATTATGTAATGAAAGACATCAATCAATTCATTCTACACCTAAAAGTTCATGTGCCCATGATTAGTCATGGGTCAATGCTTTGAATTATGCTTTGAAGGGAGTTACAACTACATGGTGGATAATTTATAGAGATGATCAACTTGATTGGGATGATGCATGCACACTTATGATTAGCAAGTTTTAACTACCATAGGTCATCAAAAGTAATTGGCCTTACTTTTAGGAATTTGAGTGTCTTGAAATTCATATCCAAAAATGTGTTAAGGTTTGGACTAAAGAATGTGTGGCACCTAAGTACTGGGTTCATATCTTTCATTATACACTTGCCCCTTTACCATCAACTAGGTATATGCATCAAGAACATAGGAAGGAGACAAAGTTTTGGGTGTAGGTGTAAATTAACATCATAAATAATTTTTTTTTAAGATGAGAATCCTCTAGTTCATAATGTGTTACTAAAAATAAAACATTTCTTATGCCATGGGTGCACAAAATATTTAAGCACCACGATGGAGTATACTACATAGAAAAATGCAGCCTATGATATAAATATAACATTATAAAGATATAAAGCTTTCAATATGTAAGAATAATCTCTTATATAGCCATGCCACCAAATAAAGAATGAAGAAAAGGAAATTGAAGATTTAGATAGTGATAGTGATATCGATTTGATTGATTTGTTTGACCCTAAATGGATAGTAAAACAATTAAAGGATCCAGTCATAGAATCCATTAAAGAAGAAAAATTTCACAACATATAAATTGAAAAATAGGAAGGGAAAATAATTATACAAGAATCTATTGATGAGGAAAATCACAAGATTTATCAACAACCTATTAAAAATCATGTGGAAAATAGTAAAAGTGATGAGGTTCCTAAACTAGCACATATAGGTGACTATTGGACCGAGTCTAAAGTTTTTGAAGCTATGCAAATGCTGAGGGATTATGAAGATATGTTTCGCATAAAATTTTCATAGGTCATAAGATTAGATCCATCCCTAGGTGAAATGCATATCGAACTCAAGGAGTGCATATGACCCATAAATAAATGACCATACAAATTGAATCCAAACATGAAGTTAAAATTGAAGGCTAAACTAGATAGAATGTAAGAAGTGGGTATAATATATCCCATAGAGAAAGAATATTTGGTTAGTCCTATGGTATTATATCCTAATAAAATAGGGGAAATAATAATATTTGGGGACTACCAAATTTTGAATGACACATGTGTGAATGATCCATTTATGATTCCCTTCATGGATGAAGTTTTGGAATCTATCGTAGGGTATGAAGTTTACTCTTTCATAGATGGATTCAATGGATATAATAAAAAACCCACTATAAAATAAGACAAAGCTAAAATAACTTTTTACATAGAATGGGTATCCTTTGCATACAAGCTAATGCCTTTTGGTAGTAAAAGTGGACCAATAATGTTTTCTAGAGTAGTGGTGACTGTGTTTAAAGATTTCTATTCATGACTCCCTGGAAGTATATCTAGATGATTGGATAGTATTATCTTTGTTTAAAGAACACTTGTCCCAGCTAAATCTCATGTTAGAATGCTATTTAGCTCTACACATTACACTAAATTTGAATAAATGCTTATTTTTTACACCTTTTATTGTCTTGCTAGGTCATGTCGTGTGTAGTGAAGGGATTTTGGTCTACCACAGATTTTTTTAGTCATTATTAGTATGCCTCCACCATTCAGATCCATAGAAGTGTGATCCTTTATTTCTCATACATAGTACTATCAAAATTTTATCAAGGGATATGCAACCATTTCATCTCTATTGGAATATTTTATGGTAAAGGTACAAAGTTTAGCTGGAATTTCGAGTGTTAGGCAACTTTCATAAAAATAAAATAGATATTGGTCACTATTCCTATTCTCATCTTTCCAAATTGGAATAAACTATTTCATGTGCATATTGATACTTCTAGTATCATAGTTTTTTTAGTACTTACATAGCCAGGCAAAGGTGGAATGGACCACACCATTCATTTTGCAAGCTAAAATTTATTTAATGTAGAAGAAAATACATGAAAATTGAAAGGGAAGCACTGGATATAGCATTCACACTACATAAATTATGACATTATCTTCTTGTGACAAAATTTGAAGTTTTCACTGATCATCAATATTTGTGCTATCTATTTAATAAGCCTATTCTTGGTGGATGCATTTCAAGATGGTTGATGATTTTTAAAGAATTTCAATTTTGCATCAACATCAAGCTAGGTAGAGAAAATTTTGGGCTCAATCATCTTAGTCCCATCACAAATGGGTAATAACTAGAATAACTATAGGAATATTTTCCTAATGCCCATCTATTTTGAGTTTTGGTGATACTTGAGAATTTTGAGGTAATTGCTAATGTCCTATAATAAGGAGTGTTCCCTACACACTACCAAGAAAGGTATAATAAGTAGTTTAACACTAAAGCCTTGTCACATACTATTATAAATGAGATCTTGTACCATTTTGAGAAGAATGAAGTCCTATGCAAGTTAGTTTTGGAACATGAACTAACACAACTCTTATAAGAAGCACGCCAAAGAATAGTAAGATGTCATTTTGCTGGAGAAGCTACTGCAAGGAAATTATTATAGAGTGAGTTATGGTGTTTGAACCTTTTTCAAGATGTGCATAGAGTAGCATCACATTGTGACATATGTCAATGAATGGGTAAGCCACTCTCGAAGGATGAAATGCCCTTACAACCTTTCTTATCTGAATAACCTTTTAAATAGTGGGGCATCAAATTTTTAGGACCTATCAATACTCTAAGTAAACATAGAAAATCTTGATATATTATCACTGTGATATATTAATATATCAAATGGGTTCAAATTTCCATGACACTTATCTATGGGGTGAAGGATGCAATAAAGTTACTTTGTGAGAATATGATCATAAGGGTTAAATTCCCCATCAAGCTCATCAATGATCAAGAAACACACTTCATGAACAATATTATCAAATCTATTACTACATAATTCATTATTTCCCATCATAAAACTACTACATACCATTAATAAGCTAACAACCAAGCTGAGGCTTCTAATTAAAGTGTTGGAAAAGATGTTGATAAAGATATATGATGTGAAGAGGGATTATTGGGAATATCTCATTCTTGGTAGTCTTTGGGTCTATCAAACACATTATAAGAGGGCTATAGGTTTTACTCCATTTTAGTTGGTCTATGGGCTTGAAGCAATAATTACAATGGAATACTTGGTACCCAATTTACACATTACAATGGTTATGAGACTATGGGATTATGAGTCTCTCATAAATAGGCTTCTCTAATTGAATAGGATGGATGAGTATCAATGTAGAGCATCTTGGATGTAAGAAGTTCATAAGTAGATCTAGAAAACATGGCATGACAAGAATCTACACCATAAGGAATTTCATAAAGATCAACTAGTTTTGTTATATGATTGTTCAGGTAAATTACATATTAGATGGAAAGGGCCTTATGTTATACACAAAATATCATAGAAAGGAACCATTTTTTTTAGAGATATATAGGGAACCATTTTTCTAGGGTAGGTGAATGGTTGTAGGCTTAAGCCCTACCACCAATAATCTTAATTGATATCTTTCTATTAAATGAGTGGGTGTTGAGTAGCATCAAGTTTATTAAGATTTCCTATTTCTATATGTTTTCTTATGTATTTATTATTATTTGTGTGTGTGTGTGTGTGTGTGTGTGTGTTTGTAGATGATATCTTTAATAGATTTTGGAACTAGGATTAGAAGTATAACATGCACCAACCATGCACAAAAGAATTTAGGTGTGCTATTTAAATATCAATAGGGGAAAAAGTAAGAAATTAAGTCAAAGAAATGTATGGTCAAGTCACATCAACTAATATCTTAGCCATATAATGGTCACCCCAAGTAGATAATGCTAGAGCCAAGGTTTGATTGACCTAATCTTCACCAAATTGGTGACTAGTCAAAATAATCCATTCATACTCCTATATGGATAATAAAGAATATAATGACATATCTCGATGCATGAAATAATGACTAACTACCTTAATTTATAGATCATATAAGATTTTCCACATTAGAATTCACATTGATATCGAAGGGATAGCTCAGTGTGGAATTTATGTGGAATATATATATAGGTATAAGGTTAAAAACCAAGTATGCATTTTATTCTTAAAAGCATTTTAAAAGATAAAGTTTCAAATCTAAGTTAATTTACACTACATAGAAAGTAAAAAGTTTTTCAAGTTCACTATTTAGAGATCGTGGATCGTTCACATCTCATTAGGAACATGATATATGCTCAAAAGAAATAAATGTGCATTGACCTTGCACTTCATCAGACAAAATATAATGATCTAGATCCATTTAATTACCTCTAAGTGATAGAGTAGAAACTCTTTTGACTAGATCTCATTGATGTTGTATAACCAGTTGCTCTTGTAGCCCCACATCGATTCCATAACACAAACATCAAATACCTATTTTGCATGCCCAACTTTGGTGACTTGGGGTAGGTTGTGAAAATATTTCTTGGCCACTACAATGATGAAAACATTTACATTGGACCTGACACCAATATAGTTATCAACATTGAAGTAATGGCTTGAGATTTGAGCATGCTTATGTAAATTTATTCTCTTACTCCATACAAGATAAGAACACCACTTATTCTTAAAGAGGTTAGAGACTTATATGTTTGGGGGTCTCAAGGAATCCCAATTTCAGAAATCAAAGATGAACCAATGCATATCTTGGTTGAGTACATGACATGAATATTCTGGTAGACCACCAAGTTTGTGAAGAAAATTCCTAAAGGAGTGGTGGACATTGTACATTGCATGATACACCACAATGAGTAGTTCAATTGACTAGAATATTTTGTATAGGGGTTACTTATAAACATTGAAAAGTGTTTCATGACTTCCAAGTAGAATTTTAGTACCCATTTCTCATCTTGTTATTTTGTTTCACCCAAGAAAAGTCCCTTGAAGGAGAGGTATACCCTGAAATTAACTACTAACCAACACAATAATTCTATAATATGATATGAAAACCTGATCATGTTTCCCTAGTACATGAGGGTAAAATCAAGATATTGTGGGAGGAGTGTTGGATTTTATTTCTACACATCCATGGGTGCTGTCAGACATTATGTAGTACTTAGGACAACATGTTATTGTCACCTTGATTCTAAAAGGTGTTTTCTTCCACATTCATAAACTACCTAGGTTGACATTTAGACCCATGCCATACTTTGTTACCATGGCCATGGAATAGGCCAATGTCACCAAGCAAAAATCATATGCATCCAAGTGTGTGACACTACTTTAAGCCATACCATTTGATGTAGTAGTCCCTTTAATAAAACAACAATCAAAAGTGACAACCTCACAATAGTATAAAGGAAAGTTAATGCTCTCCACCAAACAAAAACCACCATCACCTTCATTAAAGTGCAAGATGAGAAGCATTTCAACATAGATGGATGACCTAAAATTTCCCTAGATTTCAAGCTCATACAACCTACCTCATATGAGAATGAATGAGTAGGAGGTCTACTAGGTGATGGTTGAAAGTATGGTAGGTGACTTCTATGACATGGAGGATGAGAAGTAGTTCTTCTAAAATGTAGTGTGTATAGTCTAAGTGCATAAGAAGGTCTTTCCAAGTCTCTAAGTAGAACTACCACCATGCCCTACCTTCATTGTTATTAACATTGTACATGAAGATGTTGAACAAATGTAGAGAAGGGTCAACGTCTTCTAGTAGTAACTTTATACCACTTTCACATCCATCAATGTACTTAAACAATTGTAAGAAAGTCCATAGGAGTCTCTAGTGTGATGACCCATAAATTGATGAGAGGCTAGGGTTTCTCATACCTTAGACAAACACACATTTGGTAGGACAACCATGATACAATAAGTGCATCCTTCTCTTTATTTGACTTTACCACCACCCAAATGTAGGAAGGTTATTTTGGGGCACAAGAAATCATTTGTCTCTAGGTCCATGGTCTATCCAAGTGATTCACTACCTTAAGAACAATCCCTTAAGGTTGAAGAACTCATGATAGAATACCCTATTGTAGTTATAATTTTTCCCCTTGGAGAGGATTCTGCAAGCTCTCCATAATTGAGATACACTATTGGAATAATGCTAGGCTATGGGTCACTTATGATGGGGTTGGATCTCTAGATAAGGCCAACTTCCTCTTTATGGATCACCTATATTAATGTTTACACTGAGAAAAGGGTTAGATAAGGGGTAAATCACTCCTAAGAAGGATAAAAGAGTGATGCACCAAATTAAATGAAAAACTCACACAAGCATGAAATATACACTAAAGAATCATAAGATTAGAACTAGCTCACACAATCTCAAAATATATCTAATATCATAAGTATTTCATATACTAGGTTCAAGAAGAAATGAATGAAGCTAAGAGGATTTCTAAGACTCACACTAAGCTTGCATTAATGGTATAAAGAACACAAATTCATACCTGCAATCAATTAGAAAACAACTAAAAATAATCAAGAAAGAAGGACAATGGGCATGAAATATTCTCCTTCACAATTATATCATGCACAAGCTTACTAAACATAGTTAAAAATCAAGGGATATGTAAAGGAAACATTTATTAGCTTTAATAAGTCTTTCATACAAATTTTGGTAGGGTGTAGCCTTATCAAATGAGAGTCTCTACTCTTACACAATTGAGAGAGAGTTCCTATCAAAAGTGAGAGAGTATTTCTTTTGAAAATTGAGAGGGCTTATGAAATGATAAGAATGGGTATTATATTAGGATGGGAGAGAGACGAGGGAGAATGTGTACAAAAGTCATTAATTGAGCTGCCACCTTTTGTATCAAAGTAACACCAATTTTCTATTTGACAAGTTAACTTTTTATTTATCCTAATAGCCCCCAAATCTTCTCATTGGCTGAGAAATATGCACTAGAAGACAATAGCTTCCGAAGGTGGTGAGTCATGATCTTGATTATGAAGGAAAACCCTTAGGCACCCTAAAATCCATTAAATGCTACAATTGCATTTTATGAACATGAGATATCCATCATGGAACTATACACCATCTCTATTTGCTTCAATATGAGGGCAAGGTCCTTATATCCATGTAATTGATAGAGCCATGCCCAAGTCTACCCTTACCGATTGTTTGTCAGAACTATAACTTTTTCTAAAGATGAGATACTTCTCCATAGCCATATATCTACCCTACTTTAATATCTGAGCATAGGTCTTTTCTATATATGGAAAACTAATCTCATTCATTAGTTTTTATATAGATTTTATATCGATGTAGACTTATAGAATGTATAGCCTCCTTCTTGATCTCTTTTAGGCTTAAATAGACCTATCTTGCCTCTGAGGCTTTATGGAAACTGATAACTCACCATATACAAAATTCTTCTTTAAAGAACATATATTACAGTCATGAAACCATAATATAACCCCAAAATATGGATCTTGTATGTTATAAATCCTTAAACCAGAGCTTTATATTGAGATTCAATAGCATCAAAACTCCATTGTTGATCATCTTGATTATATCATTTCATCCTTTTAATGTTATTCAATCAAGCTCTAATGGTGATAAGATGATATTTGTAAGAATTGATTCTATTTTGACCTAGGTCATGATTATTATCCACTAGAAACCTCATACCTTTCAACCTTTAATATTGATTGTCAATCTGCCTCCTCATGATTAAATGAGCACCATTGATCTGATTGGACCCATTGTCTTCAACTTTTAATATTAACCATCAATATTGATCTAGACTCTCCATATTATGCCAATAGTCAGCTCTACATTTGTTCTACAAGATCCTACTAACTTTTTGACCTCTCACACACCACAGATCCACTTTTACACAATTAAATGTGAGCCATATATCTTTTGATAGAGTAACATAGTTGAGACACTTTCACTTGCATATTCACCCTAGATATCCTTTAACCCTTTGAATCATTTCTTTCCATTGATATGATATATACAAGTGAATACATGCCATTAGATATTGGGACCCACTGACATTTATTAGATCAATGCATATCATTAGATCTCTATCAAAACACTTGAGATCTTGCCATTTATTAGCTTCTTGCTTACACTAACATTTTGACTTGATGCTCACCATTGATCTATTTTGTGTGATTAAATATGTGCCATTAAATCTTAGGACCCACTGACATTTATCAGATAAATGCTTGTCATTAGATCTTAAACTTAGTTCCTAAGATTTAAACACTTATCACTCTCAGATTAAACCTTGGGATATTTGAATTCTAATGGCTACTTTATAGAGCTTAAACTTGATGTTTGCATGTTTGTTTTATTTTGTAAGTCTAAATTTGAAGATTTATAACTTGAGATAGACAACTCATCACGTTATGAAATTTGTAGAGGATGATCTAGACATGAATATATTCATGTCCATGTGGTATTTTGGCCTTAAGATGTTTTCTAAGCATATTTATTAAATGCATAATCAAGTTGACTGGTCCATTTTTGCATGATGTTTTTGTGATGGTCTAGTTCTTTTAGGCTTGTGCTTGAACTATTATCTCTTTTAAAAGGATTTAATGGACTTATAAGACTTTTTGAAATCTATTGCATGCCCCTAAATACTTGAAACACCATGAGAACCTGCTAGTCTTCTTTACTTTACAATTCTAGCCCTGTTTCAAGACCTACTTATCAAAGATCAATAAATTACACTTTAAGCTTGATTAAAGTGTTTCAAAAGCTTTGTAAGTGACCTTTGATATTCTCTTCAATTAGTAACTCTGATCAGCTGATCACTACATACCAAGATCCTTATAAACTAATCCATCTAGGCAAATTTTTGTATGTGGGCCAAAATTGGCCAACATTTTTGGTGACATCTTGGGGTTACATGCCTAATATGTAAGGACTTAGTAGCCTTAAACTGATCCATTGGGTACATGAAGTCACAATATTTCCTCTCAACTAAAACTATTATGAGATTGACTAGAGGGTTGACCCTTTTTAAATATTTATCTTGAAGTAAAAAGGAACATAAGATAAAAATAAACAACTATGCCATATGTACTTATTGAAATGGAAACACACAATTGAAAGGAAATGTGATCAAGGCACTTAGAAAAAAGGATATAAAATTATTATAATATGCTAAAATATCATATAATAGCTTTAAATTCTTCTAATGACAAGGATTTAAATGAATTCCATTAATTGGGATGATAATACCTCTCCATCCAGTTGGGCAAGCTAAAAAGCATTATGTTGTTTACATCCATAGATCAAATAAGAACCACTCCACAAGCTATTAAACTTGGTATGGTTGCTTGGATTGGCCTTATTTGAGTGCCATTTCAAGAATAGGTCCCCTTTCTTGAAGTCCCTTGCTATGGCTCTCTTGTTAAAGGATTTTTTGACCTAAGCTTGATGTGACTCTAATGACTTCATTACAATGTCCCTAGTTTCTTCAAGCTCCATGAGCTCTACCATCCTAACATTCATAGGCTCATTTTATATCAAATACAACTGATGGGATAATTCCAATGCTGGTAATTTAAGAGAAATAGGTAATTTTTCTTCCCTTCCATATACAAGGACATATGGACAATTAATAATGGAAATTTTGGGAGTCACTCTATCATCCCATGATGTTGTCCTTAGCTTTGTGTGCTACACTCTTTAATTCTCCTCTATGATCATCTTGATAATCATTTTCTTGTTTGTGGATTCTGCTAGTCTATTACCTTGGGGGTAGTAGTTGGAGGATGTGCTGAGGTAGATACCTAGCTTAAAATTCCATTCACTTTTCTTTATGCTCATAAATGCTAAGGCATTATCTGAAATTATAGTAGTTAGGATACCAAACTTGGTTTCTATGCTATCATAGAATTCCAATACTACTATATCACTAGATCGTTTCAAAGAAATTGGTTCCACCCACCTAGTGTAGTAGTTAGTTGTAGTGAACATCCATTTATGTCATACACTTGAAGGTGGATTGATAATTCCTATGAAGTCTAGCCCCTTTGTATGAAGGGTTGCTCTACCTAGATTGAGTTGAGTGGAAGAGCTACTAATCTATGCTTTCCTAAAAATAGAGCACAATTTTGGCACTTTTTAACCCATGTATAGGCATATTTAAAAAGTCTAGGCCAATAATATATAGTGCTCATTAATTTTGTTGCTATTGTTCTTGGTGAAAAATGGCCTCTTGCAGGTTCATCATGAAAATGCTCCAAGAAATTTATCACTTTAATGTCGTAAATGCACCTAAGAATTACCCCATTGAGGTATTTTCTAAAAATAACACCATTAAATAATGCATAAGGTATGGACTGAAGCCTATAATACCTTATTTTTTCTCTATCCAAACATTGGGGACATTATCCTATCATCAAGAAATGTGTCATTTCTTAGAGTCAACTATTATGAAGTAGAGGTGCATCTATTTGTGAGATGTATTATGTCACCAAAAAAATGTATTTTTATTCTTAAAGGTCATCTACCATATGATCATATAAGCCTTTTCCTCTTACTATCTTGGTGACTTTGATCTCCACATCATACTCCATGACCTTAGTAATCCAACTTGCTCTTTTCTAATTCAAATACTTGTTGAGAAGAAAGACCCTCACTCTAAGATGAGACACCATAATATGAAAATTAATATTGGAGAGCATTGGCATAAAATTATTTAGGCTCCTTGAATCTTTAAGAACCTACTTTTATATTAAAGTATACCTTACCTCATATCCCTCTAACCCTTCACTAAAAGGGGTATTTGGCTGCTCAAGTCTTTCACCATTATTTTGCATCAACATAGCTGATATGTTGTCAACATTAAAAAAGGTTTAAAATATGAAATAATTTCAGAAATAAATATTCATGAGCAAGGGTGCTTGGGCAATGGCTTTCTTGATGGCTTTGAATGTTACCTTACCTTCATTTGACTAAGCAAACTGATGCAGGGGTATCACATGATGACTTCAAGTGTGAACCATTTTTGTCTTAAATAGTCTAATTAGACATCTTAAAGGTGATACAAGTTGGTTTAAGCCTATAGGAAGTGTTTATTTGGTATTAAGGAGCATAAAAAATCAAATTATAATGTTTCCCTCTAAAATCATTATTTGAATTTTTTAATGTTATCAGGTCATGTAAAAGGACTTTTATGCACTTTAAGTGGATGGAAAGAGGTAAAAAGAAAGTATAAGGGTATTGGTGTGGTAATAGGTTCCTAAAGTATCATGATTCCTATGTCATAAGTCTAAACATGTCAAATGATGTAAAAATCAAGAAACATTATGAGTCAAGAAAAAACCTCCATGTAGTAAAAGGATCAAGATTCAGTTATGCTCTTGGGGAAAAGGTGGTAGAGTAAGTTTTGGAGGTGGTAATAATGTTTTCCTTCAAGTACGTGAAGGAGAGAATATAATGACAAGTTTTTAATGGAAATAATAAGAATGTTTTTTGAAGAACTCTGTTATTTTTGAATAAATGAGATATGCATGTAGACCCTATTGAGGTCTTGGATAATTTGCTGACTGTATAGTTTCATTATTAAAAGAAAGGAATTGATATTTATTTCTAAGTGTAATTATAAGTTATAGATTGTGTGTTTATGAATAAATATTGAGTATTTAGAGTACAAGAATAAAAAACCCTGTTTTTAGATAAGTAAAACATAACCTTGCCTGAGAGTGTTTGTCTATTATTACAGATTGTGTTTTGTCTGGGATATGATCAAATGATGTTGGTTAATAATTATTAATATTATTAAAATAATATTTAAGGTTTTTATATATCATAATTTTTATGAAATGGTGCTTAGACCATTTGGTACTTAGACCTTTCTTGAATAGACCCCTTATTGTGGAGTTAATTCTTTATATACAAATTATATTATGATTGTCATAAGATAAAGAACATTGGATATGTATTGATGAAGTAAATAAGGAATTAATAATATTTTATGTTGGATTAATTTTTAAGGATTAATCCCAATAAATTCTAATAACCTTATTGGTTAGATAAGGAAACCCTGTGTTTGTCAAGAAACTTGTTAGGATTACTCAGACTGTGTATGTAGGAAAGGGTCATTCCATAAATTAATTAAAGTTATATGAAGATATAAGTGAATATTTATATTGTGTTACATGTTCTTGGAGGTTTAAAATAATCATATACAAATAATAAATCCATTTTTATAGGATATTCAAAAGATTGAATCCTCTTCCTATAGCAGACATGGATTCATTTGACTGTGAAAATGTTGGACATTTTTTGGTAAAGATTGGGACTTTAAATAATTATTTCATAATAAAAACATGATGAGGTAAGTCCATTATATATATTTTAAGTTACTTTGAGTCTTATGTTGTATTTTCAAGTGTGGTAACCTTCTATACAAATAACTATGCCTATATATAGTCATTTTGATAACACAGTCAAGTAGGTTTTGAATAGGAAAAGCAAAATGGTTGAACAAGAAGAGATATTAAAGGTTTGGAGAAGGTGGTATACATTTATTTAGACCCTAATAATCTAATTTTGATTTTTTAAACCCCAAAAATCACTCATAGTGAGTCATTTTTTACTCAGGCTAGTAATAGTCACCATAAACCTTATTTAGAGTTTGATCACAAAATTTTGATTTTTATAAAGTTTGCACTACCCATTCTTTATGAAATTTGGTGAAAATATGGAATATGATGTGTGTTGATATGTTTTTGGGATATTTGGGGTTTTGAGTACATTTCTATACATTGGAAAGCTACTGAGTGTAGACAAAGTTCTAAAAAGGCATGAGAGACCTAAAAGGAGGAAACAGTGAGCTAGCTAAGATAAGAAAAGTATCTTAAGAAAAGAGTTAGGGCTGGAAACTTGGGAATATATAGTGGTTTATAAGGGGTAATTGAAACAATATTTGGTTTTTAAATTTATTCAAGTACAATTTTTACACCAAGAAAAGTCCATAAAGAGGGCTAGTATGATTGAGAAAAAGAAGGTAGAATTGGGGAAAGTTATGAGTTGATGATTTAAAAGTGTTTGTGAGTCTTGGAAGGTATTATTGAGAGATGAATGAGATTGAGAGGGTAATTAAAACCTTGATAAAAAAATACAAATCATTTTGAAGTACATAACCAAGGTGAATTTAGTAAACCATTGAATGAGGAGTGAGTCTAAGAATCCAATGCAAGGGAAGTTGAAATAGAAACAAGGTGTAGAGTGAGTGAGTTTGTTATTTACTCTACATCACAAAAAAATGTCTATTTTTCAACATGGTGGTGATGGGTTTTACTAGGTTTGAAAAACTAGGTATAAACCTTCTCACAAAGTTTATTTTCCCAATGAAACTTTGGATTCTTTTCTTGTGCTTAGGTAGAGACAGTTCTAAGATAACACTTATTCTATCAAGGTTAATGGATAGTCCTTCCTTTGAGACAATGTGACCCAAAATTTGTCCTTCATTACTGAAAAACACACATTTCTTGGGATTTAAAGAGATCCCATAATCTCTTCATATTTCAAAGATCAACCTTAGATGGTCCGTGTGCTCATTAGCCTTATTGGAGAAAACTATGATGTCATCCAAGTAAACTAACACCATCTGATTCAACAACCCCTAAAAATCCATATTCATGGCTCTTTAGAAAGTTTCCCAAACATTTGACAATATAAAAGGCATATTTTGGTAAACATATGTGCCCCACTTTATGGTGAAGGCAGTCTTATATTGATCTTCTTCTTTCACTAATACCTGGTTGTTTCCTAGATATCCATCCAAAAGGGAGAAACATTGTAAACTAGCAACTATATGGAGTTAATCCATGGATGGAAAAGGATAGTGATCCTTCAAAGAGACCCTATTTAGATCCCTGAAGTTAACACACAATCTGATTTTCCCACTCTTCTTCCTCATAAGCACCAAATTAGATACCCATGAGGAGTGTATAATGGGAAAGATGATCTTAGACTAAATTAACTTAGTCAATTCTTTCCTCATAAGCTCTTATATTTTGGGGTTTATAGGCCTCTACTTTTACCTGAAAGGCTTGGCATTAGTCTCTATTTCTATAGTGTGTTGGTCTAGCTTGGGATCAAAGCCTCTTAGGTTACTATATTCCCAAGCAAAGATGTCTAAATATTCTTTACAAAGTTCTATGACAATATGCCTCTTGGTTTTAGTGATTACCTTTCTAAGCTTGAGGAGCCTATCTTTAATGATAAGGACTCTTTCATAGTTCTCTTCATTAGTTGACATCTCTAACTTATCTTTTCTCATATGATCTCCCTCATGGAAAGGAACCTAAAGGGTGACCAACCATTTAGGAAGTTTATTGGATCTCAATGGAACTATTTTCTCTTTATAATTGATGTTGAAAGTTTTCTTGGTTCATCGAAGAGAATTTTACTTCCTACTATAAAAAATATGTAATTTATTTATCATTATCAAAGACATGTCAATGATATTAATTATTTGGTATTGATGGTCTTACCACCACTTTGACATGTGGCTTCACCTTGGTCCTTTTTAGCTCATTAGGGATATCAAATTGAGCTCCCATAGCTACCAACCTATCAGCATGCTAATTCTAGTTTCTTGGTATTTTTTGGATATTAAAAGCCTCAAAATCCTCAATTAGGTCCCACACTCTATGTTTGTAATACTTAATCAAGGGATTCTTGGTGATATTCTAGATTCTAACCTAGTGCATTATTTACTCACTATCCCCATGAACTTGTAACTGCTTGATTCCTCTCGTATTATCCTATTAAAGGCAATGTATGAGACCTTAATATTCTACTACATTGTAAGAGAAACTAAATTAAAACCTACAAGAAGAGAAATATTTATCATTCGAGGGGGATACTAACATTTAACCTACACCCACTCTATATTTTCTCCTTGAACCATTAAATAAAAAATTCCATAAGCCACTAGGATCTTCTTTAGGTCCAATGAGGGATGGCATGGATTGAATCTCTTCATTTAAGTAATAGACAACCATGTCCCTCTCTTAAACTCCTTCCAAGGGATCAATCAAATGATTTTAATTTTATATTTCATCCAAGAACATGTCTAATATCTCCTTAGGGTGAGTGTTTAATTCTTGACCAACCATATTTTCATCCTCATCAAGGATGGTACAATTGAGTTTATGCTATTTGGACCATAAGGTTCTATGTGGAATTATGAAATGGGATCAACTTTAATGGATACCTTGGTTCCATATCTTGTCCTAAATGCCATGTATGACTAATCTAATACAATATAACCTCCAAAATTTATGGTGAATTATATGGATAGGCATAGGTCAAAACAAGGAAGTACATCTAGGATCAACACATCTTGGACCACTATGACACTAGGACAAGCATGTAGGGCCAAGTTGAGATCTTTGACTATTATAGATGGCTTATGGAATATCCATCCAACTATAACACTCCTTTAGATTTGGGCTCATACTTTAGACCAAGATGGTTTTCTATAGACTTTAACATTACTGAGGTGCTAGTCCCATTGTCTACCAAGTAATTATGCACTAAAGAGTCACCAATGATTATTGAAATGTATAAGGGAGGAGTTTTGACCAGCTTACTTGGTTTCCCTTAATTTGGTCCTTTGGTTGTATTGATGAGAACCACATTCTCCTTGACTGTTGGTTTCTTAGAATCATTGATCCTTGACAACCCTTCTTAGAGGATGTCTACCTAACCAAGCATGGATAGCATATTACACATTGGCACACTCACATTGGAATTTTTCATTTGATCCACAATATTTATGGGTGAACCACCAACCATTGGTTGTGCTTTGGGAGCCATAACTATACCTTAAGTTTGTGATCTTTGGAGAACAAAGACATTCCCCTAATTTTGATTCTTTGGAGCTATTAGAACCTTTGGAATAGTAACTATTTGGTTTGGCTTTGATATTTAAGGAGTAATGGTATGAAGCTCTTCAAATACTTCCTAATTACCATCCATATTCCTTCTTTTGAACCCTGTATCTATTGCCACTGGAATGTATGCTTGGCTAAAACTAGCCTACTGATTGAGTGCATAACACTCTTATTAATCATAGCTAACCATTGTAGCACACAACTAGATTGGTCCTTGATTAGGGTTTTGACCTTGTTGAGGCTCTTCTATTTTTTCATCATGGGCACCTTTGTGGTCTGAGCTATAAGAGCTTAATTTTACCCATAATTTTTAACTTGCTACCATTTATGATTAGAAGCTTAAGTGAAATTAGTGTTTGGGATAATGGATTGACTAAAATAATGATTATAAGGAATGGTAACCTCAACTTCTTGAGCAATGTTATTTTGAAAAAGGACCAAAGTTTTGGAAGTGCTTACAATATCTAGATCATAGTTGCTTTGTCTATTGCAGCTAGGCTACCCTTATCCTTTGTTCTAACCTCAGATTTGGCCTTGGAAGTTTCCTTTATATGGTGTCCTACTTGCTTGATAAAGTTTTTGTTGAGGTTGATATGAGGCTTGGTGAGGCCTACTAAAATATTTCTACCTATTAACATTTAATAGTTCATTTTCCAAAGATTGGAACATGCTCTTAAGCTCGTTTTTTTATTCTTGGGAATCACTAGATCCACTAGTGGAAGCCTTTTTTTTTCTTAGGTGAGGGTATAAAAACAATTGTAGGCATAGAAAAAATGATATCCAAGGGGGAAATAGAAATAAGAGATGGTCTGATCTAAGGAAACAAAGGCATGGTGGTCTAGGTGTAAGCTTGCTAGCCTACACTAGATAAGTTTTTGTCCTGATTGCCACCTCATATGCATTTCGCAATGTGTTCCCTCCCATAAAATAGATCATTACTACAATGTCACTATTAATGGATTTTAGATAGTATAAGGAAAAGTTAGGGGTAGGCCTGATGAAGACTAGGATTTTATCCCAAGTTTTTTGAAACTTTGTATTGAAGTCTTGCATGACCTCATGAGGGGCTATTTTTATTGCAGTTAATTACTTTTTAAGTTAAAAATGGTCACTTTTATCTTCAAATATTTTACACAAAGCCTCTCCTGATTGGTCCCATGTGGTAATGGAATTAGTATTAAGGCTTCTATACCAATCTAAGGATTTACTTTTAAAAGAGATAGCTAATAACCTAATTGCCACATTTTCCTCATTGATATCATTAATGTTGAAAAAGTTATCTATATCCATGAGGTGTTTATAAGGGGTTGTGGCTTGGTATCTAGTAAAATAAGGGACACGTTTAAGAGATACTAATGGAAAATGATCATTTTGAGGGAGGGCCTGAGGACTTTGGCCATTAAAAGCCATAAAAGCTCTAGGGACCACCATGACTATGAAAGGGTTTAACAAAGATCTCCTTGTAGGGGTAGGCCTTGAAAGTGATTTAGGAAAAAATTTACCTTTATATGGGTGTGTATTAGTAAACCTTAACCTTTTGATTGAATTTAAAATAAATTAAACAAATTCAAAGGCAATACCTCTTAAAATTGACCTTGTAATCACCTTTGGCATGAGATGAAGTCACTATTCTACTACTAGAATGTTGAATGTTGTTTTGGAGTCTCTAGATGTTATTTGGAATCTATAACTACTACAAAATGATCAAACCAACATCAAACTTTGACCAATATTCTTTTTACTACGTACCATTAGGCATGCCAAAAACTATTGGTGATTTCAATTTTCATTCTTATAGAGAGTTCTTCAATCTCTCTCTAATTGATCTACACTATTAGAACAACCCTAGGCTATGGGTGACCTATGTTGGGGTTGGACCTCCAAAGAAGGATGTATTCCTCTTGATGGATCACCTATACTAATGTTTACACTGATAAAAGGGTTAGAGAAGTGTTAAAGGGATCCTAAGAAGGATAAAAATGTGATGCACCAAATTAAATGAGAACTAACATAAGCATGAAATATACATTGAAGAAGCATAAGATAAACTAGCTCACATAATCTCAAAACCTAGCTAATTGCATAAGTATTTCATATACTAGGTTTAGGAAACAATGAATGAATCTAAGAGGAGTTCTAAGACTCACACGAAGATTACATTAATGGTAGAAAAAACACAAATGCATACCTATAATAAACTAGAAAATACCCTAAAATAGTCAAGAAAGAAGGACAATGGACATGGAAGATTCTCCTTCACGATTCCATCATGCACAAGCTTGATAAACATAGTTCAAAAGTAAGAGCTAGGTAATGAAACCTTTATTAGATTTAAGAGGTTTTTCATACAATTTTTTTATAGGGTCTAGCCTTATCAAATGATAGTCTCTGCTCTTAATGAATTGAGAGGGAGTTCTTATCAAAAGTGAGAGTCTTTTTTTCTAAAAATCAAGAGGGATTACCAAATTAAAATAAAGGGTAATATATCAAGATCAGAGAGAGAAGAGGGATAATGAGTACATAAGTCATTAATTGAGCTACCACCTTTTTATCAAATCAACACCAATTCTCTATTTGACAAGTTAACATTTTGTTTGTCCCAATAGTCCCCAAATATTCTCATTAGCTGAGAAATATGCACTAGAAGACATTAGTTGCCAAAGGTGGTGAGTCATGATCCTGCTTATGAAGTAAAACCCTTTAGTACCCTAAAATCCATTAAATATTATAGATGATTTTTCTAACCACTAGATCTCCATCTTGAGACTTTACGTCATCTCCACTTGCTTAATTATGAGGGCAAGGTCCTTATATCCATGTAATTGATAGATCCAAGCCCAAGTATTCTCTTAGAGGTTGTTTTTTGAAGCTATAACTTTGTCTAAAGATGAGATACTTCTATATAACCATATATCTACCCCTACTTCAATATTTGAGCATAGGTATTTTTTATATATGAAAAAATAATCTCTTTTATTGGTTTTACTATAGCTTTTATATTGATGCAAAACTATAGACTATATAGCCTCCTTAATCTCCTTTAGGATTAAATAGACCCATCCTACCTCTGAGCATTTATGGAAATCAAAAACTCACCATATACATAGTTTTTCTTTAACGAAAAAAAGATCATAGTTATGAAACCATACTACAACCCCAAAAGATAGATCCTATATGTTACAAATATTTGAACTAGAGGTTTATATTAAGCTTTAATTGATTTTGAAATCCATCATTGATCATCTTGATTGTATCACTGTGTCCTTTTAATTTTATTCAATCAAGCTCTAATGGTGATAAGATGATCTTTGCATGACTTGATTATATTTCAACCTAGGTCACAATTGTTCTCCACTTGAAACCTCCTACCTTTCAACCTTTAATATTAACCATTGATCTAGTTATTCATTATTGAATGAACATCATTGATCTGATTGGACCCACTATCTTTGACTTTTAATATTGACCATTGATCTTGATCTGGAATCTCCATATTGTGCCAACTATTTTCTCCACATTTATTCCATAAGATCCTAATGAATTTTTGACTTCTTGTGTACCATAGATCTAATTATTCATGATTAAACATGAGACATAAATCTTATGATAAATTAACATAGTTGAGACACTTGTCACTTGCATATTTACCCTAGAGATCCTTTAACCCTTTGACTCATTTATCTGATCTATATGAGTGAACATGTGTAAATATATCTTGGGACCCACTACCATATATTAGATCAAAACATACCATTGGATCTCTATCAAGATACCCAATATCTTTCCACTTAGCATATTCTCACTTATGCTAACCTTTTGACTTGATGCTCACCATTGATATGCTTTGTATAATTAAATACATCCTATTAGATATTGGGACCCATTGACATATTTTATATTGATGCGTAAAATTAGATATTAACCTTAAATCTCAAGATTTGGACACTTTTTACTCTCACATTAAACCTTAGGATATTTTAATTCCAATGGCTACTTTACGAAGCTTAAACTTGATGTCTGTGTGCCTGTTTCATTTTGCAAGTCTAATTTTGAAGCTTTATAACTTGAGATAGAAAACTCATCAAGTATGAAATTTGTGGAGGATGATCTAGGAATGAATAAATTCATGTCCATATGGTATTTTGGCCCTAAGAGCTTTTATAATCATATTTATTAAATGCATAATCAAGGTGACCAATCCATTTCTACATGACATTCTCATGATGGTCTAGTTATTTTGGACTTGTGCTTGAAATGTTATCTCTTTTAGAAGACTATAATAGATTTATAAGACTTTTTGTAATCTATTTCATGCCCCTGAATGTTTGAAAAACCATAATAATCTATTAGTCTTCTTTACTTTGCAATTCTAGACCTGTTTCAAGACCTACTTATCAAAGATCAATAAATTGCATTTTAAGCTTTCTTAAAGTGTTTCAAAAGCTTTGTCAGTAACCTTTGATCTCCTCCTCAATTAGGAACTCTACTCAAATGGTCACTCCATACCAAGATCTTTAGAAACTAATCCATCTAGGAAAATTTATGTATGTGGGCCAAAATTGGCAAACATAGCTTACAACTAAATAATAATAGGATTCATATGAATATGTAACTCACAATGGAGAATGGGGAGTTAGATAAGAAAAAGTAAGTGATATAAGGATTAGGCCCAATAACAACAAGCTCAAAAATTAAGTCATTAATTTGAAGAAGTTGAGACCACATAAAAGGCTCAGGATGTATAGGCTGACTGACAAAAGGCTCTCGAGGTGGCCAAGAAGGCACAATAAGCTATCGATGCAGTAAAGTAGGCACATGAGGCACATAAGAAAAGCATGGATAAAGAATATAAGAATAAAGAGGTTGAAATAAATACCAAGGTAAAGGCATAAGAAGATAGGAAACATGAAGACATAATGGCATAGAAAAATAAGGCTCTAAAGGATGCCAATCTCACATAACAACAAGTTGATGAATATGTAAAGAAGAAAAAAAAGAATAAGATAAAGCCTTGCATAAACAATAGGCTCAATAATAATATAAAAAAGAAAGTGTAGCCAATGCATAGGCTCACTTAGTGTCATAGGCTTATGCTAAGGCTAAATAAGATAAGGTTGCTATGTTTGAGGAGTAGAAGAAGTATGAAGAGCACCTGTAAAAAATGTAGGAGGGATAGGAGAAAAATAAAATTATGAATGATGAGATAAATAGGAAAATAATGAAATAAGACAAAATAAAATAGGAAAAACACACTACTAAAAAACTCAAGACTATAACACATGATATGGCACAACAACAAGACGTCCATGTATAGTAATTAGTAAAATCAAAGAACCTAGGGACAGAAGAAGAAACATATGCTATTATAAAAATTGATCAATAATTGACTTTGACTCTAGGAGGAGTATGGATATGGAACATTCCAACTATGGGTACTTGGTACACCACCTTATAACTTCTACTTACGACCATTTCATGACCTAATCCTTCAACTACCATGAGAACATTGGTAACATTCCCACTCCATCAGGAAGCATATTTGGATGTTTCTAGACTACCATTGAAGAAGAAGTTGAAGGTTCGACTACATGAAGTCACCAAGATTATCCAAGACACTTGTCCTAAGTTGGCCACTCAAGAAATTCAATACCAAGTAATGTCTGACCAACGTAGACTCAAGAAACTTATCTTTGAGTTAACAAAGTATTGGTACGTAGCACAGAAACTCTAAAAATTTAGAACATTGGTCAATATGTTAAGATCAAGGTTGCTACTCTCATCAATCCACTAGAGGAGTACCAAGAAATGCTTGATGCTACTACACTTCAAGTTTAACAAGTGGAATGTAGCTTGCTATATTAGAAAAAGAAATTGGATACCTCTTTAAAGTGTTCTAACATAGACTTTATAAAGGCATCCACCACCAAATCAACCATGTATAACCACAATAAAACTAGGGAGGAGAAGTATAGATCACTCTAGTAATCACTTAATAATAGAGATAATGTGTGTGATAACCTTTTGAATTGGTAGAGTTAGCTTTTGTTTAGTTCTTTCATTGGCCTCTAAGACCAACAACACACATATAAGATAAAGTAATTGAGTGGAGATATTTATACAAGGGTTGTGAACACTAAGGTAGCCTTGAACATAATTGATGATGTATATCTCAAGAAGATCATTGACTTCCATGCTCTATTGTGTAACTTATTGTGATTTATCTAAGAACTAATATTGAATTAGAATGCCTATAAAATGGATTTGACTCCCTTCACCAGTGTAGTTGCCTAGATTGTTAATACACCTATGTATAGGCAACCTTTAGAGATTCATAAGATTATTACATGGTTTAAGGCTACTTATTCCTAGTCTAAGGACTCTTATAATCAAAATTCATCTATGTCTATTCCACCACCATCAAGTTAAGTACTATATAGAGTACAAATTTTAAAAATTTTGTATAACATTTTGTATTGGGGATGACAAGTTAAGTACTGTATAGAGTACAAGCAGGTTTAGGTTGGTTGAAAACCCACAAAGGGTAGCCACCTAATTATGACAACCTATTAAAAACCCAAAAACGGTGGTAGGTTGGTACACTACTTAGTTACAAACCTAAAAGGGTGGTTAAGTAGTGCATAAGAGGTGAAAATAAAAAATGGCACCTTGAGTGATTACTACGAATCTTAATGGTCTAAATATTTATTCAAACTCTAGTCACTTGTGCATTCTCAGAGATCCTATGATGTTGTCTCAGTATGAATTAACACTATAAGTCTAGGAAAGTGTTGGTGGAAGAACATGGATTGTAAAACTATGCAAGATATTTATCCTATATTCATGTGTTATGAACTCATTTTATCATGGTATAGGTCTATTTTGTCCTATCTTCATGACTTGTAATAGGCTATAATATGAAGAGATTATACTTTTAGTACCAAATATGAGGAGAAGATTAATAGTCATAGACTGGAAACATCTATATATACTTTTATTTATAATATAAAGAAGGTTTTGCTTTTAGAAGAGATCAATAAAGATTATTTGGTTATGGTTACCTGGGTGATTTATTATTATGTTCCTTGCATTCTTTCTCATGTGTAATTTTTTTGTTACTTGTAATATAACAATTTTTAATGCATTATTTTAGTCTATGAAATGCTGGTTGTTCTTGATTCCTTAATAACATAGGATAATTAATGCTTCCTATGTTTATGTCATCCAAATTCTTATCTTTATATAATAAACTATTCTATACACATGAATTATATCACAATTATAGTCATCCTTAGCATGTTTTGATGCTTCAAGAACCTATGCTAACAATGGTGCAATGAGCATGGAAATTCATTTTGGAGGAAATTATGCTAAGATGGTTACTAGGGTAGAGAGATATTGAGATGTGGTTAGACCAAATGATATGTAATTTTGTGGAAGAAGAGTAAAAAAGGACTAGTCTTACCATTCAAAATATTATCAAGAGAATATTTATAGAGAGATTTATGAAATTTTTTGGTGTGAGTTGCCTGAATTGTTAGCTAACTAGATAACATAGTTAGAATATTATTAATTTAAACCAAGAATGGAAGAAACTATGATTTGGATTGATCGGTTATAGAAATTAGAAACTGATTGGACAAGAACAATATATCTTTGGGTTGATACTATAGTAGATGGATATATAACTAAGTTTATAGTGTAAGGATACATATAGATTTTGAAGCTATGAAGGACTTGTTCATCAGAGGAATTTGAGGGAAATTTTTGTAGTGACAAATCTTTGTGAAGATGTTGGTTATGGACAAGGCCATTGTGCCTACTCAAGGAAATATATAGTAAACACTTTGGGCATATGGGAGTATGTGCAACATGACCATGAATGATGATTACATAAGTAGATAAGGATTGAAATTGAATCCATAATGGAGACATAAGGGAAGAAGAGTCTAGATTTAGAATGTGATCTTTGATAATAAAATAGATGGAGTAAATAGAAAAATACCCAAGTAACTATGAGAAGAGTTAAGAGTAGCAGTAGATAGATAAAAAATGAGTATGAAGACATGATGAACAAGAAGAAAAAGATGAAGAATAGAGGATAAATAAAGACGAGATGAAAGAATAAGATGAATTATAATAAAAATAAAGAAGTGATGAATAATGAGAGGAATACGTGATGTTTGAAGATGAAGGCAAGAATAGTGTAGAGGTAGATCATTTAAATGATAGATGTAGTGCACATCTACAATAATGGATATGACCAAAAGAAGGACATGAAGTATTAATAAAAGAAGTATAATAAATTCATAGTGTAATTTTAGGTTCAAAATTGGAATAAGAAGTTTCAAGAAAAAATCATTCACCAGAAGAGCACATGTCCTCACAACCTAATTTTTTATATTCCAGTATAAGTTTTCAACCAATAGAATAGGTAGATAGTAGTTGTGAAGGTCCATTTTCAAAAAAAGTGCATTGTTGGGATATTAAAATTGAAATAACCTTAATTCATAAGGCTTTGAAGGCCATAGGGTTTGTTGAAACCAAGTATAGAAAAATAGATAATACCAAAAATTAGAGTGTGCAAAAAAATTTGCCCATTGCTATGGTAAATTTATTAGTGTACAAGTAGTATTGCATAGAATGCAACCTTCCATTATAATAGCTATGTAACAAATCCCTTTGACACTAGTTTATAATATGGGTATTTTAGGAGTATTTATCAACTTGGTGACATATGATGGGTCTACGAACCCTAAGGAGTACTTACTAACATGTGAGATGAGATGACAAGCTAAGGGTATTAACAATGAGGTTACAAAGAAGTGTGAATTAATAAGGGAAATGATTGGAAGATCACTTAAGTTTATGTACCATAGATAAATCACTTAGGAAAATCTATAACAGGCTAAGGAGTGTCTCATTATATAATTTAAAATAAAAAATGTATAAGTCAGACTATTTAAGACCTAAAGGAGATTAAGTAGAAATTAGGAGAATTAGTCTATAATTATGATCATAGGTTATAAGATGTTATAAAAAAGGTGGAGTTTTCCTTAAAAAATAAAGATAAATCTATGTGGTTTGTTGAAGATTGCATTTTAGGATTAGGTTTTTTATAACATAGAATTAATATGCTATGAAGGCAAATAATAAAGCTATTAGGGTGTGGAGCTAAAAGCTTCACCTTATTGCAAACAGGAGGTTTTTGAGCGTATGCAGTCACCGGCATCGGCAGGCCACAACCGATGTCGATTAGGGGAAGCACAGAAGGAAACCAGCATCGGCAGGAGATCGGCCGGCATCGGTCACCTCTAGTCAGGCAGGGACTGACGTCGGTTGCCTATGGTGGTTAGAACTGCTATTGACGAATAGTCAATTAAGTGAAAGTGGAGTTTGCATGATAAAGACCAGTTCGAGTCTTTAAGCTGCTTGTCTAAATTAGTGTATGCATGAGATCTATATAATAGACTCATGGGCTGTATTGTTAAGTTTAGAACTTGTAGAACCCAAGTAGAACTTGGAGAGTTCTTCCCATGGTGGAATCAAGTAGGATTCCCCATGTATGTAAGATCAGGTTTGATATGCAGGGAGTTGCAGGGTCATGGTGGAGATCTACATGTGATAAGTAAGATGAGGTTGGTCTACAGGGATGTGTGTATGTGAGGGTCAGAACAAGATCAGCGGGGGAGCAAGATTAAGGTGACAGCAATACATCAGGATCAGGATCATGGTGAGATCTACTTGGAGTACCGGTTCGTACTCAATTGTATAGGGAGTACAATGAGGTGAATAAAAACTTGTGTTAGATAATTGTTGTGACCTATGAGAGAAGATTACTCAGGTGGGAAGATTACTTGGAGCCCTTGAGGAGGAAGCCTCACAGAGGTGGAAGAAGAGTGTGATCTCTTTATTGTAATTTCCTTTGTAATAAGTTGAATACAATTGTGCGTTGCCTCTCATAGTCTATGTGTTTTCTCATGGATAGTTATTTGTTCTTCTGGTTATTTTTGAAATCTTAAGTTGCTTATACAATGGTAATCATGTGTGCTCTTAATTTTGACAAGTTGTGTCAGAGCTTTGGGGAACTTAGGTCCTATCAAATGGTATTAGAGCGAGGTTGGATGTTCTCATAGTGAGTTTGACTAATAGATGCCTAGATCTGGTTAGTGGTTTGTTGATTATAGGTTACTCACAGGGGTTTCTGATTGAGTGGGAGTATAGCAATGGCAGAAGAAGGTAAGCTGAGAATGAAGAAATTTAGGCACAGGATTAACACCACAAGGAGTGTGGTGGGTTGTCTTCAAGTGGGAGCTTGAAGAGGAATACAAGCCAAGATGCAGATTAGACAAAGTACTGGGATGGGTGTAGGTGCAGCTGTTTATCTCCAAGTGGGAGATTGTTAGGGTGTGGAGCTAAAAGCTTCACCTTATTGCAAATAAGAGGTTTCTAAGCATATGTAATCACTGGCATTGGCAGGCCACAACCAATGTCGGTTAGGGGAAGCATAGAAGGAAACCGACATCAACAAGAGATCGGCTGGCATCGGTCACCTCCAGTCAGGCAAGGACTGATGTCAGTTGCCTATGGTGGTCAGAACTACTATTGATGAACAGTCAGTTAAGTGAACATGGAGTTTGCATGATAAAGACTAGTTCGAGTCTTTGAGCTGCTTATCTAAATTAGTGTACGCATGAGATCTATATAATAGACTCATGGGCTCTATTGTTAAGTGTAAAACTTGTATAACCCAAGCAGAACTTGGAGAGTTCTTCCCATGGTGGAATCAAGTAGGATTCCCCATGTATGTAAGATCAGGTTTGATATGCAGGGAGTTATAGGGTCATGGTGGAGATCTACATGTGATAAGTAAGATTAGGTTGGTCTGCAAGGATATGTGTATGCGAGGGTCAGAATAGGATTGGCGGGGAGCAAGATCAAGGTGACAGCAATACATCAAGAGCAAGATCATGGTGAGATCTACTTAGAGTATCAGTTCATACTCAATTATATAAGGAGTACAATGAGGTGAACAATAGCTTGTGTTGGTTGATTATTGTGACCTATGAGAGAAGATTACTCAGGTGGGAAGATTACTTGGAGCCCTTGAGGAGGAAGCCTCACGGAGGTGGAAGAAGAGTGTGATCTCTTTATTGTAATTTCCTTTGTAATGAGTTGAATACAATTGTGTGTTGCCTCTCATATTCTATGTGTTTTCTCATGGATAGTTATTTGTTCTTCTGGTTATTTCTGCAATCTTAAGTTGCTTATACAATGGTAATCATGTGTGCTCTTAATTCTGACAAGTTATGTCAGAGCTTTGGGGAACTTAGGTCCTATCAAAAGCTATTGTTCTTTAGATGGAACAAATTGAAGATTATGGGGAAGCCCCCATAATGGGTTCTAAGTTAAAAATACATTGAAAGATTTTATGAATAATATAGAATAACATCATGATGTAGATAAACCTAATCTAAATATATGGTGCATGGAGTGTAGGAAAGGACATCATAGGAATGATTGTCCTAAGATCAAGAGAGTTCTTTGAAATATGTAGAGTATTAGGGCATGTAAAAATGTAGTGCCAACTTCTGAAATAGTATGCCAAAAGCCCATAGAGTTTGTATTGTAACTTTTGTAAGTCACACAATCATGATGAAAAGAATTTTAGGGATTTTTAGGAGCCCAAATAAGATATCACAAAGAATGTATTTTCCATCGTATCACAACAAGTGTCCTTGGTGAAGAAGATAATTCCAAGCCTAGAGCTCGATAAGGGTTGTGAGAACTAATTAGGTCCATAATGGATTCCCAGTTTGCCTCAGTATGAGCCTCAATGTCTAGTTAGATGGACCCCTCCTTCTCCAAGGTAGACACCATAATAACCATAATACTAGTACTCATCACCTTGGAATCTAACATTGACATAATATAAGTAAACTAGCTAGACCCTATTAGTTACAAAAAAATAATTTGGGATTGGAGATAATACCCAGTAACATCAACATTAGAATATATTGTAATAGTAAGGAGGTTATCAATCAAATAGAGGAGGATTTATGGGTGGATATATAGGGGATACCAAGGTGGTAGATGGAATAATTACCAATGGCCTCCTTTACAATGTTACTTGTGTGGAGATTATAATCATGTGTAGCACAATTTCCCTTTGAATCCCTAAATACCACCTTATTATACATATTGAAGGGTATATGAGCAACATGAGATAGAATATTGTCCTATGTTGGAAAAGCAAAGAAAGGAAAAGACCATCAGGAATGTTAACATGGTGAATGAATAGCCTAAAGAGGATGCATTTATGAATGCTATTATAATACACCAGTGTGCAGAGAGAGGATTGCCTCCTCTTGAAATACCTTAAGACTAGGGAGTATATAAATTAAAATAGGACAAATATCTAGACCCAACTTTAGAAAAGGGACTCTGTATGAAGATGTGTAGATGTTAAAAAATACTCAACACAAAGACACTACTAGAGGAGATGCTATAGCAATAGATGCCCAATGTATAGTTAGATTGTGTGCATTGTGCACCAATATGGAGTTGTTACTATTCTAATAGATTTATTAAAGCTACTAAGTACATTTCACAATGAATAAATTTCTCAGAACATTGCAAAATTATTACATAATTTACTAAAGTGTGCATAATGAGTGGAATAAAGTACATAGAAAATTATTTAGTATGTAAAAAAAGAAGCCATGGGATGTAGATGTGTGAATTGAAATTGAATTTGTAGGATATGAAATTCCAAATATGGTGGCATGGTCAATAAGATATGGTATACATGGGAGGTGATTGGACAACTAATTCTCAGTTACAACCTAATGACTCTGAGATTAACAAAGTATAGAAGATTTAAACCCATTATTAGATTAGAAGATGTTGAGATCAAAGTCAAAAAACTAATCCATAAGGTGACTTTGAATTCATTTATATGAAGATAAAATTAACTCGTTACCCTATGTTGATTGATAAAAAAAGGCATACGATGGTCAAATGACTATCAATACTATGTAGAACTAGTTAAAGGTACATCAAGGAGATAAGATTGCATTCATTATTTTATATAATATACACAAACCATACATTATTTTGGATAAACCAAATTATCTATATGTCATATAAGAAACTAGTTGGATGAAAGTAAACTCTAAGGATAACCCAAAATTTCTATGCAAAATCAAGTGAAATTTTGTGTACGAGTATACTAAACCTCATGTACAATCTTTACTCACTTAATAATTGAAGATATATAAATAATAGAAGCCCAAACCATTAGTTACATAGTTTTTGGTACCTCAATTTGTCATATAGGATTGTGCATCCATGTTTTCTAAATCCCCTACTCTCTCAGAAGTTAATTTTCTCTATCAATTAGATGATCAAATGTAGGATTATATAGAGCCGATCAGATAAGGGACATTATCTTTGGAAATAGCTTTGTCTATTAGTGGAGACTTAGATATGCATTTAATCAACTACGTTGATGGTGATTATAAAATTTGGCCAATGAGAATAGCCTTCATCATGAAAAGACAACTTCTTTAATACTATGTAATCAAAGACATCAATCAATTCATTATGCATCTAAAAGTTCATGTGTCTAAGATCAGTCATGGGTTAGTGCATTGAATTAATTTTTGAAGGGAGTTGTAATGACATGGTGGATAATTCATAGAGATGATCAACTTGATTTAGATTATGCATTTAAACTTATGATTAGTAGGTTTCAACTACCATAGGTCATCAAAAGTAATTGGCCTTACTTTTATGAAGGTGAGTTCCTTGAAATACATATCCACAAATGTGTTGAGGTTTGAATTGAATAACATGTGCCACCTAATTAGTGGGTTCATTTATTTCATTATACACTTGCACCTTTACCATTAGCTTAGTATATGCATCAAGAATGTATGAGGGAGATAAATCATTAGGCATAGGAGTAGAGTGACTTCATATAGACTTTTGTATTTAAAGATGAGAATTTTATGGTTCATAATGTGCTGTTGAAAATCAAACATTTACTATGCTATGGGTGTGCAAAAAATTTAAGCACCACAATGGAGTCTACTATATAGAAGAATGTAGCCTATGATATAAATATAGAATTACAAAGATATAAATCTGACAAGATAGAATAAAAATATCTTATGTAACCATGCCATCAAATATAGGATGAAGAAGAGGAAATTGAAGATTTAGATACTAATGGTGATATCAATCTGACTAATTTATTTTAACCTAAATGGCTAGTAGAACCATTAAAAGATCTAGTCACATAACCCACTAAAGAAGAAAATATGTGAAACATATAAATTCAAGAACAGGAAGGGAAAATAATGTTTCAATAATTTGTTGCTGAGTAAAAGTGGAAGATTTATCAACAAACTATTAAAAAACAAGTGGAAAACATCAAAAGTGAGGAGATTATTAAACTAGCATATAAAGGTGACTATTGGATTAAATCCAAAGTTTTAGAAGCTATGAAACTCCTATGAGATTATCAAGATGTGTTTCTCATAACATTTTTAGATTTTATAAGAGTAGATCCATCCCTAGGTGGAATGCATATTGAATTCAATGAGTGTGCATGATCCATAAATAAATGACAATACAACTTGAATCAAAACATGAAGTTAAAAGTGAAGGTTGAACTAGGTAGAATGTAAGAAGTAGGTATAATATATCCTATAGAGAGGGTAGATTAGGTTAGTCCCATGGTAGTGTAGCCTAAGAAAACAAGGGAGATTAGAGTATGTGGTGACTATATACACAATATTTTCAAGCTTTATCAATTACTAATGCTTTATATCTTGCAGGAACCCATTGAGTCTCAATATCTCTGAGTGCATGCCTTAAGGGGTACACTAAAAATGGGGTGGGTAGACTATTAGTGCTTTTCATGAGTGTAATCCCTAATTACCAATCTAACCAGCTCTTAGAAACATTCCCCTAATCTTGGCCTACTCTTTTGCACACTCCTCTAGTAATTTGTCACCATAATTTTGTCTTTCCCTAACCTAAACCACTTTTTGATAGTTTTTATAAATATGTCAACTGTGTTGACCTTTTAATCTTATTTAAAAAAATCATAAAGGTCTAGATCAGCCCCTAGCCAATCTAGTTCATGACCTAGTGATTTTTTGGCAATAATAATACTAGGTCGACTGGGTTGACCTTGTTGGCTGAAATTTTTGGAAGGGTTTAGGGTTAGATCTACCTATATAAACACATCCATTTTGACATTATTATAGAATAGGCAAGATTTATTATTCATTTTAACTTCTTTACAATTTTCTCTTCCACCATTCTAATTAAGGAGTCTTAACTTAGGATTTCTACTTGGATAAGAATATAGTCTTATGGAGAAGTCTTGGATACTTTGGCCTTTCTTAGTGATCCTTAAAAACCACAATAAACTTTTGTGAATTACCTATTATAACACATAATTTCACCCTTGTGGGAGATTTTTTTAGGCTCTCTCACTCCCAACTATAATGTGGGTATCCTATAATGAGGTTAAAATCCGGAGAAGGCCGACTTCCTCTTAGTAAATCACCTAAACTAATGTTTCTTCTTGGAAAAGAGGTAGAGAGGGGATATAGGGTAACTAAGAGAGATAAATGGGTGATACACCAAATTTATTGACACTCACATAAGCATGAAATAAACACTAATTCAACATAAGATAATATTTTCTCACATAACCTCACAAACCAACTAATTTGCATAAGTGTTTCATAAACTAGGCTCACCAAATAATACATGAAGTAAAGAAGAATTTAAAAATTCACACCAAGCATACATTAATGGTGGAAAGAGCTCAAGTTTAGACCTAAAACTAACTTGAAAACACCTAGAAATATGAAAGAAAAAACTACAATGGACATGAAAGAACACTTCTTCATAAGGCCATCATGCACAAGCTTGCTAAGCATAATTTAGAGGCAAGAGATAAGTAAAAATTGATATTTATTGATTTAAGGTATTTCTTAAAATTTTTGACAGAGTTTCTCCTTATCAAAATGAGAATATCTTACAAAAATGGGGGAGAAATGAGAGATATAAGAGAAAAGGAGAAGAGAGATAGAAGACACAAATAAACATAAATCAATAAATGAGATCCAACCACCATCCATGGATTTTCACCCATATTTGGGTTAATTAAAACTTATCCTTCTTCAAAAAATTAACCTTTATTAGCTCCAATAGTCTTCAAACCCTCTCATTGGTTGAGAAACACACTATAAGATAGATACTTGTTAAGGATGATGATGTCATGATCCACTAAGAAGGAAAAGTATTTAAAGACTTTGAAAATGTATTTAATGTTCCAATTTCACTCTCTAAATTCCAAATATATTTCCCTTGGAATTCTACTCCCCCCTTCCACTTGCTCTTTTAGAAGATGTTAGGCAAGAGGTTAGCTAACTTAACATTTTGTGCTTAACTAAACATGGAGGTTATCTTTCATGATTTATTTTTGAGGTACTTTCCTATTTTTAACTTGAATTTTATCCTCCAACCTGAAATAAACTCCATGATACCTGAAACTCCCATAAACCCCATTGATGGAGGTCACAAGCTTATGCCACCCTTAACCAACTACCCTAAAAACTACTCCCAAGGTCATTTGGCACCCTAAAGACCATTCCTAGACCTGTAGAAGACTTCCACACATCCATAAAATGTGTATGATGAATAAAATTAATATTTTTAAAAACTTAAATACCTCAAACAATGGTGAGAATCACCATTAAACCTGCAACAATGCATAAATATGTAAAAAAAACTAGGGTTTTAACCCTTTTGCTCAGCAAGACACCATGTAAACTCTTTTTAAGAGCTCTAAATGACATTTAATGATGTTTTATGTCTTATTATACCTCTTCCATGGTTTTATACCATTTTTTAATTTTAATACCAACAAAAATATACAATTTTGAGCCATTTTGAGTCATTTGATGGACCTATGAGTCCAAAAACACCAAACTGGTCAAAAAGCTCCTTTGCAAGCTTAAGCAAGCTCACTTTCAAGATGATTTATATTATAATTAAAAAACACATTTAACCATTTATTTACATGTAAATATGTTATATATACCAATTACACACCTATAAAAATATTGGGCTCCCATGTGAAGGGTGTAAAAAGATACACACATCAAGATGATTGCTTGTAGGGTTTAGAAGCATTTTAGGCATGCTTAAACTCTTAATGATTGTTTATAAAAATTAGGAACTTAAAAAAAATCAATCCAAAATTAATTTAAATTAAATATTATTACTCAAAACATACTATAATCACTTGTCCCAACTCTTCATGGTATGAAATAAATGAGCATTTGAAGATGGGCTAAAATTGGGTGTCTTAGGCCTCTAAAAAGCTTGAATTCCTCCAAATAAATGATTTTAACATTCAAATTGATATTAATTTATTAAAAAAATCTTCATGAAATCTTAAAAACCTCATAACACCTCTCTAAATTATCAAAACTCAACTTTGCCTTTTTTGCCTTTGAGATTGCCTGCGGGGATTTGAGCCTGCCTTCAGAGTTTGCATGAAGTTTAGAGTGTGAACAATATTTAAAGTTTTTTAAAAGGATTAAAAACATCTTAAAATGTTTATGAAATATATACATAATATTTAAAACCTCAAACACATCTTAAAACTCCAAAAAGTGTCCCTACATGAATAGTGACCATTACGAGACATATGGTGGACTGTGTATAAACAACAGGTACTTCCACTAATAAAATTACCATAAAAATATTATGTATGGATATAATGGGTCATTATTACCAATATTTACAAGTTTAAATAAACGTTTACATTTAATTTTTCTTGTAGACCCTTTTTACCAAAAGTTACCTTGAGTTGCTTGCATGTTTCCTTCATGCCAAAACTTATCTTTATTCAAAACTTTGCATGAAAAAAATTAAATTTTATCACTAAAATAGGAAAATATAGGTTTAAAACATCATATTATATGATTTTAATACTTATTTAATGCCTAACCTACTTCTTAGCATCCATAACTGATAAAACTTCATTTGGTCTCCAATGGCTACCTTCTTGATTGCCCGTGGACTGTGTAAGAATAAAGGGAATTTTCACTCTTTATTGTACCTTTATTATGGAATGTGATGATTTTTTATGTCATGGATACTATACTTACCTAATTTTGTGATTTTAATGAACCTATAGATGCCCCAAAATGGCTAATTCCTCCAAGACATGCTCTAATCTTGACTGTGATTTGACATAGGGTTGACTGTAACAAAAAAAATTTCCAATTTTAAAATAACTTATAAATTATTTTTAATAGGTATAATATGTCATTATTAGTCTCTTAACCAAATTTTGTGATTGGATCTTTCATATTTTGACTTGTAAGCCCATTCTGGCAAAAGCTAGTGACACATGTCTGCATGGTCAAAATTCACAACTGAGTGTTTCTTTCCTTTGCTTTGGTTTGTGAAATATCATGATTATTTTGTATTTAATAATTAATTAAAACATAAAAATTAATTATTTCACTCTTAATTTTTTTATTTTACCTTCATTTGAGTCATGTTACCTTATGTCAGCTCAAGCTCCTCAAAGGAAACACAGATGCATGTGTGTCAGTGATATAGGTGATGTATATGAGGTGAATGATAGTATATTTAATTGTTTAAAAAAATATATCATGATTCTCATGATCTAATTCCACTTTTACTTAAGTATCTCCTTATAAAATGAAGTTTCACCCTAGGTCTTATGCTTGAAAACCTTGGTGGATGGCAACAAGCCTGTCACACTTTAGTGACATTAACTGTGTTTCCTTGAAGTTTTGAGTTTATTTTTGTTTATTATTATACATAATCATTTTTTACTCACCCATTCATGACAAATACACCTTTATGCATCACTGTGTTCTCAATATCATTTGCCAACCTTCATAAAGGTTTGAACTTGAGATACTGTAGATCATTTTCCTCTACTTAGACCCTCCTTGAAACTTCATGATATGATTGATTGAGTTAGGTACTAAGGATATTGGTATATTTCTCAGTAACCATGATCAATATAGTAGTGTTTAATCCCTCACCCCTTTGAAAACCTCCTTCCTAGCCATTGTTCTCTTTCATATGACTGTGTTAATTCTTGGTAGTTGTAGGTACAATTCTTGAGAGAGTATGACCATTTTTACCATAGTTTTAGGTGTGTGTTTTGAGAGGGTTTTAGGTGAGTGATTAAAGGGAATGAATTTTCAATGTATCCTATTTTCCTTGAGGCTCCTCCAAGGTCAATATGAAGTAGAGGATAACCACAAAACATCTCACCTGTACTTTATCACAATGTAAGCCCTTAACAAAGGTTTCTTGAACCTTTTCCACTCCAAGGGGACACATAAATATTTGAATGCATTTAAGACATTAAAAATTAATATTTAATTCTATTTAAATCTGAAATGAAAATATAAAACCTTTAAAACACTAGCTCACATTATGCATCATTTTTAGTACCTTGACTTGCCTAGGCTCCTACTAGCCCTTTTTTGGTCAAATTATTATTATATGGACTAATATATGAAATATATTGAAAATTTGAGACCATTTATATATATTATCCATCTAATTATAGGTGTGTGACAATTTTCATGCCCTGATTTCACTCCTAGATGACGTTTCCTTTGGAAACCACCCTTTTTTAGGCTTAATTAGCCCTATTCCAAATCCTCAACCACAAAATCCATACTATACGGACTCCAATCAAACCAAAAACTATTTAATAAATTATATCACATTTAAATACATCATATTAATTTTTTTTACAAATTTAGAGTGTTAGAATTCTTGGAATCCTCAAAACCCTAGTTTAGGGTTTCTCTCATGCTCTTTCTGAGACCTTGTTTTAGATTGGGGTGAGTAAAATGGGTTATAGGCCTCACCTAGATAAATTTTTTGATTAATTGGATATTTATAAGTTGGTTAGACCTGGGAGAGTTGGAAAAAATCATAAAAACATCACCAAGCTCTCAAACAAAAAATAACAAAAAAGTGCCAGCCTACTACCTTATTTTTGCTTTGGTGATGGTTCTTGAGTTCTAGGGGTGAACTATGGAAAATGAGAGAGGTTTTTGTGGATAATTTATTACAAAAAATATATTAAAATTTTTATTTCCTAAATCCCAAGGAAAGTACTTATTTCACCCCCTTCTCTTCTAGTATTCTAGGCTTCTCTTAGCTCTCTAGACCTAGAAAACTAAAAAATAAATTTTTTGTCCTTTAAATATATGAAAACTTTTGGGACAAATTTGATTAACCTTGGGGAATATACCATGATTTTACATTCCAAATTTTATACTTTTTATTTCTATCTTGGGGTGTGAAGTTCTTTTGAGGCTCAAATCCTATAGAAGTCACTAAAAACCTGTAGTGAATAATTTCATGATTTGGGAGTCTTAAAACACTATGATACTCGAATTACACACCCATTATTTTTTTCATGGATATTATCCTATGATAAGGATATAATATTAGTGCGTTTATATGCATCAAATATCCTTGAAACATTGCTACATGGAATAAAAAAAAGTGCTTGGGACCTCTGTTTTTGTGTTTTAGTGAAATGGTCCTTAACACAGTCATTCATTTTTTAAGATGGTTTATTCCAACTTGCTTGGAAATTTTGGACTCAAAAATGATTAAAATGGTATATTATAGGTTAAAACATCATATAATATTTATTTTGAACCTAATATATGAAAGGAAAACTTCTATAGTTGATAAACTTGTTTGTAACTCCATTGGAGCTCCAACTAACAACTTAATTATAGAGTACTTACAATTTGGAGTTGCAATGTGCACACAGGTTTAAAGAGATAATTGACAAAAGTTTTCTAATTGAAAGAGCCCTAATTAACAAATAGATCATTAAACTAACCTCATCAAATCAAAACCCAAACTAAAATTAAAATAATAGCCAGAATCAAAATCTAGTCCAAGAATAAGCATTGCAATAAACCCAAGCCAATAATTCTAACAGACCCAAGCAATTCAACCACAATAAGAATGTTGTTGGTAATGGAGTAATAGAGTCTCGACATGTTCAAATGGTGTAAACACCATTTCCATATACTATACCACATCACATGCCTCTTAATCAATAACCTCTTTAATAAATGTAGTAGAATAGAACAACCTAGCTAGTGTAGCAAATACAAAAAATACCTTTGAAAAACCCTCCTCCAAGAATAAATGTTCTAACTCAATGTGTTTTTATCAACCTTAGAGAGCCTATTGAGATTGTGTTTCACAAACTTACCATAACTAATTTGATCAAATGGCCTATTTTGAAAGGGCCAATTCCTAAGGGTAATGACATTCTAGACTGGTAGGGTAAATTTTAGTGGTGAATATTTGTTAATTCACAAATATTTACTTATTAGTAAATTGTATTTGGTGATTTTTTTGGAGTAGTACTTAGGACCCATTCACCTAAATTTTTGGGATGTAAAATTTTTTAGGGTTCAACTCACCAATCATTTATAATAATTATGGGAGCATCCATATAATTCACCTTATATATATTACATATATATTTGAATTCACTTCAAAGAAATATTAAATTTTAAAAAACACTGTCTCTATTTGAGTCTATTTATAAAAGTTATAGCCCTGGTGTTGTCACACAATAAAATCATGATGTTGTCACTCGATAGCATGCTATGATTTGGTAGCATACTATCACTCGATATCATGCTTTCATGTGACATAGTTCCATCATATGACATATTTTCATAACATGAAATATTGTTGTCATGTGACATGTATAGTCATCCATCTACATAATTAAAACATATAGGTTATGGGATAAATTAAAAAATAATGTAAAAAACTTTTCTAAACTTTAATATTATTGAATATTTGGATTCCTCTCAAATATATATGCAATTTAAAAAAAAAATTGTCTAAAATTGAGTCTCTATGCAAAATTTATGGCCTTTAAAAGTTGGTGTTCCATTGCAGCACATTATGCTATTGCACGATAATACTATGTCATCTGATGAAAATATGTCATGTGATGGCATAATGTCACATGATGGAATGAAAAATTTAGATTCCTCTTTAAAACTTATACAATTTAAAATATATATATATATATCTCAAATTATTTTTGAATGCAAAATTTATGGCCTCTAAAAGTTGGTGCTGAGTTGTAGTGCATTATGTTGGCACTACAACTCAACACCAACTTTCAAAGGCCATAACTTTTGCACTCAAAAATGATTTGAGACATTTTTTTAAAAAATTGTATAAAAATTAAAGAGGAATATAATTTTTTTAATTCTTTCATGTGATATTATGCTATTACATGACATATTTCCATTGTGTGACATAATGTCATCACACGACAACATAATGCGCTACAACGGAGCACCAACTTCTGGAGGCCATAACTTTTCCATACGGACTCAGTTTTAGATAATATTTTTTTTTTAAATTTCATATATATTCAAGAGGAATCCAAAAATTCAATAACATTAAATTTTATAAAATTTTTTTATATTCTTTTTTAATTCATCCCATAACCTATATGTTTTAACTGTGTAGATAGATGACTGTACAAAAAACTTAAGAAGCCAATTTTTTTTTGAAATTTTAATATTTATCAAGGATGAAAATTAGATTCTTTTAAGTAAACCTAAGGGTTTTTTTGATATAGTCTCTTAGAATGAATCCTATAAACTGGTACAAGCCAAATGAATTCTATGAATATCATCAGGTCAATGGCCATAATTTGTAGTGATGTGTGCAAATCAAACATGTGATCAAGAATATGATAAAAAATGGAGAGATATCATTGGATAATGGAGCTTCCACATCTAATCAAAACCTTGGAATTCATTAAAATCCATTTCCTCAACATAACAACAAACATAAATAATAGTTGTCAGTACAACAACAACAATAATAACATCAACAACTAAGGCTAAATGAATAATAAAATCAACAAAACCAATAGTAAAACCAATAATTTCAAAATAATAGATAAAACCAAGGTCATAATGGTGAAAATGACCAACAAACTTACCATCTAGTTTCACATGACTATAACTCAATTTTAGGCCATATTGTAGGAGGTCATATTAATACCATTTCCATTAATCCAAGATAAAATACTAATTAGACAAGATCATTACTAATCATTACCAATCAACCAACTTATGTTGATAATCCTTCCTTAACCTAGGACTACATAGAGGTGCATGAAAAGGTAGGGATTCCCATGTTTAGACCTTATACTGATAACTTAACATTAGCCTGTGACCATTCACAAGTGCACTAGTAACCAAGACTTGTCCAATCTGGTCCCCCTCTACCATCATTTATTAGTAACATCAGTCTTGTGCCTAATCTTGATTGTGCAATAATAACTCAGTGGTTAAGGATTACCATACTAGGCCTACAACCATTTTCCACTTTTCCCATCATCCAACCAACCATTTTGCCTCATAAAAATCCATCTCTTTCTATCCTAAAAAATATTTTTGACATTGTGGAACAATTGAAAAATATACCAACACAAATATCCTTTTTAGATTTGTTACATACATCTACTATCCACAAAAAAATCTTGACTAAATTCCTTAGCCAATCCAAAGTCCCAAATGACATATCTAATAACAAATTTCAAGCTTTAGTTGGACATCTCTCTCTAGGATAATAAATAACCTTCAATCAAAGTGATATGTCATGCCTTGGTCCACTTCATAATAACCCATTTTACATTGAGATCTGCACAATGAGGTATAAAATAAAATATGTCCTTATAGATAATGGATCAAGCTTGAATATTATATCTCTAAAGCTCATCAAGCTTATCAAGAACATAATAATATATATTTAAGTCAAAATTATCACAATCAAAACCTATGATAATGAAGAATGAGAATCACAAGGCACCATTAGCTTGCCAATTATCATTATGCCCTTGACCCATGATACACTTTTCCACGTGTTAGCTATCAACTTATTATATAACATGATTTTAGGAAGACCTTAGATACATGAGATCAATGCAATCCCATCGACATTTCACCCATGTATTTAGTTCCCCCATTTAGGAATGGAAGTGACTATTCCCAGAGATTTACATCTATATAGACATTATAAACATTTAGAGGCCAATTTCAAGAACTATAACTATTATTTTAGCATGAATCTAGTCACTAAGTAATACAAAAGGAAAGTAATATTTGTTTATTTACCAGAGTCTAGCTACATTAACCCTAATACCCTTGATTCCCTTTCCCACATGTCACCTCTTGAAATATCTAATCATTACACCATTTCAGATAATGGCCCAAGAGAATACTTGACCAATGACACCTTTCACATTGAAAAACTTCCACAAAACCCTAAGTCCTTTGGAAGACCAAAATCAAAACCATTCATTCAATGGAAAAGAAAGTGTAAAGACCAAATACATAGTATAACAACTATCACTTTTATAATGGCCTTAGGAAAAGAAAAGGACCCTCTCAAAGGAGATGAATCATGGTTATATAATGATAAATTGATTGATTGTTACAAAAATTCCAAAGATCCCATTCCTAATTAGATTATGGAAAACCATTAATATGAAGGAGGAGGCCTCAGGCTAAATCAATAGGGAATATTTGAGCCAATTTATATGACTAAATACAAAGGAACCTATGAACTTGGATTTAAACTACCTAGGGGTGATCCCATGTTTGTTGTTTAAGTTCCATCACCAACTGCTAGTGATGATGATGTTAGAAGTGATGTAGAGTCTGATCATAGCCCATTTGATGACCTAGCCCATACCAATTTATTTGAAAATAACATCATTTACACCATTTGACTAGTAATTCATCATAATAAACTACCATTATATTATCCCCAATTGATAGACTGGGTCTAACAAAAATCCAACATGCCAGTTGATGAGTTTCAAAATGATGAGGCCTTTTGTGATTTTCTAGGCCTTATGGACAATGCTCCATTAGGAGACCATAAAAAAGGATTCTTAATCAAGTTGGATCCTGAATCCTATTTTGGAAAGCGGGTGAACATCCTTAGCCAAAAGAAAATAAATAAAACATTGAGGTCCCAAATTGAAAACCTTTTTGAGGCACTTTTTGACCAAGGAAAGAGTAAAGATAAAGGCCAATCTAGTCATGAAAACCTATTTTAGGTGCCACTAGATGGGGGTATTCAACCTTATTCAAGTATAGACTAGGAGACCACCAATAATGGAATTTTCTATGAGTCTGAGTGTAATTTTAAAGAAGAATATGATTTTGATCCCATCATTCAAGATACCAATAATGATGAACTTACCCTTGAGTTTGAATTCAGTCTTGAACAATAACAAACTTTTAACCATGTCATTTAGGAGTTACCAATAACATTTTTTACATGGCCATCCATCCCATTGGGGTATTTTTATTCATCATGTCTAGGAGAACTTAAATAACCAATCCTAACAGAGGACTCTAACATATTTAAATAGTTTAAATCTTTGCCAACTATTTTTGAAGATGGTTCAACCCTTTTAGTGGAAGATACTTTAGAGGTTAACATAAGGTCTCAAGATGTCCCAAAATGGATCAAATTAGGTGCATACCTCACTGAGGAGGAGCATGAATTCCTTACATCCATTTAAAGATAATTTATATATATATTCACATGGGCCTATTTTGACATGCCTAGTTTAGACCATGCCTTAGTTGTTTACCACTTTATGGTACATCTTGATGCCAAACTTGTGAAATAAAAGTTAAACAAAATGCATCCTTGCATTATTGTATTAGTCAAAAAAGAGTTATAAAATCTCTTAGAAGTGAGATGTATTATGCTAATTGACTATCCTAAATGGATTTCTAATGTAGTACCAGTCAATAAAAAACTAAAAGGAATCAAAATCTGTATTAATTTTAGGGACATTAACAAAGCTTGCCTAAAGGATGAATTTTTATTTCCAAACATTGACATGAAATTTGATTCCATATTAGGTTATGAGATGCTTTCAATAATGGATGGATTCTTAGGCTATAATCAAATCAGAATATAACCAAAAAATGAACATAAAATAACATTAACCACTCTATGGGGAACATTCTATTATGAGGTTATGCCATTTGGTCTCAAGAATGTATAGGCCACCTATCAAAGATCCATGAAAGTCATATTCAATGATATGATGAATGACATTGTTGAATATTACATCGATGACATACTAGGTAAATTAAAGACCACGAATAATCATTTAAAGGCATTGAGGAGGATATTTGAGTGACTATGTGAATACAGAGTTAGGCTTAACCTTAAAAAATGTGTTTTTGGAGTTACTTCAGGTAAATTTCTTGGATTCATTATGTCTCACTAAGGAATTGAAGTTGATCCAATCAAATTATGAGCCTTAACAAAGATCTTTCCACCAACCAATTTAAAGTAGCTCCATAGTTTGTAGAGCAAGGTCCAATCTAGTAGATGCTTCACATCTCAATTGGACGATAAGTGTCATCCATTTACATATATTTTAAATAAAGGTGTCACATTTCTTTGGGATAGTAATTATTAGAAATATTTTCAATAGCTAAAGTACTATCTTACAAATTCACTAATTTTATTGCCTCCAACACTAGGAAAACCATTCCTTGTATATCTATCAACCATAAACAATGCCCTAGGGGCACTTCTATCTCAACACAATGAAAATGAAAAGGATCATGTTGTGTACTATCTAATCCATACACTGGTCATGTATGAACATAATTATATGCCCATTGAAAAATCATATTTAGCTATGGTCTTCATAGCTCAAAAACTACATCATTAGATGTTGAGCAATAAGACCATGGTTATTTCATAAGTATATCCCCTCAACTATCTACTATCTAAAATAGGTTGACAAGGCCATATGGCCTAATGGATCATGCTTCTAAGTGATTTTGAGATATAATATGTGAATCAAAAATCTATCAAGGGGTAAGTTCATGCAGATCATCTTGATGAAGCACCCCTTGTAGATACAAATCCATTGACATTCCAATTTATTGAGGCATCCATTATGACAATCATTGAAACACCTCTTGAGGAGTAGTACAAGAAGTTGAATTTTCATGGTTCATTCACAATAGATGGATTGGGGGTAGGCCTTTTATTTATCACACCATAGGGGGATCTAATTCCTAAGTCATTCAAAACTAGTTTTCCTTGTACTAACAACATGGAAAAATATGAAACACTCATTATAGGGCTTCAACAGGTAGTATAATGGAATATAACAAATCTAAAGGTTTATGGTGATTCATAGTTAATCATCAATCAAGTTACAGACCCTTTTCAGACCAAAGATGACAAGTTGGTTCTTTACAGGGCCATGGTCCACACTCTCAAGCAATAAATTATTGATATCCAATTTGAATATATACCAAGGGCCAATTATAGAACAATAGATGTAATGGATACCATTGGGTCACTCATTTTACATACAAATATGGTAAAAGACTACCAATTTCTCATTGAAAATCTAACAATGCTAGCTCATAAACCTTTAACTGTTACAATGATATGTGATATTATTGGTCCCAACTCTACTTGGTATTCTAACATATATTACTATTTACATGACCATGTTTTACCACTATACTTATCCTTTAAACAATCTAAAGCCTTCATCCACTATGCCCACCTTTATACCTTACTCAGACCAACCCTATAGCACCATAGTTTTGATAGACTTTTCTTTGTTGTTTACCTTTAGCAAAATCTAAATTAGCATTATGAGAATTTCACAAAGGGGTATGTAGAGACCACACAAATGGGACAGTATCATCCAAAAATATCTTATGTACTAGTTATTATTGGCCAACAATGGATGTAGATGTAGTTGCATATGTAAAAAGATGTGATAAATATCAATGACATGCTAATCTAATACATGCCCCAACCAAGACTTTGAAACCAATGTTGACACCATGGCCATTTACTACATGGGGCCTCAATCTCATTAGGAAGATAAAACCCACCTCATCTAATGGCCATAAACATATCCTTACCACCACTAAATATTTCACTAAGTTGGTTGAAGCTATACCCCTCACATGACTAGAAATCAATTTTATAAATTCATATTCAACCATCTCATTTGTTGCTATGGTATTCCATTCGACATTATATCTAATAATGGTAGATAATTTAAGAACAAAGATGTCACATCATTATATACCAAATATAAGATCACCCAAAAAAATTTATGGCATATTTTCCTCAAGGTAACGGCTAGGTCGAAGCACCAAATAAAACCATTTTCAATATCCTTAAAAATATTATCAATGATGCCAACCATGATTAGGACCTTCAAATATTTTGATCCCTCTAGGCATATCATACTAATCACTACACTCCCATAGGTGCCACTCCATACTCACTTGTTTATGGCATTGAGGCTATTCTTCCCATTGAGGTTGAGTTACCATTATTATGCATCTATGTGAAGCATGTCTTGGATGATGAAGACTATTGATTAGTTCACCTACAAGAATTAGAGTTACTTGATGAGGAATGCTTGGCCATAGGAACCACTTGCAAGCATATCAGAATTGACTTTGTGGCCAATATAATTAGTGAATTGAATATAGAGAATTTGAGCTTGGTGATCTTATCCCCAAAGAGAACCAAAAGAATACCACGACTTAAAAATATCATAAAGGCAAGTTCAAACCCAACTAGGTAGGTCCTTTCATCATTACTAAAAACTATGGTGCTAGAGCATACAGGGTACCACATTAGAAAGAGATGAACTTGATGAGTTGATGAACATCATACACCACAAGCATTACTTCACTTGAGTGACTTGGTGTATTGTCTATGAGGACCACTTCAAGTTATACCATATTATTGACTTTCTTATTTATACTATACCATTCTACCATTCTATCACTTTGTCATTCCATCATTCCATTCTACCATACCTTTTCTATCAACCAACATGTTATGACACTCCCCACCTAGCTCATTTGACCTTAGTTCATCCATTGGTTCCACTTTTAGCATAGAGATTCAGATTAATTTTAGTAATTGTTTCAAGAATTCTAAATAGAGGCCATATTTTGGAGTAGTATAACAAAAATTTTGGTAGTTGTGTCCTTCATTTTTTGTTTCATTCTATATCATGCCTTGTTTATGTTATACTACTCCAAACTAGGAAAAAATTAGTGTCTCAACGTTCTTGCTACTAACTATAACCACCTATAGGAAAATCAGTATCATTGATCTATGTCATTATTTCCTAGTTATAACTAGCTATGGCAAAACTAGGGGCAATAATTATTTATTGTGCTTTAACATACCAACTAGCCATTCCTATGTCATTTTATGCCATCATAACAATTATACCTATTTTGTTTGAATTAGCTACTACACTAGTTAGATTCATCCCCTGTAGGTGGAACTACTATGACCTAAGGCCATTTTGGGACTATTTCAGTCTACTTAATTCATGTTGAGGTCATCTTAGTCCCCCTTTTCCATCACATTCTTATCATTTTTAAATCAACATAAGAAATGCTCTCACCATTTTGTGAGCATCCTTTCAATTTCTCCATACTCTCATTATTTTAAGAGCTTGGACCATTTAGGATCTCTTCATTCTTGATCGAGTTGAGATACTCCAAAATTCCAAAAACATTGACCACTTATTTGCCTTGAGGATTCTAGGAACCCTCACTAAGTCATAAGAAATCACTTGTCATTTAGTTTCTCCATCCTTTTTGGCCTTTTATCCCATGCACTTTCCATTTTAAAAGATCATTCCTATATTCTTATATCACATCAATCATGTTTTCTTTATCATCATTTTATTTTATCCCATTTTTTAGGAAAACTACATTTGGCCAAATTTTTTTGTTGGATATCATGTCCATAGAACTATGTAGGCAACATCCACTTGCTTAGTACATTTGGAGATAGCTCAATGACCCCCTTCCTTTCCTTCTATTCCCCCATCTTGTTTGTTTTTTAACTTTTCACCTATTTTCTAGGGGTAATGTGCATCATCTTGTTTGTTTGTTTGTTTCTATTTATTTGTTGTTTATGTGCTTATTTATTTGCTTTTAGTATTGTTTCCTTGATTTAGTTTATGTGTGTTCATTGGGTGATTCATTGAATGTATTAGTCTTGAATCCATCCATATTCAAATGTTAACATTGTCATCATGGTTTTTATCATTAGTGCATTATTTACAATTGAGTATTGGATCATCAGTAAATCCTTATGTATATTTCAGCCAAGTCCTCATGGTGTTCTATCATGATTCCTACCATCACGTGATATAGTAAAAATCAGCTTCAATAAGTCTACACATCAATAAATCAATGATATATCTCCTTGGAACCAACACCATTCCTACTCCACTCCCAATCATATCTCACATAGATAATTAAACAATGAAAAAAATATAACCTTTGTTAATTTGGATGAGCATCTCCCTACTAGTAGGTTACCTAACTCATCTTTTTCATTTGTATCAATTTGTCATCATCATATTTTCCATCATCAACCATCAATCTTGTTTTCCATAATCAGGATACTATGTTTTAACCACCTTTAGACAAACCATTGTACACTATCCCACCTATATTGTTAATGATTATAACTACCTTTGGGAAAATTATTATATTATCATATTATATTTGTCACTATCAGGGTAAAATGCTTATAACTACCTTTGGGAAAATCATTGTACATTGTTCCACTTACATTCTCAATGATTGTACCCATTGGGAAAATGATTGTATTATCATCTATTTTGGTCCACTCATTTCCTTCTTTTGAGGGACCATTTTCGAACCCCTTTGCTAGCCTTTGCCCTGATGGGTCACATACATTTCATCCATTATCATTGAATTCATAGGTATGTAGGACCTTTTCATTATTTGATAAGATGTTTTTGTGTCTATATCTTACAATTCATTCCTAAATAGGGGAAAATTGTAGACACAATTTGGGCTAAAATGCACTAAATGGTTCAAACTTGTCATATATAAGTACCAATTTAGGCTAAATATCCCTAAATAAGGTAGTGAATTTTATGTGATTGTTAGTTCTTCTTGAATCATTTAAAGCCAAAATGTGAAAAATGCAATTTGATGCTCTAAACCACTAAATTCCCCTAATTTAAAAGCACATGAAATTTGCATGTTTTATTTTATGTTGACAATGTCTTAAATGGGATATTGGTCTGTATTCAACTAACATAATATTCTAATTCCACTCTAGTCAAATTTTAACCTAATAATATGACATTTAGACTAGTTTGATTAATTTGTGCACCAATTTCAAAAGAATTTCACTAATTTTTTTAATCTTACTTAGGTAAATTAAACTAAATTATGAGCTTAATTAAGAATTCAATGGAACTTATTGAATATTTCTTTATTGTAAATTAGTTTATAATATTTGCATCATCGTGTGACATCATTTTATGAGGTGGCATCCATAGGCCACAAATGCAACAAATATATGATCAAGCCCTCCCATGCCTCATTAATGCCCCTTATTCCCAAATCATGATGTGGATATTTATGCAGTTTATTTATATAATTAGATTAATTCATGGCCACACATCTTCAACTTGATATGGATGGTTATGGTTGATCTTAGCCCATTTGGAAAATATATAAATAAAAGGCCTCACACTCATAATTAAAAATTCTCTCATAAGCCAAAGTTATCATACACAAATGATTTCAAAGCTATTTTGGTATAGTTTTATTATGACAAAATATTGAGTCAAGCTTCATAAGCCAAATCTATAAATCCAATGATGCCAAGGAGAGAGGGAGATAACCAAGCTCCATTGCCACAAACTTCTTGAGCAGAATCCAAGTAAGCTAACAAAGAGATCTCTTGGAGCCTTCAAGGAAGGTAATAAAGTTTGTTTTCTTGCATTTTAGTTGTGTTTTGTCAATGATTTTTCTTCACTAATCTCCTCCTAAGATCTAGGCTTAAGGTATTAGTTTATTAGTGTGTTTTTGGATTTGATTTCATCTACTAACATGACACTAATCTCCCCTTATTGAATTCCTATGCTCACAATAATTATGTATGATATTCCCTCAAGTGGGAAGATGTATCAAATGAGTTAACCTAGATCTATATATATATATATATATATATATATTCCCCTAATGGGTAGATGATATCAAGTATAGATCAGTGTAGTGGATAAAAATCCTATATGTAATTTTCAAGCACTCGACAAGAACAAGTGAAACATATGTGTATGATAAAACCAAATATACTAAGATAGTTATTAATACATAATATTAGGAAAGAAGTAGAATGTAAACATAGTAATGAATATTATTTTTAAATTATGATGTGTTTTGAGTAATATTTGAATGTTTTTATATTTTGACATGTTATATTATTTTTGTGTTTTCTAGATATAAGCTATGTGCAAGTAAATGAAAATAAATTATGTACAAGGAGTATGAGAGAAGTAATTATGTACAAGGGGTAGAAACAATACTAAATAATGAGTCTCATGGGAGACTCACTATCATTGTGGCCTATCTTTAAAATATGAATGGTAATCTCTCATGCAATGTGATTATTGTGTTGTAGTTGAATGGTGTTACAGTATGAATCTGAGTATTATTCATCATCAGAATCATAATAACATGATGTGCTAGAATGAATTGCCTCATACCATGGAGTTGAACTTTATAAATTATGCTCTAAAAGATTGATTATGATTTTGTCCTTGTAAACTATGTTTATTATAGACATGTGATGTTGTGGAGGATCTTTTACAAGAAAACCTATTTTGAGAATTCTTGTTTGTGTAGCATGATTTTGACTTTGTAACTTAAGATCTTCATCTTTATTTAACATGTATTATGTATCTATATGTTTTTCCTTGATAAATTGTATCTTTGATTGATTTTCCTTAGGATGTTTAATAAATCCCAAACCTTGTTGTCCAATATTATCATTTGCTAGAATAGGAAAAGTGACACCTTGGGCCTCTTGCCCAAACCTTAACCCTGATAGTCAAACTATTTTATATATTTGTGACCAAAGTTATACCATATTGAACATTGAGCATCCTTTTGGAGAGGTAGATTTATTTGATTTATCTATGCTTGTTGTATTATTTCTTGATCTGACTGTGCTTTTTGAACCTTATGTTGTTGTAAGTTATGCTTTGGTAACCATTTTTGTGTTGTTTCTAAATTTGATAATTTTTGAATTAGTAGATGTGAAATTGTATGTTTTTTAGATGAAGTGTCACTATATGAGTCATATGTATCTATTATCTATTGTATTTTACTTTTCAATACTAAGTAGGAATCTATCTGGTGCCCATGAATTCTATGATATACACAAAAATATCTAGATCTCCTCATTATGTGTAGAAGAGGGAGGTTGATCAAATTAGATTTAGTCATTTCCCTTAATATCTAATTTGAATCTTATTTGACCTTTGAAAGCTTTTTGAATCACTAGTTGTAGATGTACACTGTTTTGATTTATGATTTAGATATGTAACATTGTTTGCCAAAAATTGACTAGGTGAAGATGCATATACATGATTTACACTATTGTGCCTTGGAGGCTTTCATCTTGTAAATTGATTTTCCAATGATGTAATATTTTCATGTCATAGTTGATTATGATTTTGTAAACCTATAATTATCTTTTGCATACTGATAATTTGATCACATAGAGTCTCATAATGGCAAACCCTAGTTATTCCTAATTAAACATGTATGCACACTTGTTGTAGGGAAGAGGTGTGAATAGGATGAGTGTGGGGAATAATGACATTGGTATAGGTTGATTCATCTCATGGAGTGATGATAGCTTGGATATATTTAGAGGGAAAGTATCTATCACCTTCATAGAGATGAGGAGGAGAAGGAGATTCTTTCCTATGCATAAGATATGACATTGAAACTTAAAACAAAGTTGTTAGCTTATGTGTTAAATCCTCTATTTGTGTATGGGTTTGGTTTTTAATGGATTTCCAGATAGGAGAAAGATTAAATGTTATGAGATATGGTATATATTTCAATTGATATAAATCATAATCTATACATGTGTTTATGTCTTTTATGATTTCATTCCAAATTAAAGGGAACAAGCATACAAATTAAAGTATTAAACTTTGTAACAAAAACTGATTAATTTATTTTATGATTAGTATCATGATATATAAATTAGAAGATATGTGAATCTAAAATCTGGATATGAATAGAAAAAGGATTCAAACCCTAAGTGTCTCTAAGGTTAGGGTTTTGGTGAATTTAGGATTTCTTTGCAACAATTTAAATTATATTCAAATAAATCAAAACCCTAATATGAAATTGATTTAATTAGCTAGGTTGTCTAAAAAAATAAAAAAAATAAGAACCTTGCAGCCCTGATTTATTACACAAAAATTAGAATTAGTGCAAACTAGGGTTTTAAGTAATATTCTAAGTAAGGTGAGTTCACTAAATGATTTAACCTTTTAAGGTTTAACTATGTAAATCCTATATTTGATTAAAGGGCTAAGATGTCTAAATCAATTATATAATATGCAATAATTAACCATTGATTTGTTATGGATTTTGACCCTTTTTAACTTTCTAAAAATATTAATAAATATGATTAAATATAAACTTATCTATAAAGTGACTATCATGGATGATCTAAATTTTGAAAACTTGGTTCTAGATAGTTTTGAGTGTCATCAACAGGGTCCTAGGATCTATTTGCTCAGTAGCTCCCCACCTAGATAGTAGCACCATACTACTATATTTTCCTCAAAGTGACATTAGTTTCCTCTTTTTAAGACTATTCTTATTTTTTAGGAGCACTTATGCCCATGTTTCTAGGTATTATTCTTGTGTGCATGAAATCTAAAACTTTGTGTTGTGCTTGGAAAACCTGATTTAGTGTACAAACCCTAATCCTCCTTACAAGTATGATATTAGAAGTAAATGTGTGTTGGACATCCTCAACACCCCAGTATGAAAAGAGTTGCCCACATACAAATAATTTGAGGAGGGATCAATCCCAATGTAGTTTTCCCACCTAGTGCTTGGTGCAAGTGAAAATGAATGCTAGAATGAGAGTGTACTTGGATGCCTTGAATGTGCTTGATATTTAAAATCTTTTAAAATTGAGCTTAGGTCTATTGTAGATGGTAGTATTCATAAGTAAGTAGAATAGGTATCAAATACCTTGATTTTTCTCAACTTATTTCTTTTTTGTATAAGATTTTACATCTATTTTCCATCTAGTCAAAAGAGGCCAAATGGACTTATATTTATAAATATCTATAGCTTATGTGGATAATAAAATGTACTTAGGCTAACATTAGGAGGGGCATACACCTAGAAAAATATCTATTTAGGAGAGTCAGGGAAAAGGATAGTAGCACCCAATTAGAGACACTAGTGCCATGTGGATGTAGGGTCCCAAATATGTCACTAATGTCCACCTGGTAGATTATTAGGAAATTTGGGTTGGGATCTAGGAATGTTGTCTTGGGAATATGTTTGAGCTGATAATAGATGTCTATGATTTGCATAATTATTGGAAAAAGTGTGGCAAAGGCTCTAGGATAGGTCTAGGGCTATGTTAGGAATAGTCTAACTCAAGCAACACTCTTAAAATCTAAATACAACTTTTAGATGATTACACCTTACCATTTACCTTGCCTTGCCATTTACCTTACCTTTCCCTTTCCATCACCTTACTATCATTTCATACCTTTCCATATTTTGAACTACATTGACTTAAGGTCCTTCAAGACTATGTAAGTTGTACTTAATTTACATTGAGGTCATATCTATCACCCCTTTTGCCACACTTTCACTATTTTATGAGTTAGACCATTATATATCTCACAATCCTCCATTGAGTTGAGATACCAAAACTCCCCAAAACATTAGGAATATCTCCAAAAATTTCTCTACTAAAATCAAAACTATAGTGACTTGAGGTCCTTCGGGACTATGTAGGCAATGCTAAATTTACATTGAGGTCATCTCATTCACCCATTTTTCCACATTCTCACTATTTTGTAAGAAACCTAAGCCAATTCTCTCACCATTTTACAATTTTATTTTGTGTGCATTATGTATTTAAAATTTATGCACTACTTCACCCTTAGTTTGTCCCATGTTCTCACCAGTTTATGAGTGGTATCTTGTCAATATATAATGAGTTGATATGCCAAAAAAATCCAAAAAACATTTAAAATGTTTCAAAAACCTAAGCATTTAAAATTAGATTATAATCTCCTAGAGAGATATAAAGTCCCAAAATCCAAAAAAAATTGTCTTGTCCTAAACCTAGTCAATAATCTACGATCCACATTACTAGGGAAAATTCATTATTAGTTCCAATCCATTCTACTACCATTGAGGGGTGATATTCCCTTTTCATGTATCCTTTTTGAGGGGAACCATCTAATTTTCACTTTTATACCAAGTATATTTAGGGGTGTGACCTTCCCTTTTCATGTATTCTTGCTTAGGGGCACCGTCCAATTCATCCTTTTAGGCCAAGTTCAAAAATTTTACCCTATTAAGTAAAAATCAAAGCATACAACTTATACTAGGATATATTATCCCTATATGTCATTACCTTCCATATATCATTTCTTGAGGTCACCATCCATTTATCATTCCATCAAGCCTTCACACATAGATATTGACTTGGTTAATGATAGGATGCTTTCTATTTCTTTTAATTTTAAGCTTTGTGTGTGTTTGTTTTCTTAGTTATTTGCCTATTTTTTTCTTTCATTATTATGCATTGATTGAGTGTATATGTATTCATTGGGTGATTCTTTACACATTGCAATTCAATTAGTCCATATTCACACTCAACATTTTCATCATGGTTTTTATCATTAGTGCATTATTTTTAATTATTTATTGGATCAGGAGTCATTCCTTATGCACATTTTAGTCAGGTCATCATGGTGTTTTATATCATGGTGCATAGTATCACATGGTATAACAAAAATTAGGCCAATGGACCTATCAATCAATTCAGTGGGTAGTACTTTTCTGTGATAAGAAACTAGCATATACTAAACATGACCCAAATGTAGACTAATTAAATCACAAATGAATAGTAATCCCTAGTAGTTAGGATGAGCATCTCCGTACTTGTATGTATCCCAAATCCATACCTATCCTCTATACCAATTCACTATCAATATGTGATTATAGGTTTATTACATGAGCTTTCTTGTCCCCATTATGTCACATAAGTAGTTATCCCCTACTCCTTGATCAAATAAACTCATTGAACATTCTAGTCGTATCAATGCTAATAAGGAAAAACATCTTCACATTTTTAGGTATAACCTAATAATTCATATTTATCAATTAATATTATTCTATTCTATCCCTCATTTCATTTTCTACCACTTCTGGATGAACTACATTAGCCTAAGGTCTATTTGGACTATGTAGGCAATGCCTGGATACATGATGTATCTTGGGTTAGCTTGGCCACCATTATTATTCCAACCCCATTATTATCTTTCAATAATCTCTTTCATCACTCTATGCATCCTCATGTGCTTGATTGTTTGTGGCTTATTTAGTCTTTAAAAATTCACTATACCATCATACCTATGTTTGTGCTTGCTCATTTTTAATCTGTGTAATAGATTATATCCTTAAGTTATGCTTTCTAATCCACCCTACTAGGGCACAACCAATTTATCATGATCAAATCTACCCTACTGGGTCAAAATAATTATTCAATCTAAGTCATCAAAATCAATATAACTTCCTTCAGGATAATCATTATTTTGATTCATCCACCTTGTTGGGGCACATACCTATGCTACTGATTATAACCGCCTTTAGTAAAATTAGATTTCAACATTCATTACTGATTATAACCACCTTTGGGAAAATTATTATTTTAATCAATGCATGAAAAAATTGGCTAAATTGGATTAATCTCATCCATGGGTTAAATTCTTTCTTCTTATTACCTATTTTTTAGGGATCGTCCATTAATCGTATGTGTTTGCCACTCCCTCAAGGGGGCATCATAGGCTTCCTAAATCTTGTCTAGAGAATCATTACTTAATTATTATATTATTTTTATTCTTAAATTTTTTTTACATTCTTTAAAAATATGTTATTGTGCTTGTGACTTGTAATGCCTTCTTAAATAGGGGAAAATTGTAAACACTCATTTGTGACCACTTTCATGTCTAAACTAGGATTTAGATCAATTTATAGAAAATTATGCAATTTAATCCTATAAATAGATTGGATTCCCAAATTCATTTTTGTAATGGATTTAATTTCTCATAAACATGGTGAGGATTTCTTATTTAAGGTATTACCCTATATGCACCAATAACCTAACTTGGATTCAATGCTTGTCAAATTATGACCTAACAAATTGACATTCTTGGATTGTTAATCCATTAATTCAGAACATTTAAAACAATTTGTAAAATCCAAAAATCACTAAGAAATATTAATTAAAAATAAAATCTAAATTAGATTTTGTAATTAAAAAATCTAAGCTCAATTAGTGAATTATATTTATTTAAAAAGGAGTCTTTCAAAAAATATGAGGTCAAAGTCAAGGGAGATAATAAAGTGTTTTATTATTTCCTAAAATTTAGGAAAAGGTAAGTCACAATCTCATAAATATATTATATGAGTTTTCATGGCTTATAAATATCTAAAATGAGTTTTCAAGCCTTCATAATTGCTTTGACCCAACCCAGGGTTAACCTAAATCAACCTAGGTTATTTTAGACTCAACTAAAATTATAACTAAACCTAACCTCCCCAAGATTAGAGTTAGTTTTAAGACCTATAAATACAAGTGACCTCACTCTATCCAAATGGAATTTTGTGTGTAATGTTATTTTATAGGAATGCCTTCAAGAATCCATCAAAGTAATGTTATAATGCCAATTTGATAACAAGTTTCACACCAAGCTAAGCCAAGCCTATCAAAGCCACAAGTGGCCATTGGATAAGTGATACAAATATGAGGAAAAATTGATCAAAGTATCTAATTCCATATACAAATAAATATCATATAATATTCCAACAAGTGGACATCAATTTTGACAAGGGAGGTAAAATTTTTATGTGTTTTTATGTCTATTTTATGGTTTTGTCCATTATCTTATGTTCCCCCTAGTTCTTAGGTAAGTGTGTTTAGTTTCATTGCATTTTTATACATGGATTTTTACTTGATTCACTAGCAAGGAAATAATTGACATTTTTTTCTCTTAAAACTCCTAAGATACACTATTGACCTTTATAATCTTGATCATGATGATGGATATTCTTTATATGATCCACTTTTAGCTAGTTTTGATCAAGCTAAAGATGCAGAGATACCTAGATATCATTTTTATTTACAACACTCTTTTAGTTCTATTATTATATTTCCTTATATTGATATATTACCTAATATTAGTTTTTCTAATTTTCAAATGTTCTATATAAAACACACAAATTACTCCTATAATCACTATTAAGCCTATTCAAAGTATGCTTATGGATTATGACATGATAGGACCTTATCGGTTATACTATATTCCATGATACTTATAGTTTAATTCCTCTAGAGATGTTAGATACAATAACTTGACCCAATGTAAGTTCATCTATTGAGGTGGTTCAACCTATTTTTGATCCTATTCTTAGTTCTCTTATTGGTGATGGCATACTACCTTTGCCTAAGCTTGATCTTTTACCAACATAATGGGAAGATGAACCTTATTTGAGAGCCATATAATTATAAATAATTGAGGAAAGGATTGTAGTTCACACTATTAATAAAATTCATCCTCTTATATTATCATAAATATCCAACCTTCACCATATACTACTAGACATACTTGTTGCTATCATGGTACACAACCATTTTTATACTCATTACCAATAGTTAAGGCAATAAATTGATATAATTAATTTAGTTATATAAAAACCAAAAGATAAGAGTATACCACCTTCTAAGGTACTCTCAAAGTATATTCCTTAATATGGGAAGGTTTATTATCTTTGGCATCAGTGCACTATGAACCATACTGATATATGCCAAATGCTTCAACAACATTTTCAGGATTTTCCACAACCTATGACTTCACTAGCTCAACCTCATGAATCAAGTCATTTATGGAAAATAGGCTCCTCCTTATACACATCCTATGCATTTACATATATCTATTTATGCCATTCAAATTTTGATACCTTTTCCTTATATTGAATATCCCACATAAGAGGTACCTTAGGAGTATCATACCAATTTTACCATACATACCTTCTCTATAGAGATGATATGGTAGGAAGTATTTTCATGACTTTATATGAAGATTGATGAGACTTTGATTAAAATTAGAAGTTAGTTATAAAATTATGTGTCAAATTTTAAGGATTATATTTATGACAATATTTATCAGTATTTATAAACACATCATGGTTTTCTATCACATTATTTAACACACTATTATATGATTTGGACTTGATTTATGAGTATATATGAATATTTTGCTTATTTATTATGTATCATGGGTTATTTTCCTTTTTATTTCACATATTTTGATTTAAAATTAATATCAAATGAAGTAATATTATGGTTTAATTTCTATTTTGCATGGTTTAACTTTTCTTAATTTTTTTTAATTTTATGTTTATTATGTCATTTAAACACAAGATAGTTATTATTGTGACATGGTTCTTAAACCCAAATTCCTTGATTATCATATCTTTACCATATGATCAGTTAACGAGAATGCTTCTCATTGTATCACTAAATATACATATATCTCTTTTGATCTTCATCTATTCCTTATTGTTTTCTTGCTCATACTAAGCAAACATAAGGTTAAGACTTGAGATCACATGTAGGTTTTTAGGCAAGCATAATTATCTAGAAATACATGTCAATATCTCTAGGTATTTTGTATCCCATAAACAAAGCCCATAACTCATTTGTGTTTTTCAATTTTATCACTCATGATTGGTTATTCAAAATCCATGTAGAGGAGGAATTGAAAAATCCATAAAAGATAAAATCCAAATAATTTAAATAAAAGGTAATGATCAAAAGGAAAAAATGAACATTCAAAAGTCAAAATCACACTAAAAGACATGATTAATATCTAAGCACATCTTCAATTTATAATCTACTCTCAAACTCCATAGTTGGCCTCATAATAGAGTTGAGGTTCATTGGGGCATGGTAGGCCAATAAATTAGAGTAAGAGATTTCAAAATTATATCTAGTGTTACCTACTTTATCATGTAAATACCCAATCTTCATAGTAGATTGATGGTTCTGTAAGGTGTCCTAAAGAACAAGGAACATGATGTGGTAAAGTAGGCCTATTTTATTTTTATTATATAATTAACTTTCATGATTTCATCCTAGTATTACACTTATTTCCCCATAAAGTTTTTTGCTTATCGTGAATAAATACTTTCTATATTTGGCATTCACTAAACTCTTAGTGTGTCCCTATTTATCTAGTATGTCTCATGTCTACTAAGGTTTTTTTTACAAATTAATCTATCATGATTCTTACACTCCTTACTTCATTAAACTAATCCTATTATTCCTCTTTGAAGAATATGTTTTGTTAACTAATCATACCCCTAGGGTTTCCTTTTGTGAGTTGTAATGTAAGACCTTAGATAGGATTGGGCCTTCCTCACAAACACTTCATTGTTTCCTACACATATTTCCAATATTATCATTTAATTCATTGGTTTATCTTTTGTGAGTTACATTATAAGACCTTGGATAAGACCAGGCCTTCTTCATAATACATTCCTAACACCCTTATACCATGATTACTCACAAAAATAACTATCAATTAGGGTATGTTTATAGGAATTTTATGTTACACACTTAATTATTTGATCTTGGTGTGTCTTAAATTTTTATTTATAGATCATGTGCATATTTCCCATCGTGACTTATTATGTTTCATGTTTTCTTATCTATCTTCATTTTGCATGTTTTTTCCAAATATTTAATTGAGTGTGTTTTACATTGTGATTTATTTTACATACTTTCCATCTTGATTTAGTATGTTTAATGTGCTTTATTTTCAAACATTTCAATCTTACACATTCTTCAACTTGATTTAATATGTTTTATACCAATTACATTTTGTAAATATAAACTTTTTCAAATACTTGATATAAGTGTCTTTTATAAATTATTTCATTTATTTATGTTTTACACATTTCCCATCATGATTTATTGTGTAATGCATTTTATTATTCTTTCATTTTACATTTTTACACATTTTAATTTATATTTTCTTCTTTTATCATTCTTTTTAACCATGTATTGTTCAGAAATTACTAGAAAAGAATCCAAAATAGATCACATATTTTATCATAACTAAAACATGTGCTAGAAAGAAGATATACATCCATAGACATCCATTATCATTATAAAATAATAAATGTAGAACTATATATATCCATAGATAAAATTTCATATAATAAAAACATGATACAAGTACAATAATATCAATAGCTCTAAGTTTGTGCTCCATCATGTCTATCTAGTGGATGAGCCACACTACCCATAAATGCATGTAATTATCCTTTTTGAATAGTCCATTGTAATGACTCAATATAGGATTGAATTCCATCAATATATCCCTATAGATTGGCCACTTAGGCATGTACCTATGTCAGTTGCCTCATTGTCTCCATATGAGTAGTTTGATCCTCATATACTATATACATGGACATAACTCTCAATATCCCAATATAAGGTGTAATTATGTGGCATCTCCTCATGTTTTTAGCTCATGTGTAACCTCACCACCAACTAACATATGTTGGGATAGATGGGACAACATGATGAATCATAATTATAGTATCATGTTATGATAGTACACCATCCAAAATATCATGATTATCAGATCATACTATATCACCCCATCTAAACTCATATTCAGTAGTATCTTCAAAACAAAAACTAAATGTACACTAGATCTCACATATATATAAAATATATAAACATATAGATAAATAAATATATATACAACTATATGTTGATGAGGGTTTTAACCACACCAATCTCATAATGAGGTAGCCTCTAATGTTTTATGATTTCAATGGAGCTAAAATACACTCCAAGGCATGAGTTGTAGGTATACGGTCTTAACAACCTATTGATGGAATAGCAGGTAGGGCATGAAGGTTATTAACAAGTTTTTTGGACAAAGGGGTAGTCTCTTAAAAGGAAGTAAAAATATATATGATTTGGATGGATTGTTACTAATATAAAATGGGTAGGTATCAAAATAAACTCAAAAAGGAGGGAATGGTAGGTAGGAAAGAAAGGTTCTATGGTCTTCAGGAATCACTTCCTTGGTTGGTTTCTAAATAGACAAGTGCTTTAAAAAACTATACCTATTACTATCAGCTATTACACACACACACAATTAAACATGATTAAGAAGTCTAGGAGGATACCGATATAGGAAACTCATAGGCGTTAATCAAAGTTTGCTCCTTTTAGAACAACTATTTCACACCCTTAATCAAGAGATTATGGCTCAGAATAGTGAGGTGTCTAAGGCAAATCACTTAAAACTATATCAAAAGAAATCACTTATATGCACTTAAAATTTATGAATCAATCAACTTAATTGTCAATAATTAATGTATTTACCAATCCATTAATAGATGTTGAAAATCTAAGACTAGTATATCAATCAAGACAATCAAGAATCCATTTACAAATTTTTTCACACTAAGGATTATTTAATAATACAACCAAAGAAATAAAATCTAATTACACAAATAGTGGAAAGAAAATACACAAACATATGAGTGGATAACCAAAATTTCTTCATTCCTTTATATTGAAAATTATCTGATAAAGCCAAAATATGGATTATAATTTATTAAATAGACTTGGGTAAGGGGTTGCCTCATCCTCCAAGTTCATGAAAAATTCATTACATGTCATAGTTAGAACTTGAGTTCTAACTATGGTCAAAATCATATAGAGTTTATCTTACAGTTGTTAAATACTCTAAGTTATCCTTTACAAAAAACCATGAAACATGTACATGTGTACAAAGATAAATAGGCAAATTTACAATAATGGTTCAAACTTATAATAAAACTAAAAATATATAAAATATATATGTGCCATTATAATATTTTCATGCAAGAAATATTAACCTTTTAAGGTTGTGTTATATGAATGGTTGCATGGACTTTATTTGGTGTAGTCTCTATGGTTATCAATGTGGAAACTACTATTGTTGACATGGAACTTGAAGTAACAATTTGATCTTGCTTCTTCTTCACCTCTATTTCCCACCAACACTTATGTGAAACATCATGTTACTAGCAAATGATCTCCAAATTCAAAAGAGGAAATTTGTGTATAAGTCAACTTGGTCTGAGAGATTGCATGTTCTATTTTAGTAACTTGAAAGTTGATTTTGAAAATTTCAACTTCAGTGACCTTATTTCTAGTGAAGCTTAGCTTAGCCACTATGTCCTCCAATGGAAACCCATGAATAATTTGTTTGTAATTATCTGAGGCCTCTTGAATGAGTTGAACAAAGTTAATCTTATTGATTAACTTTCCTATAGTGTCTTTCATCTTGTATAATTTTAAATGATTCAAAATTTGAAGAATGAGGTTCTCATTTTCTTGGTAATTAGGGAGTAAAGCCCCAACTATGGTCAACCATTCTCAATATTTTTCCATTTTGATGACTACCAGGTTGAGGGCATTAGATGATTCTAGTGGTGTCATGAGGTCTAAGTGGCTATAATCCTTATTAGATGTATAAAAAATCAACATTTTCAATTTATTTCCATCACCCTTTAAAGAATTGAATAATTCATGAGTTTTGGTGATGTGTGGGGTGGATTCAACCTACATGAATTCTAATGCTTCCAAATAATTATAACATTTAGAAGCTACCTCTTGAACCTTAGTGTTAATGCCAATTAGTATGTGCATAGTCTTTTGCTACTCTTTGAATTTTTCCAACTCAACCTCTAATTATTGTCTAGCCATCTCTATACATTCATGTATTACCACCATGGTATCCTTTTATGCCTCAGCTAGATATCTAAAATCCTTAGTATAGGGGGATTACCCCAATTACCTATTCTACTCTTTATCAAAGAGAAGACCTCTTTCCTCTCCTCAAAAATCAATTCCCTACCCTTATCATCATCAAATAAAGTTTTAATATAGGGAAGCTTAGTGATTTTGAAGATGGGCATGTGTGAAGTCTTTACCCGTAAATCTATGGCCCATGGAAGAAGTGTCAATTAATTAATGTCTATTTCCTTTGAGGTTGTGACCAAAATCTCTTCTTCAACTTCCTCTACTACCTACTACTTCTTGGATGCCTTGACAATGGTTTCAATAAAGGAAGACTAGATAATATTAGACTAATCCAATCCTCCAAACTAAGGGAGTGGATGGACTATGACCATTTATGTTTTTGCCTTTTTTCCCTTACCTGAACTAGTGATAATGGTCTCTTGTGATGGAGTATTGGATGGCATGGGGAGAGTGATTTTGGTGGATTGGACATGGATCTAGGGGGTGGCCATGTCTATTTCCACTTTCTTAGATGCCCTCTTCCTTTTTCATGGTCTAACAACAATAATGTTAGAAGGAATAATGGAGGTAGTCATGATGGAGGTGGATGGCATGGGTGTGGAAAATAGATAAATGGTAGTGGTGGATGAAGCATCCTTTTCAACCTTTGCGGTGAGTAAGGGGAAATGAAATATAGGGGAAGAGATAAATGGATCATTATAAGTGTAAGTGGGAAATTCCACCTTAGGGGTTTCCAAAATAGATGAAATAGACATAGAACCAAAAATGAGAACATAAGCAAAAAGTAGGGAAGTGGTCTCTAGAACCTAAGTACCTATGGTATCCTCCACAACTAATGCTTTCCATTTTTTAGCTTCAAGGCTCAAAGATTTATCATTTTTTAACTCTAATTCTTTGTCATAAGATTCTTCTTCCCCTTCCACTTATACTTGTTAGGGTGTAGGCAAACCCTAAGTTTATTCAACTATAGGACTACCTATGGGAGTCTTAGGCTTTCTATTATAGAAAATTGTACTATTTGGTTGTGAGGAGGATCCTTACTGAACTAAGATACTTCATTTATGTCTACCCTTAAAGGTGTAAAATATTATTCTTAATAAGTAGATGTAGGCACTTGAATTATACTAATAGTTATTTAATCTTATCATTACTCTTCTTCATCATAATAATCTATATTAATGAAAGCTATTAGATCTCTCTTAGGGTCATGTTTAATCACTCCTGGTTCCTTTTTATCAGTTTTCAACTTGAAAGGGATTCTCTATGATGTATCTCCTTTATCCTTAGATTTCTCTACTATTTTGACTTTCCAAAAGTCTAAATGGGTCCACCCTACATAGAGTGGATTTTTTCCATTTAATTCCCTCATAGAGATTGAAGGTTCATGTTGGATCACCATAAAATGATCCTCCTTCAAACTAGCAACCTTCTCTCTCTCCAAGACCTCATCATAATTTTATATGTTCATTAAAAATAAGTCATAATCATAATTCTCATGCTGGTAAGGGATGCTAAGGATTTTTATGTTATTTTGGATGGCTCCATGAGGATACCAATCCCTATGTGCTACTGTCAAAAAATGGTAGCTCTTCCTTTTTCCACCTATGTCTCCAAATTGTTTTCTCATTGTATATACCATTCTACCAATGACTACATGGTGGACAAAGAATGTGCTTTTCTTTGCCCTGATTAGTTCCTCCTTTATGTTCCATCATAATTGGAAAGCAATTTCTTGCTCAACTAATTTTTTAGGTACATACTTTGAAAGACATAGGGGATGAACCTTAAGTCCCTGAATCATAATAATAGTGTAATCCATATATAGGAAATAGTCACCCCTTGTAGAAAACATCTTTACAATACTTTATCTAAACCTTGGCATTAGAGAACCATGTATATCTTTCCAAATTTGAGGATAAACATCCTCAACAATCCTCACCATATTCTAAGTGTAATAATATATATTCACAAACTAAAAATGATCACAAATTCAATTTTTGATATAGTTTGTGGTTGGGATATATAGCGCACTAAGGAATTCATAGATTATTCCCATGATGACATCCAATAGATATGCCATCATATAAAAGTGGCGACTGGGATTGGGCCACTTGTCTTTGTGAATGACCTATTCTCTCAAATAGAAACTGATAATCTCCTCTAAAGCAAATGTGGCATCACTGGTTAGCATCATGTGTAACAATAGTACCTAGTCCAAATTGAGGAAGTGGATACCAGGCATACTATAAAGTATATTGAGTAGTTCCATATCAATATGTACTCTCATCCTAAACTTATTGATAGGAGTAAGATTCTTAAAATTCTTTCCCTTGAATGTGATGGTTTCATTTAAAAGAAGCCATGAAGAGAACACTTTTTCCATCATATTATATTGATTCCATTAAACTAATCTATGCTTGTTGAAATAAGCATTTGGTGTTGGTAATGATAAATACCATTAGAAATTTACTCCCACGATACATTATACAACTATCAAGTTACCAATATGATGTAGGAAAGCATCTTGTGTGACCTTGCCTACAAATAACAAGTCTTGAAGGAGGTTAGTGCATGACATCACCTTAGGCTTGGCCATGAAAAAAATCAATCCCTATATTTTAATTGATATCAATCCTTGATGAACATTCATTTCAAGGGAGATACATTGCCATCTAGAAAAAATATGTCTACAAAATTTATAACATCCCATAATTCTAAATAATTTGTATACCTGTTGTCAAAAATGGTGACATCAAAGATTATATCCATAATTTTTTTTGAGTCCTTAATTGAATATGCAGATGGTGTAAATACTACATTAAATTATTTGGATGAAGATGCCATTAATATTTATATGTAATTTGAAGTGCTTATAGTCTTTTCTATGTGATTTACTTGCTCTATGAATAATTATCACTTCCACTAGTCGTTGGTTTTACTCATAGTAATCTCACAGGTAGCTAGAGTTTTTGTTATGCAAGATAGTAGTCAAATTTGAGTGCAAGTTTGTTTGTAAGCAATGAAAGCTTCAATGGATGCATGTCACACACACACACACACACACACACACACACACACACACACACACACACACACACACACACACACACACACATACACACACACACACACACACACACACACACACACACACACACACACACACACACACACATGTATTAGCATTAAATTCTATTTCATGCATTATAAATGCCTAATATTCACCTATTTTGTATTTTTTACATATTTTAAATCTTTTAGTAGTTTTAGTTGGTGGTAGCTTTAGAAAATTATTAGGGAGTATTTTAGCTTTATTCAGCTAAGTATATTAATCTTTTGGATTTCAAGAATTAGGTATTCATGATTTATGTTGGGATCAACCTTTATAAAAGAATCAAACAAAAACCCTGAAGACCTAATTCTCATCAGATAAAATGTTTGAAAAAAAGTCCAAAGATCTAATTTTCAATAAATATAAGTCATTTTTGAGATAATTATTTTGGAAAAAAAGGTTTGATGCAAAAAATATAAATACCTAATCTATTTGGAAAAAAATTCTTTAAGATCTAATTTTGAATGAACAAATGCTGAAGAAATAAATGTCAAAGAAATAAATGCCAAATAAGATCCTAGACCGAAAACTCAAAACAAAAAACCTAAAAACCAAACCTATTGGACAAAATTTTTGAACTAAATTCAAGAACAAAAGTCTTAATTAATAAGTCTCTAAATGAATTTATTCAAATAAACTAAGTCCTAAAAACCTACATAGTTCAAAAACTCTCAAAAAGGTATTAATAGAGTTTGTTCATAAAACACGTAATACCATGCTAGATTCTTTCAAATTTGAAGACTAAGAATCAATCTACTCAATAATTTACACAAATATATAGAAGAAATTTTCAATAAATAAAGCCAAAATATGAAAAAATTGGGTCCTCATTTATTCAAGAAGAAAAGGGGGATGTTGGGTACAACAAATGATGACATACAGGGGGAATACTCTTGATTATTCAAGAACCCAAAAATTTGGTTAGTAATATTATATCAAACATGAAGTGTGCAATAGAAAAAAATACTAAAATCATAAATATGAAAGAGACTCCTAAGCATATTCACACAACATACTTTCCTTCCTATCACTGGATCTCATGTGTGCTATAAGTGAAGTTCATTTAATCCTTGTGATGAGCTCTTCAAAAGATTGATAAAGTTGTAGGTTTCATTCTAGTTTTTTTTAAAGCTTATTAAAATCAAGGGAAGCTTAGGTATTTCTCTATTTCTAGTTAGGCATTCATATCCCTGATAAAGATACCTTAGGTTCCCTCACTTCCCTTTCCTTAATTTTATTGATAATGATGAATGGTACATTGACCTTATTTCATCATGTGATACTTTCAATTTTATTTATATATTATTTTGGCTTGATTTCTCTTTTGAACTCATTGGTTCCTTTCTTCTTCTTCTTCTTCTTCTTCTTTTATTTATATGGAAATAGGAGAGATATAACCCCAGTGAGATGGTATGATTATAGAACAAATCATTACCAAAATGTCTCTATCATATGCATCTGTACCAAGAATTATCACTTCTAACAAGTATTTAATGTAATAAGTGTGCTTGATATAATGGAATAAGATGAATTTCTAAATTCATATGAAGTACTTCAAGAGTAACTTCTAAATACCTAGTAAAAGTATTCAATTATGACACAACTAGAATGGTTCATGATTACCTACCTTCATCTTGATGACTCTAAACATAGAAATATACCCAATTTATAAATAGGTCTGAAGTCATGACTTTATTTTTAATTTCCCCCCCTTTTATACAAGTCTATTTAAGTAAAGGATAAGGGCTCAGCTAGTTTGAATTTTAACATGGTTACATTAGAGCAAAAACAATTTAGATTATCACAAAAAGAAAGAAAAACAATGAATCTAGAAAGCATTAAAACTAACCTAAGAAAATAAGAAGTTAATTTAGGAAAGTGGGAAATCTAATCTAAGAAAGATAGAAATCTAATCTAATCCTATGTCTACCATGTCTATTCATCAATTGTTGGTACCTTAAAATGGTAAAACTATGAATTAATGCTTTAGAAAATATCCATTGATTGGACATGTGAGTTCATTTCCTTATAGGTCCTTTAGATAGAATGCATTATTACCCAAGATCTTTGGAATGATATGGTCTAGTCCATAGTGGGGAAAATTTTTCATGCTATCATTTTTTCATGAACTTTATCCCAAAGAAGCAATAGCTATGAGATCCTAAATGCTTTGACCTTTACTCTCTTATGAAACTACCTCTTAACTACATCTTGATGCTTACTGAAGGTATATAAGGCTTCAATCCTTGAATATTCTATTTCTATTATGTCTAGTAGTTGAGAATCTACTTTATCATTTGGTTCTATGTAATCTTTCATAAACTATTAAGTTGGTAGTTTTAACATGCTTTGGAATACTAGCCTATGTCCATACACCAATAGATAGGGTGAAGATTTAAGAGCCTACTTGTATTTGGTTCGATCTGCCCAAAGAGCATACTTTAATAGATTATGCTAGTCTCTAAGATTATTCCCAATTAACTTCTTAATTGTATCTATTACGTTCATATTTATTGATTCTACTAGTCCATTTCCTTAGGGGTAATGGTTATAAGATGCCGTAATAGTGATCTGGTTATCATGTACCCACTCAATGAATTTTACTGATGTGAAAGCTGGTCCATTATCACAAATTAGAGAAATGGGGGTGTCAAATCTAGTTGTGATGTGTTCCTCTAAGAAGCAAATCACATCTTGTGCTCTAGAATTATTTGTAGCTATTACTTCAGTCTATCTAGTTTAATAGTTTGTAGTAGTGAGTAAAAACTTATGGCTTGTTGAGGAATTTGAGTTAATGACACCATTAAACTTTAAGCCCCATTGGGTAAATAGACTTCCTTCAATAATAGGTTGTAAGGGCATTGCTGCATGCACTTCCCTCTTAGCTAAAGATTGGCATTTATGGCATCTTCTTACATGACCATGAGAATCCTTGAAAACTATTGGCCAATACTATCCCATTCTTAAGATCTTATGGGTTGTGGTATTCCTAGATGGATGACCACTACCTATCTTATGATGTAAGTTTTATATAATATCATTAGATTTATCTATATACACACACCTAAGATAGATGACTTCATAGTTTATTCTATATATAACTCATTTCTTGATCATATAATGAGTATCTTTGAGCTTCAAATCTCTTTTCACTCTCTATTAAGTTTTGGGGAATAACTACTTATAAGGAAATATTGTATTATATCAGTATACCTTTCTCCTTTAGACACCTAAGCTTTACATACCTCTTCAATAGTAATACATAGATCAGGGTAAATTTTAGTGGTGAATATTCATTAATTCATGAATATTTACTTTTTAGTAAATTATATTTGGTGATTTTTTGGGTGTAGAACATAGGACCCATTCACCTAAATTTTGGGGATGTAAAATTTTTTATGGGTTAGCTTGCCAATCATTTATAATAATTATGGGATCATCGATATAATTATCCTTATATATATTACATATATATTTGAATTCACTTCAAAGAAATATGAAATTTAAAAAAAATTGTCTCAATCCGAGTCTGTATAAAAAAGTTACAGCTTTGGTGTTTTCACCCAATTACATCATGATGTTATCACTTGATAACATGTTGTCACTTAGTATCATGCTGCCTTTCAATAGCATTATATCAATAGATAACATACTATCACTTAATATAATGTTATTTCATGATATATTGTCATCGTATGACATATTTTCATTACATGACATATTGCTATCATGTGACATGTACAGTCATCTATCTACATACTTAAAACATATAGGTTATGGGATGAATTAAAAAAATATATAAAAACTTTTAAAAACTTTAATATTATTAAATATTTAGATTCCTATTGAATAGATATGTAATTTAAAAAAAAATAATCTAAAACTGAGCCTGTATGCAAAAGTTATGGCCTTCGAAAGTTGGTGTTCTGTTGCAACAAATTATGTTGTCACATAATGGCACTATGTTACAAGATGGAAATATGTCATACGATGGCATAATGTCACATGAAAGAATGAAAAAAACTATATTACTCTTTAGAATTTATACAATTTTAAAAAAATTATCTCAAATCATTCTGAATGCAAAAGTTATGGCCTCTAGAAGTTGGTGCTAAGTTGTAGTGCATTATGCTACGACAACATAATGCACTGCAACTTAGCACCAACTTTTAGATGCCATAACTTTTGCATTCAGAAATGATTTTAGATAAATTTTTTTAATTGTATAAATTTTATATAATAATCTAAATTTTTTCACCATTTCATGAAATTATGCCATCGCATGACATATTTCCATCATGTGACATAGTGCACATCACGCTACAACATAATGCACTACAACGGAGCACCAAATTTTGGAGGCCATAACTTTTGTAGATAGACTTGGTTTTAGATATATATATTTTTGAAATTGCATATATATTTAAGATGAATCCAAATATTCAATAACATTAAATTTAAAAAATTATTATATAATCTTTTTTAATTTATCCCATAACTTATATGTTTTAACTATGTAGACATAAAACTGAATAGAAAATTTAACAAGGTGATTTTTTTTTGAAATTTTAATATTCACCAAGGATAAAAATTGGCTTTTCCTAAGTAAACCTAAGGGGTTTTTTGATATAGTCTCTTAAAATGAACCCTAACATAGATCAGGTTCAATCATGAGTTGAACAATGCCTTAACCTTAAACAAATATTTATAGGCTTGATTTCTATATCAAACTTGTACAATTTTACCATCCACTTACCTCTACATTTTCCTGGTTCATTTTTTGATAAGGTGAGCTTGAAAATAGGATCAAGAATGATGGAAATAGTTTTAGTCCTCAAGATGTGGTGTCAAAATTTATTTAATGCTTTGACAAGAATGAAGATTTGTTTATCAATCATGGAGTACCTGATTAATGCATATTTCAGATTTGAGCTCATAAACATAATTGGATGCTCAGTGTCATATTTATTCTATTTTATAACAACATTAACTATATGTTCTAAAGAGAATGAGTTCAAGTTTAAATCCTTTGTAAAATCTAGACTAATTATCACTGGGGCCTAAGATATTTCATCTTTAATGTCTTGAAAATACTTTTGGGCCTTAGCTATCCATTCTATTTTGGAATCCTACTTGAGCATTACATTCAAGGGCCTAAAAATATTTTTAAATACTGAGTTAAACATCCTTATGAATTTAATCTTCCCAAAAAATGATTAGATCTCCTTCTTACTATTTAGTGGTGCAATCTTTGAAATCCCCTTAATCTTATATAGATCAATGATGCCATCTTTGGTGTTGATGTGCCCTAAGATCTTGCCTTTTATCACTCCAAATATATTATTCTTAAGGTTTAGTGAAATACCAAACTTTTTTCATCTCTTGAATATTGATTTAAGGTGGACTACATGGTCAAACCTATTCTTTAAAAACACCATAAGACCATCCATATAGATGATTATGAATTTACTTGTTAATCCTTTGAATGCATGGTCCATGGTGCACTAAAAGGTGGATCCTATTTTTATTAGGCCAAACAACATCTTGTTATACACATAAGTTCCCCACTTCAAGTAAACACAATCTTCATCCTATCCTTTGACTGTACCATTACTTGATTATAGCCTAAAAATCCATCCAAAAAGGACATCATTTTAGAACCACTTACTATCTATATCACCTCATCCAAATAAAGAAAGGGATAGTTGTCATTTTTAGAAGCCTTATTCAAGTTCATAAAATCAACATATAATCTAATCTCACCATTATTCTTTCTGATTGGAGCCAAATTGGCCACCCTAATAGACTATCTGATTAGGAAGACTATTCTTACACTTAGTAACTTCTCCACTTCTCTTTTAATGAGATGCTCTAGAATAGGATTGACTAGTCTTTGCCTCTATCTGAATGACTTATGATCTAGTTTTATAGGAATTATATGAGTGATGACATTAGGGTCATAAACCTTCAAATATTCATAAGTCTAAGAAATGTCATCTCTATATCGAGTGATTAAATCTTTCACTCATTATCTTTCTTCTAAGGTACAATTGAGGCCAATGTTAACATAGCATGGGCTATGTTCATCTCCTAAATTTTCCCTTTTGAAGTCAAATTCATTGACATTAGGTTGCCTAAGCTATTGAGCTTGAGTATCTATGTCAAATGGTCTTTCTAAGGAGACCAACCCAGTTAGAATATGATCTCTTTAAGCTGGAGAATTCCTTCCTTGTATGAATCCTCTTGATAGAGATGATTAATTTCCTTATCATGAATGATTTATTACTCAAATTCCCCTAAATTGGTTAGAAATTGAATAATATACTGATCATTTAAAATACTTGGAAATTTTATATATTATCAAGAATAGAGGGACAAGGCACTAATTAAATAGAGAATATATTCACCTTAGATTCTTAGAGAGGTTCTAAATTAATAGAAACAACTAGTGAATCTACAGCTTAATTTTGCTCTCTAAGAATTTATACTATGTTGAAAGCTTTAAAGATCTCAATTAGGTCCCATGATCTATGTTTTTAACTTCTTAAATAAGATAGCTTGCACTGATATTTGTTTTTGACTTGGTTGACCACCATCTCTAAATCACCAAATAGTAGCACCTATTTTACATTATTTTTTATTACAAATTATAATCCCAAAATTAAAGCTTCATATTTAGCCCTATTGTTAGTGTAGGAGAATTGTAATCTATATGTTACCAATAAATTACTCCCTTGTGGATCAACAAGTTCAATTCCTATGCATCATCCTTGTTTGGATCTAGTACTATCAAAGTGTAAGTCTATAGTTGATTGGAATCTTTAGACTCTAGCTCTTGTACTTGATTCTACATAGTGAAAGTATAAATACCATGGCTAGGAGATTCATACTTTACTTATTTATTCTTGACATTATATTCTATGATAGGATATTTCATCCTTGGCTCCTTATTGATCTAAATTTAATTCTTAATGTCTCTCTAGAGTAGCCAGATATGAGAGAAGTTTGTAGAAAGATTTCCATTAAGAATTTTGGACTAGTCCCTACTCAACAACAATCCATAGCCTTTAGGTATGTCCACTATAAGGATATCAATGGCCATCTAGACTCATGGTTTAGATGACTTGAATACACATATTTATCAATTATCTAACTATTGGTACCACTATTTTATCTAATTGTGAAATACTCTTTTTGAAGGGCTTGGAGTTAGACCAAGATTTTGACATATGGAAGTAGGCATAATAGTTGTTGAGGCTCTAAAATCAACTAAACAATTATGAATATTCTTAGCAAATGCCATGATAGTTAACAAAAAGGGTGGAACTTCTATCTTGATTTTATAGATGACATTATCATTAGTAGCTTTTGATTTATCTATAGATGTTTTAGTTTTTTCACATAAGGGTCTTCCCTGTAATAGACTTCCATAGAAGTTCCTTTTGTTCACTGATCTAAGCTAACTCATGAAGATTAATATTTTCTTTTATCTTCTTCATGTCTTCAAAATTTTTGTATCCTCCTTTGTTCTATTCCTCCTTATTCTGAGTTTGATCATTCCCTCTTGGAGGAGGTGGATTATTGTAAGATTTAGGATTGGGTAGAATTATTGTGCTATTTGGAGGAATATATGTTGTGAATGACTATCTATTCTATAGATTATAACCACCTCTCTAGAATTTTTAGAAAGTGTGAATCTCATTAGTATTATCCTTTAGTATCTTGTCATCTTCACTTGGAAAGGGAAACTCATGAGTTTTAAAGAACATGGAAATACGTGATGGGATTTTTTTGGATTATACATCTAGTACTATCTTACTACTTCTCTTTGAAATATTTCAAATGATTCATAAAAGTCAACACAATCAAGCTCACCATGCTGAGAAGTATTATAGATTCTACACCAATCAGGTGGATTTGTCTCTATCATGTTAATATCTATAAGTTTCCTAAGATACTACATGTTGTTTGTAATACTATTCAATTCTTTTTTATATCTCTAGAATCTATAATTCTAATTACCACTTGGGGAATTAGCATTACCCATCTATATTTGCATGCTAAGGAAGTCATTACTCAAAATTTAAACCATATTTTGAGTAGAATCTAGTTATACCATTGTAGAGTCAGTGCCCTATAGAATAGAAATAAAATATGTGGCCAATGGCAAATTTTTTTAGTAACTAATGCCTTATTTATGGTTGTTTAATAAACTATAATTCAGTTGTGTTACCTATGTCAGAGGAGGTAACATGTATAGTTTGTTTTGTTTTAATGTTGAAACATTTTAGTTTACATGTAGGATGAAATTTAATGGTGAGAATCCATTGTTTATGTTGGGTATGCCAAGCACCTATGATTGAGCTATCTATGTTGATGGCCTCTTCATTTACCAATTCAAAGTTTCTAGTAGTAGTTTCTCTTCTCAAGAACACAACATTAATTGGGTCTAGAGCATTCTTGTACATCTCCAATGTTAATTTAGATTCTAGTTTATACCTTGGGCTTAACCACATGTACATATTTTTAAACCTTACATTAAAATCCTAGATTGGTTCACTAGGCTCCCTCTTTATGATAGTGAAGTGATGATATATTAAACTAGAGCTGGTGACCTATCCAAATTGTGCAATAAAATTTGTTTGACATGCATCCCAAGAAGTGATTGAATTTTGCATTAGATTTAGATATGAATCATAAGAAGCATCCATTGATGTAAAAGATAATAACTTGCATGTAATATCCTCATTGATAACATTCATTAATGTCAAATCAGCTTTAAAAGACTTGATATGTTCCTCTATTGTCCTTGATCCTAAAGGATAAAAGGATGGTAGGTACTTTTTAGAATCCCTAGGTAAATCATGCATGTCTCATGAGATGACAATAGTATATCCAACTAAACAGGGTAGTTGATCCATTCGATGATTAATAGGAGAAGGATTCCTTATTGGAGAAGGGTTCCTAGGTATATTAGGGACAATTGGTAAAAATATAGGTCTCCTTTGATTTGACAATGGTGAGACTAAACGACCATCCTATGAATTAGATCTGGTCACTCTCCTGGGTGACTCTAGTGTAACTCTATGTACAAACTAACCTCTTTTATCAAAGGTACTGGCCCTCTTCTAGTGCTAGAAAGAGTATGTTGATGAGGGTTTTAACCATGCCAATCTCATAATGAGGTAGCCTCTAACATTTTAGGATCTCAATGGATTTAAACTCTACTCTAGGGCATGAGTTATAAGTATGTGGTCTTAATAACATATTTATGGAATAATAGGTAGGGAGGTCATGTGGGTTGTTAAAAAAAAATTTGGATAGAGGGGTGGTCTCTTAAAAGTAATTACAAATCTATATTATTTGTATGGATGCTTACTAATCTAAAATGGGTAGGTCTCAAAATAACCTCAAAAAAGAGGGAAGGGTAGGGTAGGAAAGAAAGGTTCTATGGTCTTTAAAAATCACTTCCTTGGCTAATTTCTAAGTGGAAAAGTGATTTCAAAACCTATGCTTATTGCTAGTAGTTGTTGCACACACACAGTCAGACATGGTTAAGAAGTCTAGGGAGATACTGATATAGTAAACTCACAAGCCTTAGTTAAAGGTTACTCATTTTAGAGTACTTATTACACACCCTTAATCAGGAGATTATGGGTTAGGCTAGTGAGGTATCTGAGGCAACTATTGCACACACAAAATATTATAGAAAAATAAAGCACTTTCACACTTACTTTATGAATCAATCAGCTTAACTATCAATAATCAATGTACTTACCTATCCTTCAATAGATGTTACACATCAAAAACTAGTATATCAATCAGGGTAATCAAGAACCCATTCACAACATTTTGTACACTAAGGATTATTGAGTCATATAACCAAAGAAATAAAATATAATTATATAAATAGTGGAAAGAAAATACACAAAATCATGAGTGGACAACCAAAATTATTTTTCTCATTTATATTAAAAATTATCTGACAAATCCAAATTATGGATTAAAATTATTTAAATATAATTAGGGAAGGGGTCACCTCATCCTCCAAGTTCATGAAAAATCATTACATGTCATAGTTATAACTTGAGTTTAAATTATAGTCAAAACCATATAGAGTTTATCTTATAATTGTTAAATAGTCTAAGCTAGCATTTTAAAAAAACCATGCAACATGTGCATGTGTAAAAATATAAATAGGCAACTTTACAATAATGATTAAAACTTATAAAAAAACTAAAAATATATAAAATATATATGTACCGTTACAAAATGTTGATGTAGGAAATCTTAGACTTTCAAGGTTGTGTTGTCTGAATGGTTGCATGGACCTTAGTCAGCATAGTAGCTATGGTTATGAATGTGGAAAATTCTACTATTGATGTGGAACTTAACATAAAAAATTTATCTTACTTCTTCTTCACCTCTATTTCCTATTGGCACTTATGGGAAACATCATGTTGCTACTGAGTGATATTCAATTTCAAAAGAGGTGATCTATTTACTCTATCAACTTAGCCTAGGAACTTTACAAGTTTTATTTTGGTCACCTAGAAGTTGATTTTGAAAATTTCAACTTCAATGATCTTCTGGTGAAGTTTAACTTGGCCTCTATGTCCTCCAATGGAAACACATATAGACTTTGTTTTAAATTACCCAAGGCCTCCTAAATGAGTTGATCAAAGTTAATCTTATTGATTAACTTCCCTGTAGTGTCTTTCACCTTAGATAATTTTAAATCATTCAAAATTTGAATAATGAGGGTCTCATGTTCTTGGTACTTAGGGAGCAAAGCCACAAAAACTATCAACCATTCTTGAGCTTCTTCCATTCTAATGATTACCAAGTTGAGGGTATTGGATGCCTCTAGTGGTATCATGAGGTCTAAGTGGCTATAAGCCTTATTAGATGTATAAACAATCAATATTTTCAATTTATTTCCATCAACCTTCAAAGAATTAAATAATTAATGAGTTTTGGTGAAAATGTGGGGAAAATTTAGTCCAAATGAATTCTAATGCTTTCAAAGAATTATAACATTTAGAATTTACCTCTTGAACCTCAACTTTAATGCCATTTGGTATGTGCATATTATTCTACTGCTCTTTTAATTTATCTAACTTAGCTTCTAATTATTGTTTTGCCATCTCTATACCTTCATATATTGCCACCATGGCATCCTTTTGTGCCTCAATTAGAGATATAAAATCCTTAGTATAGGGGGATTTCCCCAATTTCCTATTCTACCTCTTTATCAAAGAGAAGACCTCTTGCCTCTCCTAAAAAATCAATTCCATTCTCACATCATCTTTTAGCTTCCTCTTCCTCACCCTTTGAATGCTTCTAGATGATTTATAATAAAAATTTGTAATTGATGGGAGCTTAGTGATTTTGAAGCCAGGCATGTGTGAAGTCTTGTCTCTTAAGTATATGACCCATGGAGGAAGTGTCAATTGATTAATAGCTATTTCCTTTGATGTTGTGACCATAACCTCTTCTTCAACCTCCTCAACTACCTACTACTTATTGGTTGCCTTGAAAATGGTGTCAAGAAATGAAGGCCAATAATCTTAGACTAATCCAATCCTCCAAATTGAGGGAGTGGATGGACTATTACCATTTGCGTGTTTGCCTTTTTTCCCTTGCCCATACTAGAAATGATGGTATCTTGTGATGAAGTGGTGGATGGCATGGAGAGAGTGATTTAGGTGGATTGGACATGGAGATGGGGGGTGGCCATGGCTATTTCCACCTTCCTTGATTCCTTCTTACTTTTAAATAATCTAAAAACAATAGTGATAGAAGGAATACTAGAGGAATTTATGATGGAGGTGAATGGCATGGGTGTGGAAAATGAATCAATAATGGTGGTGGATGGAGCAGTAGTGGAAGCATCCTTACCAAACTTTGGGGTAAGGGGAAATGAAATAAAGGGGAAGATTTTGATAGATCATCAGAGGTAGAAGTGGGAACTTATACTTTAGGTGTTTTCAAAATGGATAATATAGATACATAACCAAAAATGGGAACATAATAAAAAAGTAAGGAAGTGGTCTCTAGAACCTAAGTACCTATGGTGTCCTCCATAGGTGATGTTTTCCCCTTATTAGCTTTAAGGCTCAAAGATTTGGCCTTTTATAACTTTTCTTGCTCATCATAATCTTATTCTTCCCCTTCCACGTCTACTTATTGGGGAATTGTAGGCAAACTTGAGTTTGTTAAATGTAGGATAGCTTGTGGGAGTCCTAAGCATTCTCTTATAGAAAATGGTAGTCTTTGGTTTTGAGTATGATCCTTGCTAGACTAAGACAACTACTTCATCTATGGATAACCCTCAAAGTGTAAAATATTTTTCTTGGGATATAGTAGTAGGCACTTGAATTGTATTAACATCTTGCTATTCTTGTCCTTGCTCTTCTTCATCAGAGGAATCCAGATTGATGGGAGCTCTTGAACCTCCCCTAAGTCATGTTTAATTACTCCTAGTTCCTTTTTAATAACCTTTAGCTTGAAATGGAGTCCTTATGATGAATATCCTTTCTCTTTAGATTGTTATACTATTTGGCCTTTCCAAAAGTCTAAATGGGTCCACCTTTCATAGAGTGAGTTTTTTCCATCTAATTCCCTCAAATAGATTGAAGGTTCTTGTTAGATCACCCTCAAGTGATCCTCCTTCAAACCAACAATACTTGCTCTCTCTAATACTTCCTCATCATTTTATGCATTCATGAACAATAATTCATAATCATAATGCTCATACTAGTAAGGGATGCTAAGGACTTGTATGTGATTTTGGATGGCTCCATGAGGATCCCAATCCCTATGTGGGATTTTGGGAAAATAGTGTATATTTCTTTTGCCACCCATGTCTCCAAAGTGTTTTCTCATTGTATATACCATTCTACCAATGACTATGTGGTGGCCAAAGAATGTGATTTTCTTTGCCCTAGTTAGGTCCTCCTCTATGTTTCACCATAATTGGAAAGTAATTTCTTACTTGGCCAATTTGTTAGGTACATAATTTTTAAGACATAGGTGATGAACCTTGTGTGCCCAGATCATAATAATAGTGTAATCTGGATTTAGGAAATAGTCACCCCTTGTAGAAAATATCTTCACAATACTTCCTCTGACCTTGGGAATTGGAGAACCATGTATAGCTTGCCAAATTTGAGGAT